>CP092090.1:42796067-42833567 GCA_029203775.1 Neoneuromus ignobilis
CTCAGTATAAGATAATAAAAAAGTCATTACTATTATAAAGTTTTTTTTTTAATTACCCGTTATTTAAATGTACTTTAATATTTTATTTTTATTATTTTACAATGTTAAATAATAAAATTTTAATATATTATAATTGAAAACTTGTATATTAAAATTAAAAATCATATTTTTATTTATTTTCTTTTTGGATTTTCGTAAATTCAATGTATAAATATGTATATTTAAATTTGTAACATTTTCATGAAGAAATATTATAGATAATAATAAAAATATTTTGTGTTGAATGAATAAAAAATACGTGATTTGAAGAAGATAATAATATATCAAAAATATGGTATTATTTTTGTCATCATATTTTTCACACATGTACCGATTTCTGTAATGCAACATTAATATCCTATCCTTTAATCAATAATGTTCCCTCTGTTTGCAGATAAAAAACAGCTACTAACTTATAGTAAGAAAAACTGTCTTACATCTACAAACCAATTTTTACACAACGAAAACAATGTTGTCTTGAAATCCAATACCTTTATTCGTCGATATATACAAACATGATAGGGAAAAAACAACACATAAGGAACATACAAGTATAGAATGAGTTTTCTTGTGCCCGTTTTCGCAGCTGCAATCGCCAAATGACTCAGCCTTTTGTTTTGTCGTATCCTGGATAAAATACTCCAAAGAGATTCTACAGCTTCTACGAATCCATTTGTCCGGCTCTAGTTCCGGTATACGGACATCCTGTTCGTAGAGTAACCCCGTATTCGAATTCCATCGAGACAGAGAAGGACCGAGACTTGTTACGAATGTACGGAGACGCAAACACAGGATCTAATACCCAGGTGCCCACGGCACAATTGTGTGAAATCGCATTGCGGATTCAATTTACCAAATACATATAAAAGGGGGTGTAACGAGGAAGAGAATGGGCGCGCGAGCACATATACATCAATGTCATTCGCGCAGCGCAATATGCACGGTGTCGAATCCCGACATAAACAATACCAGAGTCGTCGTGGTAAGGGTGCCTCTGTACTAGTTAAGCAAAATATTTCACTTGGATGTTCATTTCAAACACTTCCGCAGATCGTTTTTATTTTAAATACATTATGAACGTTTTATATGGAAAGAGGGTGCGCACCCTATAACAACGATTGATGATGTATTTTCAACACTGTTTAAAAATTGAAAAATCATTCGTATACATTCACAGAACATTATATATATATATATATATATATATATATATACATGCATAAAATATATATAAGGGGAATGTTAATTGAAATGTAAATAAATATATATTCTATTTCTTTCAGTATTATATTCCTGTTGATTATTTATTAATCGGTAGATTTTATAAATGTCATTATTTAATTGAAAATTTCAGTGAAAAAGAACTTAAACAAGTGTCTTATTTTGTAACTGTTGTTTTTTTTAATTATTGAATATTATCATTATTGAAATAATTGTTTATAATTATTTATTAAGAAAATATCATTTTGTTTTTAATTCAAGACAAAAATCTCATGGGAACCTTATATGAAATTTATTATTTAGGTTACGTAATAACGTACTAAAATATGTATATATATATATATATATTTATATATTTATATAAATATATATTTTTGTTCATAAAATAAAATTTCTAGTATCTAACTGCTGTAACTAAGAACATTTATATTAATTTAACTTGATAAATATGTAAAAATATAAAAATTAACCCTCAACATTTATTACCTAAAATGAAGATAATAAATTTGTATCTTAGTTCAATAATTTATATCTTTAATTCAGTTATGTTAAAAATGTTTACACGTAATGTTATTCAACAATGTTAATATCTATAAATATACCAGGTGTCCGGTTTTGAGGTTAGGAAGTAAGTAGGCTATTATTTGATGAAATATCAAATATTTAGCTGTAATTGTTTAACATTTGTTTACTAAAACTAGGGAAATTTTAATGATGGAACACGTTTGACTAACACTTAATTGATATCAAAAAAAGCAAAAAATGCTGAATTTTTTAACAAATCTTATTCAATCATAAATCGAATTTTCAATTAAATAGTTATGTAAACAAACAAAATTATCGCATATGGGCAATTAGAAATTCAAAAGCTATTGTTGAACAACAATTACATCCTCAAAAAGTCACTGGTTGGTATGGTTTATGGGCTGGAGGTAACATTGGTCCATCTTCTTAGAAAATGAGCAAGGTGTTCGTGTTACAATTAATTCGGTGGATTACCAAAGCACGATAATGTTTTTTTTGTGGCCACAACTTGAAGATATTAATGTCAGTGACATGAGGATTCAACAAGATGGTGCCACAAGCCATACAACTTGTGCGGCAATCGATTTACTCACAATCAAATTCAATGGACGTTTAATTTTTCGTAATGGTAATGTTAATTAACCACCTAAATCTTGCGATTTAATACCGTTAGACTTGTTACTATGGGTTTATTTGGAAGATAATGTTTATGCTAACAAACCAACAAAAATTCAAGAACTAAAGTATTAAATTCGTGTAGCTAGAGATTAAAGACAGCCTCATTTATTGCAAAGCGTACTTTAAAATTTTAACCAAAGAGTGGATGTCTGCCGACGTGGTAGAGAAGGCCATTTGAGTGACATTGTAATCCATTCATAATTCCCATGTTTCTACTATACACTAATACCAATAACATTATTTTTTCTCTCAAAAACTATATTTTATTGACAAATTATTTCCTAACCTCAAATTTGAACACCTTATATATATATATATATATATATATATATATATATATATATATATATATATATAATAAAATATATTTCAGAAATTATCATTTTTTAATAAAAAATATTAATAGAATGATTAATAATTGTAGACAGCATTGTTGTATTTTTTAAATCAGGGATGAAATTATTTTTGAAATGAAAGTTTGAATTTTTGTCTAGTTGTTTAATAAATTCTTATTTTTCAAAGACGATAAAATTTTGATAAAAATAACAAAAAAAGTTAAAATTAATTGTCTAATGACATTTATATTAATTCGACATATTTAAAATAAGGAATTTCTTTTATATCTATTTTTAATTTAGAAAAGTTCAATATATATTTCAAAAATAGAAGTAACTATTCAATAAAACAGAAAAAATTCGATAATTTTTAATAATAAAAATTTTAACAGACAAAAAATATTTCAAAAATGTTATCATCTATAAAAATATTTCATAGAATCGGTCACAAAACCATCTAATCACTTTTAGTAACTAGTAGATTTTGTAACAAAAAATTTTCAGTGAAAAATTTTTTTCGATTAGTTGTACTACTTGAAAATATTATATCTACGAGTATATTGATTCAATTTAAATTATATAAAAATTATATATATATATATATAATATAGTTTTTAAAATTAATTAAAATTTTATAAATAAATCATAAACTAATATTTTTATTTGGAATATTGAATATATTTTTATCTTTGAGAAAATTGATAAAATAATACGTGTTGTTTCACATCAACAAACAAATATATTTTAATATATTTAGTTCTCAACAGAATATAATTATTCACAGGACAAAACGAAATTAGAATCATGAATATAAATGATATAGTTTTATTTTATGAAATTCAACATCGTGTATGAAATTAGCATCGTCTATGCCAATAAATTCACGACGCTTATGTGCATGTGTATATCTTAAATAGACGAATGTTGTAGATGGCAGGAATTTACATATGAAATTCATCTATTAAATCATTTCGAAACCCGGGGATTATAAATACAAGCCTATACTACACGGGATATTCAAGTTTGATTTGTATAGATCCGTTTCCTTCTCAGCTCAACTATTCTACTTGCCTTTACCCTAGTGTTGTGTGTTGTACGAGATAAATTATTTCATCTCGTGCACTACTCGTACTGCAGATGAGGTGGTGGATTTTATTTGTATCAATCCATTTGATACAGAGTAACAGGATGACCTTTTTACAGGGTAGATTTGAGGTTTATATATTATATTTCCAGATATTGTTGTTTTCATAAGAACATGGATGGTCATTGTATTCATTTATATATATATATATATATATATATATATATATATATATATATATATATATATATATATATATTATAGGATCATCCAAATATGACGCCTAGATTTATGTTTCATTAAAAAAATACTTGTGTATATGGTGGTGTATAGGAAAACATTTGTAGAGTTTCTTTTATTTCTTTTTAATAAAATACAAATCTAGGCGTCACATTTGGATGACTCTACACAATGATTAACAAAACTCATAGAAGAGCAAAACAGTAAAATAATTTATAACAAACAAGCAAAAATCAAAAACTGAACGTATTTTAGTAGTATTTTATCAAGTATATATTTCCATGCAATTAATAAAATATAAATATATTTTAATATATAATAAAATACTTCGATAGTATAAAGAAAGAAAAAAAGGTGAATGTCTTATGGTCTTCCACAAAAGCTCGACAGACTGATTGAGAAGGGCCATAAAAGGATCACATACCAAAGTTTACATTGAAGGAAGGATCAATAGAATCTTTGATGTGAAAACCATTATACAACAAACTGTCTTACTGTCTGCTCTACTGTTAAACTTAGCTTTCTTTATAACAATGAAAGAACTAAGATTGAAATGAACAATAATTTACAAATCAAAGGTGGAATACGATTATGTAGACAATATAACTCTGATAGTTTGTGATACAGGTTTACTTAAGTAATTCTTTAGGACTCTAAACGAGAAAAATACTCTTAAGAGCTTAAAAAAATACACGAAAATGTCATAATCGTAAGTAAAAAGATTGACAGACATTATACTTTTTACATATATAAATTTGAAAGTGTTCCAACATTCATATACCTCAATATCGAAATAATAAAAAAGACTAAAGAAATATTATGGCCAGTATTACTACGTTGCTACGAAAATATTAGGTGTACAAGTATGATTCCGCCATTCACAAATAGATGACTATAGCAATATGTTAAGATCAAATACTTAACTGTCACTTATTGTATGTTGATGTGCCGTGAAAAATTTTCAACATTCAATTTGTCATACGTGATAGAAGTGTAAACATTTTTTTTGTGCATTGAAAATGTCGAATTTTGTTCCAACAGCATATGCGGGAAGTTTTACTTCATTACTTTATTTTAAAGAAATCTGCTGCTGAGAGTCATCGATTACTTATGATAGCTTATGATGAACATGCTTTATCTGAAAGAACGTGTAGAGAATGGTTTTAATGGTTCGAAAGTTGTGATTTTGGTGTGAGTGATAAAGAGCATGGGAAGCCATTGAAAAAAAAATTTGATAAAAAATTGCAGGCATTTTGGATAAAAATAACACTCAAACACAAAAACAATTTACCGAAGTGTTACATAACAAATCATTTTTGATCGTTTGCATGCAATGGAAAAATTCAAAATGGAGCAAAATTGGTACCACAAGAATTAAAAAAATAGATATCGAAAGAAGAAAAACAACCTGTGAAATGTTGCTTACGCGATCCAAAACAAAATTCTTTTTACAACAAATTGTTACTGGGGATAAAAATGGATTCATTTTGACAATTACAAACGCAAAAAATCATAGGTAGATTCAAGCCAAGCATCAATATCGACTGCAGAACTAAATATTCATGGGAAAAAGGTTATATTGTGTATTTTGTGGGATCAGAAACGTGTGGTATACTATGAGCTATTAAAACCTGGTCAAATAATTACTGCTGATCACTACCGATAGCAACTAATTAATTCGAATCATGCATTGAAACAAAAACGACCAGAATGGGTCAATAGACATAATAAAGTGGTTTTGTTGCACGATAATGCTAGACCACATATTCCCAAAACAATGAAAGAAATGTTAGAAGCACTTGGCTGGAAAATACTATTCCACCTGCCTTATTCATCGGATATTGTTTCTTTTAATTTTCATTGTTTCGATCGATAGCAAACTCATTTTCTAAGCAGCACTTTAATTCTTTTAAAGACATTAAAAATGGATGGATCGCATCAAAACAAGAAAACATTTTTTTATAAAATTCATAAGTTTTCAAAAAAATGGGAAAATATTGTAGCTAACGATGGAAGTTACAATATGTTATATAACAAATTATTTATAATTTTTCCAAAATGAACGTGTTTTTATTTGCGAAAAAACGGCGGAATCATATTTGTATACCTAATACAATGGAACAGCATGCAAATATAAAATCCTGTTTTCAACTTGTTAAAATATGTATAGAAGTATTTGAATTGATGTGTAAAATTTATGATGATAATTTTTCATCACGTTCATAAATTATAAATGGTAAAGACGTTTTTAAGATGGTAAAGAAGTCATTAATGACAATTCAAGATTAATTTTTCCTAAAACTGCTATCGTAAATTTTAATTGCAATCTTCATCTGTCATTTAAATTTCTTAATTCTATCGTTATTTGGGACAAGACGTAATGCTTTAAGTACAAAACGAAAATCAAGTGCTAGAGTACATCACAGAAGTCACCAGGCTCACTGAAAGAGATCAAATTGCGTTTTTAAAAATCGTAAGTAAAAACAATTTTAATTTTTTGTTAAGATGCAAAAGGAATTATTTATCGCTAATTCCTTCTAAAAGGTGGAACTATCACTGCAAATGCTGTTTAGGTATTGTGGATTGTTTGTGTTGGAGGATATTGAAAATTAGACCAAAATATCAAAAACCAGGTATCTATTACTTGTTGTAAGAGAATTTTTAGCCAAAAGGTGTGCGTCATCCAATATTTACTATATTGACTACATTTGCCATTATATTACGATTTTTTTATAAAAATAAAAATAGCAGTAAAAAGAACGTATAATGACGTTGAAATCATAAAAGTAGCGGAAGAGGATTATTGAAGCCATTCCAAAAATTGATTTACTAAAATATATGCATGTGTTGTTAAATGGTGCTCAACATTGCATTGATAATGAAAAAATGTATTTTAAATAAATATTTGGATTTTTGTCAAATTTAAAAAATATTTTTTAATTTAAAAAGTTGTATTTCTTTTCATTACACTGTATAACTCTTTATTCCAGCATTCACGGCTTATAATTGACATTTAGTGATTTACCTATTTTCTATTCATGATAAAGTGATGTATTAATACTTTGTGTATTTAAATAAAAAATGCATTCTTTCTTAAACATTTCTTTATTTTGATTTTTAAACATAATAATTTTAAGAACACTAATAAACAAAAATATATAATCTTATTAAACTTTTTTACAATAAACATTTTTATAAAGCAAAATGTAGTGGACATGAGAGGTGACCTGATACTTTTACTACCGACTCTCTCTCTCTCTAGCTCTTTTATTTTTTTATCTCTCTCATATCTATATATCTACCTACCTATTTATATATATATATATATATATATATATATATATATATATATACACTGTAAAAATGTACAATCAACAAAAATTCAAAATGTAAAAAATTCATGACAAGTAATAAATTGTCGAATATTTATTCATACATAACGTGGTACTTAAAATTATATACTGGAGTTACAATCAAATTATACGTTCTATAACGTTATATAAAACACGAGTATGTTATTTCGGATTTACTAATATCTGATTGTGTTGCATGTGTACGAGTCAGTACAACGACAAATATATGTTTGCAATAACCGTATGTGTGCGTGCTCGTTGTACCTTTGATTATTTGCGTCATTGATTGCTAAATGATAAATGCGTTTTCGATTCAAATTATGTGACATGTGCAAATGGCTGTGGCTGTTCAAATAGTCTGTTTGTACGTTAAATTGTGATATATATATATATATATATATATATATATATATATATCGTATTAATATTTGGTTTTATTTGGTTATATATATATATATATATATATATATATATATATATATATATACACATGTATATGTATTTAAATTTAGATTATTTAGATCAAATTTTGACTTATTGGTAAATTCATAAATTTGTGATATATATATATATATATATATATATAGAGAGAGAGAGAGAGAAAGAGAAAGAATAAACTAAAATGAACGAACAGTAAATTTTGAAAAAATTGATTTCATATAAATTTAAATTTATTTTTTTACAATGATAATAAAATGTTATGTGTTTTTTAAAGGTGATATAACTTTAAATTAAATCCCTATCGAAAATTCTATCAATTCTAAAAATAGCTTACCATATTATGTATATATATATATATATATATATATATATATATATATATATATATATAAAGTTTTTTTTTAGATTAGATAGAATTTTCGATAGGATTTCAATTTAAAGTTCTATCACCCTTAAAAAATACCTATATAAGGCACAATACTACTTCTCTATCCAATTATTTTTATAAAAAGCGAAAAAAATAATGGCAATCATCTTTTAAATGTCGACAGAAGTGAAAACATGGTAATGTTTTGAATACCATTTAGTCCTTATTTTTATATTGTAATATTTTGGAGGATTTTTTTATTTCCTCTAATTTCTGTTTTTCGATTTCACACTAATTAATATTTCGTTATTAATACTAAATCAATTTTAGAAATTAAAAAACTATCAGTAAAAATTTGCGAAATATAATTTTTGAAAAATAAAATGAAATTACTTGATAAATTAGTTACAAGTTAAATAACTTTCTGCAATTTATAATTAAAATAGACTGACTTAAAAATCATTAGAAATATTCTTAACTGATGTAAAGTGGGCAAATAATTTTGTATTATTAAATATAATTTGATTTTTTCCTAAAGTAGGTAAATTTTTGTTGTATTTTTTATAATTTCATATATTATTAAATAAAAAAATAGTTTTAATTGATGTTCAATTAAATCCAATTATGATGAAGACCTCTTTTGAAATTTTTCACTTCGATCAATCTAATGTCTTCTTCTTCCAGTCTATCCGAATATTTTCTTACCTCTTTATGCTATCTATTAATGAGTCTCTTCTCAAGCTTTCTTATATATCTAGGTTATCAATCAATAACTTCTTTTCCCCATTAGTGGTTCCTTCTTCTTATCACATGACTACCTCGTTTTTATTTCAAACTTTTCACCTTTTCCATTACATTCCTAACTTTTGTTTTCTTCCTGATTCATTTATTTACATTATTATTTTTTTATTAATACCAATATGCATATATTCATGATTTCTTGTCTTGAGCCACTGAATTATTCTAGTATTGAAGATCAATATTTTACTGCCATAGGTGATATCAGGTTGGATACAATTATACTTATATATATATATATATATATATATATATATATATATATATATATTATATAATATGTTTTAAAAACATCTGTACTTTTATTAAAAACTAAATTTTAATTTAATATTCGAGATATTAATTTTTTTTTTCAAATTAAACTTTTTATAACGTATTTTAATCTTTATAATAGCTACACGATTTTTGAAAATATGTCAGATACTCTTCTTTCGAAATGGTTTTAGTTATATTGACCGAAGCGTTTTCGAAACACCATTTAATTGCTTTCCATTTAGCTTTATGTTAAGTATTGGAAAAGAAAATAGTATTAGAATGTTAAATCAGATAAATAAGGTGAATAATTAACCAATACAACCCTTTGATTATAAAAAAATGCGTTAAATAATGGATCTGTGCAGAACAAATTGTGGGAATTCTTTTTTCGTTACAAATCTTTGGTCAAAATGCAATTTACTAATATTAACGATATCTCGAATGACACAAGTGATACTGAAGGTTAGTAAAGAATAGTAAATGATAGTAAGTAGATAAATATATATCTGAACTATCCAGTCTCAGTTGGATTACATTATTTAATAATAGTACTAATTAATCTTATAGACACGTAACTATAATTTTCAATTAATTTATTCAATGTTCCACAATATCTTTATTTTGACTGGTTGAAACATGTTTTATCTTTTAACAACTTTATGTACCATTAGTGAATTCTTGTATATGGTAAAATTTCGTTCCAATCAGCTTTATTCAACATTTGAAATATTTTTAAAAATATTTTCTTTAATTTTGCTCTTTAATCCATACTATTATTAAAAAAAATGTGAAAGTATTCTGTCTCATTTAATATTATAATTAATGAGAGTTTAGTTCCAATTCATTAAATAGAATATAGTTGTAAGTTGTTAATGAAAAAATCACTTTATTACAAAATATATGGGTATTAGTAACATTTATATAATTAAATTTCGAATTCTTTTGATATATACATATGTATGTACTTATATATATATATATATATATATATATATATATATATATATATATATTAAAGGCAACCTATATAAGTGTAAAAATTCTACCAACTTGCTTACTTAGCGTGTTATGACCAACTACTTGTGAATGGTAAATATTCATTGGGTTTTTGCCCAGCTGTGGGCTGTTACAGGCTGATATGATATGATATATATATATATATATATATATATATATATATATATATAATTTATATTTATAATTTTAAACAAAATATAAAACATCCAACTTCTTTGCTTATATAATTGCAGAAAAATGCATTAAAAATTAAAACTGAAAAATTGAGTATTCTTATATAATAACTTTAAATGGCTATCTACAAAATGTATTATTAAAATAAAATTAAAAAATTATAATATACTCTCACATGATATAGAATCTAAACAAAATACCAATTCTGTTTTTAGCATATATATTTTACACATCGTTTCACATGGCTATTTTATTTAAAATGGGTTCAAAAGAATTTGCGAAGTCCTCTTATTTGTTTTCGTTTGACCTTTGTTTATCTTTTTTGCTTGAATGTTGATCTCTTTCACTTTACTATAAAATGAGGGTAACGGTGGACATCGTTTAAATCCCTGTATAATTCTAGACAAATCCGAACCACTTTTGAAAACATATTATTTACAAATCTGTAGACTTCTTGGTCTTCATCGAGTTACGAGTTATGTGTTATATTCAACACATATGGTGTAATGCATAATTTATTTGAAGTCTTTGAAATACATAGTTGTAGATTTGTTGTTATTTTGTATGTATTTGAAAATATATTTTCTACATTTCAAAATTTGCACAAGATATATTTTCATATATTATTTATTATTTACTCATATATATATATATATATATATATATATATATATATATATATATATATATATATATATATGAGTATTCTTAATTTTATTAAATAAAATTTATTTTATAAAATTCAAATTTTTAAAATATGATATTTATAAATACAATATCTTTAAAAATGATTACATTTTAATAACATTTTATTATTTATTTATATTTGTATATTCAACAGATGCAAATTATTTCTGGAAAATAAATTCAATCAATTGAAAATCAATGTTTTATATAAATGAGTTTAATAAATATTTTATATTATTGTTTTTCTGAATATGAGAAGAGATTTAATTAAGATTTATTTAATAATATATTGTAAAAATATTTTTTTAATTTAATTAAAAATGAATAATACAAATATTAAACTTGAAATCTATAAAATCAAATCGATATGTTTTATGAACATGTTAATTTATAAAACTTGAACAATAAATAAAAAAAAAGTTTGGCATGTTCGTCCGATAATGAAATTACCCTAAAAACATAAATCTCCATTTAGAGAATAGCTGTACATTGAATCATTAATAATCATTTACACACCGTTATTGAACCAAAGTACAATGAAAACAGCTTAAAAATTGTGATAATATCATGTAAAAAAATACACATACATTGAAAATATCCTCAACTTTGTTGGTTAGAATTTTTACCTTATTTTCAATATAAAAAAGTATTGTTATGTCGAGGATATGGAGGTCATCTTTCACCAGAGGGCAGACGTTGTTAAAGCGAAAATGACAAGAGTAAGTTGAACGAGGTGGTTGTAAGTGAGTGAAGGTGGGCTTCTTTGCAGGACAAAGAGATTACTGCACGTTTAAAGGGCAGGATACTATGCCAACAAGTTAAATGTTGCTGGCTAACAAAAGATCTTTCGTTGTTTTCGAATAATGAATATACGTGTAGGAGTATTGTCGAAAATAAATGAGCACTTAATTTTGTGTAAGTATTAAATCTAAAAATCAAAATAGATTAAATTTGTTTTATAGAACATATTAATCACTTGTTGTGTTTTCCCTTGTTCATAAATAAATCAAGTATAACAAGTATATGTGATAAGTATTCATAATTAAATTGCAAAAAATATTTTTAATTTACCAGTAATATTGTTACATATTTTTATAGTTTTCTGTAATGTTTTAACTATTATTATTAACTCATAATTAATAAATATTATATATATATATCGAGAAAAAGAGACAGAAAAAAGGGATAAAAATTGATATTTTGTTACAATATTAAAATGTAATTTAATTTTTGTACCGTTAAAATACTGCAATGATTTATATGTGTATTTATATATATATATATATATATATATATATATATATAAGTCTGAATTAATATTGTTTTAAGTAATAAAAGTCTGAATTAATATTGTTTTTTTTGAAAAATTTTAAATTTTTTAATATTTAAGCATTTACAAAATATCTGAATAAGAAATATAATTCATTAGATAAAATGTTTAAAGTATTTTTTAAAACAACTTATTAAATTTATTGAAATATTTTTTGCGTTGAATATTTTTTCATTACTGTGTAATTTTTAATATTATCGATTATCTATAGGAAATTATATATTGTAGTTATTGTTTTATGCTGACACGCAGCATTTACCATTGTGTAAAATACAAAAATCATTCACCATACGAAAAATGATGTTCGTTAATTTTTCTCTGAAAATATCATTATGGTAATTTATAAAAATAAATTTCATTTTAGTAGTTTTAATTTTTAAACAGAACATATTTGTTTTGATATATTTTTTACAACTATATATTTTTAATATTTCATATAAATAATAATTTTTTAATTAGCAAACATTTAAACAGGTTAGAAACAGTTTTATTATGTCTATTTTTATTTCAAAATCCATAATTTTTGTTTTCATTCGAATCCACTCTTTCTCTTCTTATTTTTGTATGTTAATCCTAATATTTTTTACATGCTTCTTTGTATTGTCTGGAGTCGTTAAATTATTCTAATATTTAAGAGTCATTATATTATTTAAAACTCATGTTTTACTAATATAAATGAGAAAGGATAGAATATATCTGTTCCGTAGCAAAGTATTATGTTGCAACTATGCAACATAATACTAAATAAATAATACATAATAATAAATAAATGAGTAAAGGTAGCAACGGTTGCTATTTATATCGAGTCGAAAAATTAGTGTAAATAACAATACGATAAAATAAACATCACTGGTAACTTTTAGAATAAAAATTATAGTTCATTACAATATATAATCAGTTCCACGAGATTAAAACATCGTGGACTTACGACAATCCAATATCATTCAAAAACATTTTTCTTCAAACATAAACAAATATTCGACTTTATAATGCAAGAATTTCTTCTCTACTGACATCGATCCATTTAGATTTATTATAACATGTAATATTATACAAACACACACATACACGAATGTACACACTCACTCGCATATATATATATATATATATATATATATATATATATATATATATATATATATATATATATATATATATATATATATATATATATATATATATACAGATCTGTTTTGATACTCTTTTGATCTATTATAAACGTAAATCAAAATGTCTAAATATTATTATATAATAAGTCTTGTCGATGAACCTTTGAGGGTAAATTTTAATGTTATTTAATATTCTTGAATATTGATGATTCGATTTCATATTCCCATTGGACTGTTTTACTCTTTTCTTTAATGAAATTTTTATCTTTAATAATAAAGTGACTTTATTTACAATTCAAATTTATGTAATGATTTTATCTTTTAGCAAGTCAACAACAATGTGCCGTGGACATGATTTAAAAAAAATATTTAAAAGAGGATTAATTTTCAAGCGCTTGTTTATGTTAAACGTTAATGTTTTGCCTCAAGATACGATAATTTAAATGTGTTGTGACATTAAAATTCACCTTTTTTTCTTTTTTCACTGCTTTCATTGTGGAGTTAATTTACGTTGTTTTTGTAAAGCTAAATTTATAATAAGTGTCGTAATTCAAGTTTAATATTTATATATATATATATATATATATATATATATATATATATATATATATATATATATATTTATATATATATATATATATATATATATATATATATATATATATATATATATATATATATATATATATATATATATATATATATATATATATATATATATAATATGCATTTAAGTTTATTTGTTATATCTGATAATGCACGTAATTACATTTACGAATTTAAATGTTAAGTAAATACATTTATTAAATTATAATTATTTTCTTGATAATACAAAGTGACCCAAACAACACCAAAAGACAGTAAAAATATATATATATATATATATATATATATATATATATATATATATATACATATATATAATTTCTAAAAATGCATATTAAATTTATTTAATTAAAGTATGCACAGTATTATTTCAATTAAACTAATGGAAAAATATTTATATTTTAAATTTATTTCTTTTATATTATTTACATATATATATATATATATATATATATATATATATATATATGTATATATATATATATGTATATATTAAAATGATTTTTAATCAACAGTAATTGAATATTGTAGAGAAATTTAAACAAAGGTCTTTTTTAATTTTTACGTTTTCTAGAATAAATTTTGAAACAACATTCATTTAATATATCATCATACAAAAATATAGTTATTTTTTATGTATTTTATTTATTCATTTTAAATTTTATTTTTTTAAAAATAGAAAACTTATATAAAATTTAAATATCTAAAGACACTTATAAATAAAAATTATTTGATGTTTAATTGAGAATATTTTTATTAAACATGAAAAAATTATTTTATATGTACAGATAAAAATTTACTAATAAATTTATAAAAACGTTACAATTATAAGAAAATATTTTATATACATAAAAAGATATTACAAATGAAGAGAACTTTTATTACAATTTCTTTAAAACATTTTTTAGAACAATTTTCTAAAAATACTTAAAAACTACTTGAAATATTAAAAAAAAAATGAATGAGGTTATATATTATTTTTATGTAATTATGAAATTACACTAGTTATTCTCTCATGAACATATAAATTATTTCTAAATATTACAAGATAATATAAAAGTGTTTAGTAATAATTTATGGTTAATTTTAATTTTTTAAAAACTGATATGCATTTTAATGACCATATCATCATCAGATTTTATAACATATCATTTGTATGATGTTGTTATGATCATAGAAATACCAATCTATTTATATACAAATAAAATGTGGAATAAATAATTATTGAACAATTTCAAATATTTGTAGTTTTGGAATGATAATTCATTTGTATGAAAAATTTGTCAAAATTCCAGAACAAATAGTTCATTAAAGATTACATAGGAATGTAAAACAGAATAAGAAAAAAATATTAAATAAAGTTGTTACAAAAGATTAAGATTAAATTTGTAAAATCTTCTATTTTTTATTATGTGTATTCATATATATACGTTTACAAAAAATTGTTCAAATTTATTCTTTTCAAAAATAAAAAAAAATATCTAAATTAATACTTTTTATTTAAAATTGCATTGAATTATATATAAACTTAACAAAAAATATATTAATGAATTGAATATATTTTAACCGTTATTATTTTTTTGTGAAACTTGTATTTAAATATCTGATTTGTTATTAATAATAGAAAATAATAACAATTTTGGAATGAATATTTATGATATGAAGCTACGTAGATATTATATACAAGTAACAATACATACAATACAAGTATGTAATACAAGAGAAAATATAATCAGCAAGTTTAGTGATGAATAAGCAAATATCGACAGTCCATAATAATACACGGGTTCGACAATAAATCTCTAACAAACAATACATGCAACGAGGTCTTTTATTATAGATGTTACCCTGAATGTTCTCTATGAAAAATTATAAATGGAAACAAAAGAGATTTTAATCCCTGAACATATGAATTGAAAGTTGAGTACTTTGAACATCATTGTTACTATTTTATCATATATTTTAATATGAAATATATACATACACACACAAATATATATATATATATATATGCAAGTGTGTGAATATGAAAATATTCATATATATTTTTAAAAATACATACACATATGTGTAAAAACAATAAAATTATGCTATTATCCATTTATGTATATTGTGTATATAAAAAATGATTACATTCTATTTTAAATTAAAATACACATGAAAAAATTACATTGTTATTTATTTTAACCAAACGAATGAGTGATTTAATACGTATAATATGATATTTATTTCTACCTTTTGTTAATAAAAATATTAAATTCTATATACCCCACAATATAAATGATGTGGAAATTAAATATTGGTAAATTATGAAAATAGTGAAGACAAAAATATTCTGTGTTTTTTGTGCGTTTAATTAAATTGTATTTATAAGATTTCAATCTAATTTTGAATATTATAAAATGTAAATATCAATATATATATATATATATATATATATATATATTGCTTCAGTTATCAATTTTATTATTGGTTTGTATTAATTTTTCATAATTTCATATTTTTCACTCTTCTTATATTTTTATAACTGCAAAATACTCTGTCTTCTATCGTTCAATATAGCAAGTTTAATATAAGTCCGGAATTTCTTTGTAATTTTTTGCTTTCACCATTTCATCCAATATATCTTTAAACATATCTTAGTATATGTATTATTAGCTTTATCTTATTTTCTATAATGTTCTCGTAAATAAATTTATTCTCACCTATTTTTTTAAACATTTGTTTATTTGATACTCTAACCAAATATTTATCACCGTATATTCTCCAATAAAACCAAATTTTAATAGCTTCTAAATGTCTCTTTTCCTTTACTAAATTTGTACATATTTTACAATAATTCACAGATTTAGTCCAAATAACAACCTTAACTATTTTTTTCTTTATAGATTAGTATTTTTAAATGTAAATAGTACATTTTCATATTGAAGGTTCTGTTTGTAATTAATATTTTGTACTTTTAATTCTGTTTTACTTACTTCATATTTTAGTGTTATTAATCTTAAGTATTTATATTTTTCCACTACATCTATTATTCTACTGTGTATTCTTATTTTACATTTATTATTTTCATTTATAAAGTTTACCATAACTTTAGTTTATCTTTATTAATTCTCATGTAATATTCAGTTTTCATTATGTTGTTTACAAATTAGGAGGTTATTTTGCGAATCATCTTTATTTTACACTAATAACTATATATATATATATATATATATTATGTTGTATATACATAGCCGCGAAATTCAAAAGATAAAATAGGCGGAATATTTGACAATAATATATATATATATATATATATATATATATATATATATATATATATATATATATATATATATATATATATATATATATATATATATATATATATATATATATATATATATATATATATATATATATATACATATATATATATATATATATATATATATATATATATATATATATATATATATATATATATATATATATATATATATATATATATATATATATATATATATATATATATATACTAGATACATGGTAAAATATATATTACCAAAGTTTCTAAATTGATCAATAATATAAATCTAGTTAATCAAATTAAATGTTAAAATTGATTATAATAATTAAATACATTAATTTATATCATATTTTTTTAGAATCAGTGGAACCGAATATTAATTTTTATAACAGGTTTTTATATATATATATATATATATATATATATATATATATATGTGTGTGCAGTGCCCTCAAACATTTATTTGAAATGAAAAAATAATATAAAAAATGAAAAATTTTGCAAAAAAATAAAAATATCTCCAAATTATACATTGCTGATTTAATTCTAAATAATGAGTTATTTTGATAAGAACTTATACGAGTAAATCACGCTTCTAACGAATCATATACAAAAACTACTTCCAAGTCTAGTGTCAAAAGTTAGTTGAAAATTATAAAGAAAATGATGTAAAAAATCAAAACACGTTTTTTTTAAAAAAAAAATATTTTTTATCATCATTATTTACATTATTACATACAGTATTAGGTCTTCTAAGCATTGATTCTACTAGGTTTTATAAAGCACTTATAGGCAAATTAATCCACGTTTCCAAAATTTTGTCTTCAGATTGAATATTGTTGTGTTTTGAAAATGCGAGGATCCTGTGATCGAATTCATCCTTAAATATTCAATAGGATTAAGTTAGTCTACAATGATAGCCTTTTAAATATATCTACTTCATTGTTTGCCAATTTTTTTTGGTTATTCTACTAGTATACTTTAGTTCATTGTTCTGATGAAAAGTAAAAACCCAACTCAATCTCATTATTTCAGCGAATCATTGTAAATTTTCGTATAAAATATCACAGTACATTTGCACTGTCATTTTGTCCTTAATAATATATAATCTTTCAACACCACACCAAGAAAAACATGCCCACACCATGACAATTCCTCCTCCATATTTTACAGTTAGTTTCAGGAACTTGTTAATGTAAGCATTATCACTACTACTTCGACAAACTGTTTGTCGTCGACGATTTCTAAATATTTCAAATTTAATCTCGACGTTAAAAATTACTCGTTCCCAAAAGTCCATTGATTTACTTATATATATATATATATATATATATATATATATATATATATATATATATATATATATATATTGGCAAAATGTAATCTTCTTTTTTATGAAAAGATGACAATAAGATTTTCTTTTTACCCACATGGCCTTTCAACTTAGCATCGTGAAGATGTTTTCTAATAGTGTTTCAGAAACTGAAGTTCTTACTTCATAAAGTTTATCTCAAATTTCTGTTACAACAATTTTTGGATTAATTTCATATCAACATTAAAAAAAATATTTCTAAAATTTAATCGAAAAATCATCTTTTAACTTAGATTTAATTTAAAATGAATAAATGTTATTTTTTATTATATTTTAACATTTTTTTAAAAAAAAGGTAGAAAATAACTTTTGGCCCACTCCTTCTCTCTCTCTCTCACACACACCCCTTAAATGTATATAATTATATATATATATATATATATATATATATATATATATATATATTAATGTTTCCTCTATTGATGTTAAGATGACATTAATAATTTTGTTGTTAATTATTTAACTTTTTTATTATTTGTTTTGTTAATAAAGGTAAATTGAATAAATTTGACGCATTACAAATTATTAAAATGGACAATATTTTATTAATGACCTATTTTACTATAGTATATATCTTTTATCTTAGTAATTCAAAAAGATAACATAAAATATCCGAAATTATATCAACTGATAATATTTTATCATTTATGAAACATAATAAATACGTTTACTTCAAAAATATAAAAAATGTTGAAATTTTTTTATTATATGTATTATTATTAATTATATAAAATACATTTCTTATTAGTTAAGTTCATATAAATGACATTAAAAAATTAAATATTTTTAAAGAGATATCCATTTCAAATATATTTTATTATGTATTAGAGAAAAAAAAACTCAAATCTTAATATAATTCATTCAAAATTATTTTGTGTGTTACGACACTGACATCATCATATATAAGAGGGTGACTCAAATTCTGACAGCATTCAATGCTGTATACATGTGTGTGTGACGTGTGTGCTTGGAGTACTAATAGATCAATTTTAAACCTCTTTTCAACATTTTCGATAACATATTTAATAGTTGATGTCATTTGATAATAAAATCTAAATGACTTTTTCTATAATCATTCTCGATATCTTAAATTTATAGCATATCATTTGTGTGAAAAGACATTTTTTCTAATAAAAATATATTTCAAATATAATAAAAGTTTAAAAATTATAAAACTATATTTGTAGTTAAAAAATAATTTTATTTTTAATAAATTCGTATATGATATATTTAAAAATAGGTACTATTTTTTAATTTGAAATAAAATTTTGTATGATTATTAACATTTTCAGAAAAAATATGCTAATTTCATAATAACAATTATAACTCTCTCTCTCTCTCTCTCTCTCTCTCTCTATATATATATATATATATATATATATATATATATATATTTAGAATAAAAATATGTTAATTATTTGCTTAATGAAACTGTATAATATTTTAAAAATATTTTTTTTATTTAAACAATTTTTCTAGTATTTAATATAAAATTTTATTGGAAAATAAAAAATGAGTAAATTTCATAATTCAATGTTAATTTTTTTCTTATTATTTCCTCTAATTCTTAAATATTTAATATAAAAAAATAATATTGTTTTAACTAATTAATCATAAATAATAAATTACAATTTTATAAACATATCTATAGGTTTTTAATTATTCAAAAATGAAAATAATTTCATTAATTGATAATAATTTACATATATATATATATATATATATATATATATATATATATATATATATATATACTGTTTTATAAATATAAAAATGTATTTATTTGTGTATATGTATAATAAAGTAATTTCCACAACCTACATACATTAGCATTGGAAACTTGTGTATATTTACGTTTCGGAAAGGTTTCAACAATGTTTGAAGGATCGATGTCATACTGCTAAAGGGCTCTTTCTGCAACATAACAGCAAACACTAAATAGTTTCAGCAACACTAGAAACTTTTTTTTACCGCGCTTAAAGTTTCAGAGGTCAAGCACAAACACACACAAAGCCCACTTGATACCAGCGGATCTTTCCGAAACTCAAACAAAATCCCGGTGGACAAAAGTCAACGTCGTGAAGTATCATCTTTCAGGTAAGGTGGATTGATGTTTTTCGCAGCCTGATATGTACGTCTGTGTACAACTTGAAACTTTTGATTTATATGTGCAATATGTGCAATTTTATTTTGATGTCGCTCCAGAGTTTACAACATGTTTGGCGAAAGTGTACTTGACGGTAAAACTTTTTAATGTATTCAGGGAATATTTTCAGGTGTTTTTTATATTAACAATGACAAACATATGTTAGTTAAATTTAACTAAGTAAATATTAGTTATTAACAATATTTTGTCTAGTTTTCACTACACTTTCTGTCCGGAAACTAACAGAATTTTCTCATTTAAATTTCGTGCGCTTGTGGAATGTCATGTAATTTTTTTTAAGTTAGTACGTGCATCTGTCAATGATATCTGTGTTAAATTTCATAATGCTAAACTTATTAGTAAATAATTTACAGTGGTGTTTGTCAGATGGTGATTATTATTTACGGCAATTTTTTACGATGTCGAAATCAGTTGATCAAAGTACACTTATCCCTCTATTTACACGGCACTTTTTTACACGGTTTTCAAAATAACGGATTTAAAAAAAATGATAAAAATAAACATTTTAGCTGTATACATATTTCTACAGTCATTTTTTAATTCCGTTCGCTTGTTAATACTGGCGCACATATTTCTAATCATTTTTTAGTTCCATTCTTTTGGTAACACTAGTGCTGGAGAATTAAGCAATCATTCATGCTCGTTCATACCCGTACCCACTCTTATGCATATGTTTGGTGAAGGTCTCGAACACAGCGAGTGTTCGGTGCAGAGACTTACACACCAGGCAGACGGTCTAAGCGACATTTCTTTGAATTGACGAATCAAACAACATAATTGCTCGCGGAGACTCGCGCGCTTATTTGCGCGCAGGAAAAAGAAGATCTCGAAATCAGCGGTGTATAGGCTTGAAAGCAAGCAGACGCGCTTAGGAACCCCCCTTCGGGTCAGATCGCTAACGGCAACGCACGCTTGCGCAACGACTCGTCCGTAATCTAAAATCATCATCTTATTTTCACTGTTTAAAATCATCATTGTGTGTTTTATGTAATTAATAGAATCACATTACATTTGCTCATCTTTTCATTTTGTGCCAATCATAATATCAGTGTTACTCCTCAACTTATTACCACGTGTGTGATAACAGTGCTAATTCTTATAACATACTCATAACGTGTTTATGATTTTTTTTTGTGTATTTTGTGTTCTCAACTATTAATACAATTGTTGTGATATAAGCTCAATCATACATAAATACTCATCTGTACGTGTATATATTGTAAATATATTAGTGATTTATCTACTCGTAAACTTGTCCAATTTATTACCTGCCCCAGTCACCATTTGGCTACGATAATCTGAGTTATCGTGCGCGAGTTACCATCATTTCCGCACAACTAGTATCAAATTTAAAAATGTGGATTACCCATTTTGCATGCACAATAAAACTATCTATTCATGTGAATTAGTGCAGTAAATTTTTAGTTGCAGAAAAATTAAGATTTGCAACTCGAAAATGTGCAAGTTGTATTTTTACTCAAGAATACGACTTCTTTATTGCAGCTGTTAGATCAAGGAATAATTTCCATTTTTAAGGCACAATACATTAAGCGAATCTTCAGGTATATTTTAGAATAAATGGAAAATGATGGATCTCTTGAAGTTATTAATGCTTTGACAAAATTAACAATCTTAAATTATGTTAAGCATGTTGGAGTGTCATATACCGAGATTAAGTAATCAACGCTTAATTCCTGCTGGAAAAAAATATGTCCAGATGTAGCTGAAGGTGAGAATTCTCGATTACCATTGGAGCCTGAATATTCTCAGATAACTGAGTTGGCGCTTACAATGGGAAAATAAGGTTTAGAGGACTTAGTTGAGACAGATATTGTAGAACTAATGGCGGACGAAGAACTATATGAGGATGATTTAGTTAACAAGGTTAATGAAACAATGATTTTGACAATGATCCTGATGAAACAGAGTCTGAATCAGCTGCGGTCACAGCAAAAGTCATCCGCGTAGGACTTGAATTAAGGCGAAAATTGGGTAATAATTTTCTACAAAATGACCCGAGTGTTGAAAGAACTCTCCGATTCCAGCGAGATATTAATAAATGCTTAACTTAATATGAGGAGGTCTATAAAGATTTAATCAAAAATCAAACACAATTGTTAATTACAGATTTCATTACCAAGTCTCGTAGGAAAGTTTCTTAGTCTATGAAAGGGATGATAGTACTAAACTTTTGGTTAAATTTTTTAAGGATTTTATATTTCTTGTTTCCATAAAATGAAATACATACTTATACCTTTATTTATTTGTCATTTTATCAATGGACCTGTTATTTTTATGTTTTTCAAGGTATCTTATTTTTATTTTACGTTGAAATAAGTGACTGAATTATGCACATTTTAGTTTGTTTTCGATTTGCGTATAAAAATCCATGATTTCAATTTACACGGTTTTTTGAGGAACCGATCTTCCGTGTAAATCGGTGGATAGGTGTATTTGCAATAAATTTAGTATTGCAAACCAAATAAACTTCAAGCGAATATTGTAAATGTCAATAAAGACATACTATGAGGATTTTCCATCGCGAGCAAGAGTTTTTCAATGGCATAAGGCCGTGAAGTCGTCAATGATGAACCATGATCTCGACGTCCATCGACATCAACTGACGACGAATACGTCGTCAAAGTGACAATAATGGTGATCAAAAATTATTGAATGTCCGTTAGAGAGTTAGCAGCTAAATGGGAATCTCAAAAACATAATGTCATGTCATTATGGCTGAAATTTTGGGGATGAAACGCGTCACTCACGCATGGTGCCAAGAACATTTAATTTGTTTGTGAGTTTTTCACCAAAAACCATCCTATATAAGGTTTATTGAGAGCAATTTTGATATAGTAATCATTTTTAGTTCTTATTTAATGGTGGAATTACTTACTTTTTTTCTTATATATTTTTTAATATGATTAAAGTTTTTAAAGGCAGAAATTTTGGAATCCTAAATAATCAATCATCTGAACCATTTCAATTTTTTTTGTAACAAAATTCTCTTATGTAATTTTATGATATATTGAACAAAACTCCGACTTATTATTTCTGTGATTTTTAAGTAGTTTTTCTCTCTCTCGTATAATAATAAATAGCAAGTTAATATTTTAATGTTGTTGTTTATTTTTAATTGTGTTTCATATATCTAAAAGAACTATTATTTATAACTTAAATGAATAATTTGTAAAATTAAAAACACGCATTCCTCATTACCAGATAATATAAACCTTATTATGATTCTCGAAATAAATTTTAAATCTATTTTTTACATTAGTTTATCTGTATGAAATAATTTATGTAAATATTTAATAATAAAAGATATTTTATAAGAATTAGAATCAGAATTTTCATCAGGAAAAACTGAATATTAGAGACAGTTTTTAACAATAGGTTCTTTTAGTACCGTAAAAATATAAATTGAAAATAAAATATTTGCAGATATATGCTGCACAATTTTTAATAACATACACTACACACACAGATATATATATATATATATACATATATATATATATATATATATATATATATATATATATATATATATATATATATATATATATATATATATATATATATATATATATATATATATATATATATATATATATATATATTTATATATATATATTTATACGTATACATTGTACATCAAAACAATTACGTTATGGAACTATTTTAAGCCCTATGTTTATAAAATAGTTAAATCAAAATAAATATGTACTCCTTTATATAAAAATAAACACATATGCTAAACTAACACAGAAAATGTAACTATAAGGTATGCAAAATATGACATAATCAGAATTGCGACGTGCAGGTAGTGCATTATATGTAAAATCCATCCATGTTGCATGAATAAAGTTCTATTTTGTTCGGCTTTGAATAAGTTATAATATTTACTAGATTTTCAGACTGGATTATAATATAAATGGTTGCTTACCAAGAGATTGTTTTAGCTTTTAAAGTTATTTCAATTATAATGTAGCAAAAGTTATTTTTGTTTTTGGATGAAACTTTCATTTCTATAATACATCTAAAAATGTTTTCATAAATAATAAATATTTCATAAATATTAGATTTTTTTATCAAAATAAAGCATTAGCATGAAGCAAGTGTTAATTAAATAATATATATTATTTTTTTTACAGTGTCGCAGAAACTCGCGTATTATTCAAGATAAAATTGAGTTGTTCTCAAGTAAAACTTTTACATATACTAAACAAATTATTTTAACATATGATTTATGCTTAAACACATTTCTCATGTATAAATTATTTATATTATTTTTTGCTCAGACTTAGTATAATCCTGTAATATTAAGTTTAACGTCGTTTGTTCTTTTTAATTTGACGAAAGTCGTTCATCTCAAAAGATGTGCTCAGTTACCTTAAAGATATAATAATTAATTAAT
Source organism: Neoneuromus ignobilis (assembly GCA_029203775.1). Lineage (NCBI taxonomy): Eukaryota > Metazoa > Arthropoda > Insecta > Megaloptera > Corydalidae > Neoneuromus > Neoneuromus ignobilis. Next base: position 42,821,578 of record CP092090.1, read on the forward strand.
ATCAAATAAAACATTAAATTATAATGTAATTTCGATTATACATTTGACAGTTTACCTTACTTTTTTGAAAAATCGATTAATGTTTTATCTACATTTATTATCAGAATTTATCAGTAGTTTATGATGTCATTACTGTAATTATATTATTGCGTGAAAATTTTTTATTTTTTTTTGACTTTAGAATAACTATTTGATTTGAAATTATGGCAAATTTACTTTACACAAATGAATTAATACTCTTAACACCACACAATATTATTAATTATTTAATAATTACATATAAAGAGTGTTTTTTAGGACTTTTTTGATAGAACTTTTTAATTACAGCTTCTAATTCATGCAAATATCTCAGGATCATATCACAATTATATTTATTATAAGGATAGATATATTTCAAATATTGTAAATAAATATCTAATACAATTTTTTTTAGAAAGAACAATTAAGAGATATAATGCAATTGGTAAATAAAAAACAAATTTGATTTTGGTTAGACATTTGCTTGAGCACTGAGGAAATATATGAAATTTAAATTTAATAGAAACATAAATATTTCGAAGAAAGATTGCTTTTGTCATGTTGAATCAACTCGTCAGGATGGATAATTCTAGTAAAATGATTGAACAGCTCGGATAGAAAATTTTGTTAAATAGATAGAGATTTTAGTTTGGAGAAAGACTTTAATTAGCACATTGAAGTACTCTACCTAGGATAATTTTAACAAAACAATAGTTATTTCTTTTTTCATAGTATATATAATTAAATACTAAATATTAATTCAAAATGTTATAAAAAACTAGTTGAAAAAAATAATCTTTCATAGAGATGCTTGTGTTTGGAATACTATTTATTTAAGTTTTTTAAATAAATTTCTTTCATTAGTTAAAAATTTTAATATCAAATTAATAAAAATAAAAAAATAAATATAATTTTTTCCCTAAATTAGAAACCCTGGCATCGGGTTGGCTATTCTAAATAGGTATATTACTATTATAATTAAAGATATAACATTGATATAACTATTTGTTTTGTTACTATGACAAAATGATTTTAACTAAAACCAATCACTCATCTCAATAATATGAATTTCTATAACAACATTCAATAATCACTTATTATGTATTTTATTCACTGATACGCATTTTGAAAATTATGTTATCATCGTTGTAACGCTATGTTGTAAATGCAGCTATTTTTAAAAAACTGACATTGAAAATTATATCATGTTAATTAAATGCGCAAAAGCAAATAAGGTGAACAATAAATGATTATTGAGAATTTTTATAAAATCTTGTGGTATTGAGGCGAGTGATTCTTTTATGTTAATTAAATAATATTTATACTTTCACTACAAATTATAATATTACATTCATGTCTTATTCTACTATTTGTGATTAAAATAATCAACGTAACGACTTGCTTTACAGAAATTTGTTAATATAAAATGATTTATCAGAAAATAAAAACTCCAATTTTGTCTTGTATAATCCTTATTCCTTAACTATGCACATATTTAATACTTTAGCATTTTAAAAGTTAAAACTAAAATATTATATTTCTTTGAACAAAATTTGAAATATTATTATTAATCATATATTTTTTAAAAAAATACATAAAAACGTGCTAAGTATAGTAAATATTGTATATTGCTTATATGAATCGACTTATATGTTATCATATATAATAACATTAATTCATTTTTCATAAAACTGATTTTTGTGATTTGCAACAAACTTATGGAAACCAATTCGAGAAAATAAGTCAAAGGTTCTTTTCTCTTTTGAAGTGTTTTATAGCTTCACAATCACAACAGTTTTATAGCGTTGTTAACTGCAAACATTTATTATATTTCTTGGTATTAAAGTACAGTCATTTACTATTATGATGTCTTCTTAAATTATATTACTTTTACTTATTTGTAAAGTTTTAACATAAAAAAGATAAAAATATCATAATAAAACTTAAAATAGAGCGATCCTTTAAGTAATGAGTAAATAAATGATATTTTATAATATATTTATTCAAAATCAAAAGAGTATTTATTGAAATCGTTAATGATTTATTTTAACATTATTTTAATTAAAATGTTTATATATTTAAAATTGAAAGTAATATTTATGAAATGTTAACTAAATTTGAAAATAAGATAAACCACTACTTTTTTTCATACTATGGTGAATATGTTTTAAATTACGCTTTGAGTAATTACTATATAAAATATGTAGAGAGCAATAATAATAATACACTTGTTTAGAATAGTACGGCTATTTAAAGGAAAAAATAAAATAAAATCAAGGTGATAAATGAAGAATTAGATATAATATAATAGTAAAGCACAGAGAAATCAAATAGATGATGCAAAAAGATATTTAGGAGTTCAAATATACTATACGAATAATCTTGTAAAATGAAAACAGAAAGAGTAGGTAGATGTTTGAACTGAATAATTTGACCCAAAAAATACTTAAGCACAGAAAAAAGCTGAGATTTATCTTTTAATAAGTCATTTAATAAGTATGGTAAATTCATTTATTGTTTAATTCAATTAATTGATTAATTTAACTAAATTTTTCAAATTAGTTATTCTTACTTTTTTACCATACTTATCAAACGACCCTCGTATATAGAAAAACAACGACTGGTATAAAATATTACTATTTAATTGCAATAATTTTTAAAAAGTCTTCTAAACTAGCGTTGTAATGATAGATCATATTTTTTTTCAATCACAAAATAGTATGTTGTTAAATCTTATTAATTTATCAACCTAATTATAACCAAGTACTTAACAATATTTCTTTTCATTCATTTAATTATTTAACAAAAGGTTCGTAGATCACAATTTTTGTATGCATATATTAGGTTGTCAAATATCTCCCTTCCGCCTTTTTGTCTTTTGAATTTCGCGGCTATGTACAAAAAAAAAGAAAAAAAAAGCGGAAGGAAGATAGTTGACAACATAATATATATACATATTTAGGTAACCCAAGTGAGATTGAAAGATAGTAAGTGAATGAATGTATGTCTAAACCTTTCATTCTTAGTTATAGCACTGTATATAAATTACTAAACCAATTTTTAATTAATATCAGTTTATATAAATAAAATATAATGCAATATGCATATAAGTGTTACAAAATTAATTTTCTCAATTTAATACTTAAAATAAAAAAATGTGTGTTGTTTAATATTAAATTTATTTATAAAGAAAATTATTTTACAACAAATAGTATTTTTTGAGGAAATATTATTAACATCCTATTAAACAGGTATAACAACAAGTAATGCAATAAATTTTATTTAATTAGAATTATATGAAATAAGAATATTTTTTTAAAAAAATATACTAGTTGACACTTTTTAAAATATTATTTATAAACACAAATTTATTAAAACATCGAATTAATAATAATGCTTTTAGAACTAAAAAGTTAATAATAATTAATTTATAAAGATTATACCAAGATATAAAATAATTTTGTTTAATTAATGAACATTATATATATTACAAGAATAAAATAATAGAGAAATTGAATATTTTAGATATTATTAGAGTAACAAAAAAATTAAAAAGTATATCAGAGTTCACTTTAGATTAGTTAAAAATATTATAAATTGTTTATATTTACTTCTATATATATATATATATATTATGCAAAGATGATATATAACCAACAAATATAATATATATATATCAAGTAGACAATTATAGAAACATCAAAAACACAATAAAAGAATGTTAAGAGAAAATCAAACATATACAGAAAAATTACAGAAAGTATAAGAAGAGATGGAATAAGAAAAAACAACATATGTAAAGAATGCAACATCACACAAAAAACTAAGTGAATGCGAAATAGAAGAAAATAATAAAATGATCATGTTACGAGTAGAAGAATCAGTTAAGATATACATTCGTTAAAATTATAAGAGATAAAAATTCTCGAATTCGAAGAAGTATCGAATGTTTTAATAAAATATGATTACTGAACAAAAAGAAAGGTTTCGAAAAGAACACAAAAATGCTTATTAAAAAAGAAGAAAAAAAGTTTCTAATGAATAATGTATAAAACTTTATTAATATATTTATATTTTTATTTAATTGCTATTTGAATTTAAATACAAAATTGTTTCACGTGGAGTAACAGAAATTACTTTTAGATATATATATATATATATATATATATATATATATATATATATATATATATATATATATATATATATATATATATATATATATATATATATATATATATATATATATATATATATATATATATATATATATATATATATATATATATATATATATATATATATATATATATATATATATATATATATATATATATATATATATATATATATATAATTAGGTTGGCAAGTATTTTTTTTTTTTGTACATAGCTGCGAAATTCAAAAGACCAGAAGGCGGAAGGGAGATATTTGCCAACCTATATATATATATATATATATATATATATATATATATATATATATATATATATATATATATTAGAAATGCTTTTAAGTATTTTAATAACATATAATTAGTGACACTAAATCTAAATTAAAAATATTAATTAAAATAAACGAGTAATTTTTATATAAACATAATAATTCTATAGTAGGTGAAACAATAGTGTAATAATAGAATTAAAGTGAATAAAAATTTAAAAATCTTTTCGATCGAATTTATTGATTTATCTGTTAAATCTAATCATCAATCTAAATTTTCGTACAGTACGGTCACAAACGTATATCTAAATGTCGGGATATATCCTAGGTCTATTTTGTCTGAGTTATGTAGGCAACAAATTATTTCCAAACCGTTTGTTGGCTTGAGAGTTTCACGCGGGCATCTGATGTTTCAAACCACCCTTCAGCATCGTATGCGATTTTCAACGTTACTGTAGTTCTAAACAAGGGGCTGGAAAGATCTTGATTAACTTTAAACGATTGTTTGGTTTTTTATCGGAACACATGATATATGACTTTTTCATTCTTAAATGAACCTTGCTCTAATATTTATTATAAATAATATTACAATGACATTTTCTATTCAATTTCATCATTTAATATAAATTATAAATAAATTCTAAGTAAGAGAAAATAGATTAATTAATTTTTAAGAAAAAAACTATTTGCAATATAAAATTAATAACATTTTAATAACAATATAAAATAAATTTTTAACGTGTATAAGGATTTTTGTATAATGTTAACGTTTCTTAATATACAGAGCGGCCTAAATGAAACTAAAGAATAGTAAATCCGAATAAATAATGTTATTGACTAAACTCTTTAGTTTCGTTTAATCAAAACTATATAAAGAAATCAAATATTTTGAGGATATATTAAATATTCTTTAAAAGGTATACATTTATAAATGCACTTTAAGTGTATTTAAAAGTATAAAATAACCATACTGACAAAATCAAGTGAAAAATAATAAAAAAATATATATTGAAAGCAATATTAGATGAAATAATTCATTATTATAATAACAAAAATTACATTTTTGTATAATAAAAAATCGATTACTTTTTATTATTTGAATAATACAAAATATCAATTACTTAATCACATAACTAAATATAATTGAAATAGAAAAGTACCTAATGAAATATTATTTAAAATGTTTTAATTTTGTATAAATTATTGATATTTTATCTTCATATAAATAGAATTCGTACAGTATAATATTTTTTACCATAATATATTATAGTTGATTTACAATTTCATTTTATACAAATATATTCATAAATAACTAACTTAATAATTATATATATATATATATATATATATATATATATATATATATATATATATATATGTGTGTGTGTGTGTGTGTGTGTATTTATGTTTAAATATATACTTGTTGAATTGTTTCAAAAGTTTATTTCTGCTTTAATAATTAAAAAATATTTTATATTCACATAATAGATTTTTATGCAATAATGCACTATTGTATTATTTCGTTTATTCATTAATCTTTAAATCCATATTTCATTTTATCAATTTATAGGTACAAAGGAAACATATAAAAATATATTTTAAAATTAACAATGAAAAATGAATGTTTCTAAATAAAAATATAAAATGTAATTGATAATATGACAACTTATTTAATATAAAATTTTATTTTATTTTAAATATTTAAAATGTGTAAAGATAAAATTTGTTATTTAAATAAATATTTTTATGTAACTAATGGTTCGATAAAATATATTTTATTGTGAACATAAATCAAACATTATTAATGGAAAAATATTTTTGTTATCAAAATACTCATGTTACATTAGATGCCAAAAAAGTCGTACGAAATCTTAGAAATAAGTGTCAATTCTAGTGTTAAAGAGCTGTCGAGTTCAGCGTATGTCTTATTAATTTCAGCAGCTTGTGACATTTGGTAACATAGTGTCAAAAAAATTTTTAGAGAACATCGAAATTTTCTTTGATTCTTATTTTCTTCGAAAGAACATTTTGATTAAATTTAATAAAATGATGAATCAAATTTTTACATTCAATAATAACTTGACAAGTTGTAATTAAGTTGAGTCATTCAATATTGAATAATTATTTTTCAATATTTTATCTTATTTTAATATAAGGCGAAATAAAACTAAAATCAATATTTTATATACATATAAGAAAAATAAAAAATACTTATTAATTAGTTTATATAAAAAAATATTAATTTTTTATACAGGATGATCCAAGTGAGACTGAAGGATGTAAACTAGGACTAAATATTATATCTTCAGTCTTATATGGGCCACCCTATACTTGGAATTTAATCATTTTTATTGATTTATTATATTATCAATAAATATAAATATTTCAATTTTACATTTCATTAGCAAAACAATTTTTTGAAGATTAATTTGTAAAATACATATTATTAGGTAAAAAAAATTGTGCATGAAAATAATTTTCTTTTATTTAAATTAATAAATTTCAAAGTACACGATTGTCTCAAAATTATCAGATTTTTAATTATACAGATGGTATTAATGATTATGTTTTTTAGATATATATTTTTTGATTAATGTATAATTTACTATTATTTTTTTATAAATTTAATATAAAATAATTAAATTCGATAGTATCTTTTTGACATTCGACAAAAATCAGTATTAAATAAAGAGAAAAATTAAATAAAATATTTATAGAAACGTTTATATGTTAATTGAAGTTTATGGTAAAGAATATGACATAATATTTTATGAGTTGTACACAAAGTTTAGAAAAAGTGGAAATTTTTCCAACAAGTCAAAAGAAAAAATTGAGAAAAAATACATGAATTATTTGAAAATGAATACTGTATGCTTGTAAGATTAAAGACATCATTAGTACTAAAAAAACGCATTTGGACCAAAAATTTGGAACGAAAAAAGTCCGCTCGTAATTTTTTCTGCATAAGTCGATCATTAAATGTAAATTTTTTAAAAAGGTGTCATAGTTTTAATCGTCCATCTTATTTATCTGATTGGACATTAAATGATAATTTTCAGTTTCCAAAAGTTTAAAACATAAAATTAAAAGAAAACTATTCAACAGCATTGCAGAAATCTAAAAGGCTTTATACCATTATAACCATTCCAAAAGAAGAGTATTAGATATTTTTTAACGTTGTATATTTGTTACGAAAACTGAATTTTTTTAATCATTTATAATTTCATTTTATAAACTCCTATAACGTCTTTAGAAAATCAATTATTTTTTTAATTTTCATGCATTCCGATTAGTTTTGTATAACATTTTTACAGTTTTACAAACTTTATCAAAAAACAAACAAGAATGTATCCAAAACTGATATTTTGCTCTAATAATTTACAAAACATATACGGATTCATATCTTTATATTTTCGAATTTAATTTATTACTCAATTTTACTAGAAATATCTTTACATTCTAATGTAAACTTTTGTATTTGCTTTATTTCAACAGATTATTCACTTATTCGACAGAAAACTTTTATGCAATTCTTTCTATAAATTTATTTGAATAAGTAAATTTCCATATAAAAATATTGACAACTGCTGTTTGTTTTTAAAATAGTTATTTTTTGAAAAAAGTACATGCTAATATATTTCTTCGACTATACACTAAATGAATTAAGAATATATTTTCTATTATAAAAAGCTTTTTTCAACACATACTATTTTTTTGTGAATATTAGGAGTTTTATATTTATTTTTACCATTTTCACTGCTTTCTTTCATTTTATTATAAAAAGAACATGGTGTAGTATTTTATTAGTTACAAAAGCAGTTTTTTATTTATCTTTGCTAAATATTCTAACTAAATTAAAGGATAGTTTGAAACGTATAATCAATTTTAAAAAAGCATAATCATATGTTATTGACCAATTATTAACAAATTTTATATTTTTATATAATTTATAAGTTATTGAAACTAATGAATTAATAAAATAGTTATTTATATTGATGAAAGATATTATAAGATTTCTATAGATACCAGAACTAAATATTGAATGTCATGTTCATTATTTAAATAAGCATTTAAAGTGGATTAAAAATATATTATTTTTATAATATCAACTCGGTAGATTGTTAAGAATATTTAAAATATAATTATATTTCTTATTGATTTTCATATTTAATAATTTTGTTATTTTTATTATGTACATAATTTAAAATATACAACTGTTAATTGATTCATACAAATAATAAATATTTGTATTATTAAATAATTCTAAAATTGTATTTTTTATTACAGACTACGTATGCAAAATAATTCATATTATTTTATTTAATATAAAATATATATATAATTACAAAAATTTATAAAAAGACTAATTTATAAAATTGTTTATCATCTTTTAAATATTCCAATTTTTGTTATATATTTAATGGATCAAAAATTTAATGAAATTTAATTATGTAATAATAATTATTATTATATTCAAATTTAAATATTATTAAAATATCTATTAGACTAAATAATATTGAGAACATATATCCTTATAATTTTTAAAACTGAAATATGTACATGATAAATTTTAACAATAAAATTACTCTATTATGAAACAATTTTAATTAATTAGAATATAAACTAAAAGTTTTATATTAACTGACAAATGTATTATAATGCGGTGTCATTTAACTGTAGAAGTTATTTAAAACATAAAAAGAAAAAATTAAAAAAATTTGAAAAGATGTGCTAAAACTTTATTATAAAACGAATGATTCAAGCTTGATTACTCCAGTAAACTTTATAAAATTGAAGTGAATTTTATCATTAAATAAAATGAAATGAATTTGTAAACTCTACTTGTTCACGCTAATTATTAACTTAGTTAAGAATTGTTATAAACGACTGAAGTCATTGAACCTAAAATAAATTTTATTTATATTTAAATTGTTCAAAATTTATTTTGAAATATTTATATCATTAAATTAAAGATTATTTATATATGTATATAAATATATATATATATATATATATATATATATATATATATATATATATATATATATAAGCATATAAATTCCTAATTAATAATTTACTATAATATTAATAAAGCGTATATTTCAAATATGTGATGTAATAAAATAGCAAAATTAGGTAAAAAGTGTTTAATAAACCTACCACAATAATTTATTAAATCAGCAATTATATTTACATATAGAAATTTCACCGAAAAATAAAGTATAAGTTAAAAACATATATCAAAATTTTATATATAAGTAGAGTTAATAAAATAGATAAAAGATGAAAATATGATCGAGTCATTTAAATATGAATAAATTACATATTTTTAAAAAAAATTAATGAATGATTGTAAAACATGTTTAAATTATTTAGGGTAAATAATCATTTAAAAAGGCAGTAAATAAATTATATTTCACAAAAATTCCAATTATAATTATAACTTTATCGAAATATGGTAGAAAATTAAAGTTAAATGAATTTAAGTAGAGAAAATATGTTACGAAAATGATAAATTATAGTAATCATATATAACTAATGTGTTCTGATATTAAATTACAATTTTCACATATAATTTATATCGGTAGCCTACATAAGACTTAAGGTTATTCAAACATAATAAATAATAGTAAACAAGTATATGTATGTCAAAATCCTTCTGTCTCATTTAGTCTCTCCTGTATTAAAAAATATTTCTTCATATATATACATATATATATATATATATATATATATATATATATATATATATATATATATATATTAATCTATTTAGAGAAAATATTTTTGTTTTGAATAACATATAAAAATTTAAAAAATGAAACGTTTTAAAAAGGCATAAAAGGATTATCAAAACAGATTTTTTTTAAAAATGTTATAAAATATTAATTATATTTGTAGATAAAAATATTTATATCAATGATGAAAAATTTCTTCCCAAAATACACTTAAAATGTGTACATAAAATTATGTATATATGTAGAATTGTAAATATATATATATGTATTAATATATATATGTATATATATATATATATATATATATATATATATAGAGAGAGAGAGAGAGAGACAAAAGTTTAATATTATATAAAAAAAATCAATTAAAGCTATTCAAACAAAGGATTATCAAAAATATTTTTCAATGTTATAAAATATTAATTATATTTGTAGATAAAAATATTTATATCAATGATGAAAAATTTCTTCCCAAAATACACTTAAAATGTGTACATAAAATTATGTATATATGTAGAATTGTAAATATATATATATATATATATATATATATAGAGAGAGAGAGAGAGAGAGAGAGAGAGAGACAAAAGTTTAATATTATTTGAAAAAAAATCAATTAAAGCTATTCAAACAAACATATCTTGAATATTTTTCAATATTATAAAATATATTATATATTTATAAATAGCCAAAAAATAAATTTTAAATGATGGAAAAAAACTTTTTTTAAATGATCGAAAAATGTGGAAAATAAAAATGTTTAAACTTATCGAAAAACTTTAAAACTCTATCTTTATTTGCATATTAAAAAATTGTATTACACGATACAAAATATCTTTTTAAATACAAGTATCTAATATGTTTATGTGAATATATGTTTATATGTATGTATGTATATATATTTATATATATATATATATATATATATATATATATATATATATATATATATATATATATATATATATATATATATATATATATATATATATATATATACATATATATATATATATATATATATATATATATATATATATATATATATATATATATATATATAATGTACACTCACAATTCAATTAAAAAGACATAATGTTTATATGTATGTAAACAGCACATAATTTTTTTTTAAAAAAGTAATCAAAATGTTTAAAATAACCATAAATGAAATCTCTAAAAGTGTTATAAAATATTAGCATATTTGTAGATAAAAATAATTCTTTTTACATAATAAATACATCGTTTTCAAAAATGTATACCTTTTAAAATAGTACTTAACAAATAGTAGGAATCAAAAAAATTTTTGAAATAAACATAGTGTACATACAATTTCAAAGCGTCTTAAAATTCTATCCATATTTGTAAAATAAAAAAAAATGTTTTAATAGATGGATTTTTTCTTTAAATATATATACATAAAAAGAATCAACCACACTAGATTTGTGTTTTATTAAAAAGAAACATATGTAAAGTTTCTTTTCAATAAAACACAAATATAGGCATCACATTCGGATTAGCGTATATATACATATATATACATAAATATATATATATATATATATATATATATATATATTACTTACAAATATTTATTATTACTACAAATAAATCAAATTTAATTTTTGTTAAATATAAATGTTTGAAATAAGTGTACTTAAAAGCTTTTGTAATATTATAAGGTACAATCTATAAGCTCAATTTAATAGATATGTTTATATGGCTAAAATGCATAAATATATATATATATATATATATATATATATATATATATATATATATATTTATATG
>CP092090.1:42838567-42901067 GCA_029203775.1 Neoneuromus ignobilis
CTCCACAAATTAAAAAATAGAGAAATTGATAAAATAATATACATTTTTTTAATAAAATTCCTTTTAAAATATAAATTCAAATAAATATTATACAATAGAATGTATTATTATAAACATAGCTTCTATTTAACATAATACATAAATAATATATAAAACTATTTCCTTAGAGTAATTGGTATTGTTTTAACATTTTTTCGCATAATTAAGAGAGTTAATCGATTTGACAAGTGAAAATAAAAAAAAATATTACCATTGAATTTACTTTTAAAATTTTTTTTGTTACAGAAACAAATTATCATATATTGTTTATTAAAATCAACGATAAATGTTCTGTTACTATTAAAATTACAATTATTAGTATGGTTAGATTTAAGTTTCAATATCAAAATTATTAAATAAATTATCTCTTCTTCGTCAGACGTATTCAGAGACCCATCATGTCGATCTATTCTTAAGTTTTTATAACAAACATTTATAATATGAAGAATGAATTTCAACAGGTCAGTTATATCTCTCTTCTTTTCTCTTGTCACAATTTTGCCTGTAGGACATAACAAAGGTTGGTCTACATTGTTCAGAACTACTGATCTGCGTGCCACAGACTTTTTAATATTAATGACATTGAATTGTGCATCTTCATTAAAACCACATTTGAATTGTATGACATGGGGATTTGACCTTTCTAATTTTTTCCAATGCATTTTAATCCAATTTACTGACAATATTGTAACTGTTACTTTTCTGTTAACGATAGAGTTTATTAATAGCTTTGTTAAGAAAAAATCCTAATGATTAATTTGAATCACATAAAACGGTGGTTTCTTTTTACTTGTTTTGATTAAATCGTGTCAATCATCTGGTATAATAAAAGATGTATGGTGTAAATGAAAAGGTAAACAAAGTGGGTTTGGCGTTTAACGTCTTTAGTGTAACTATAAAAAGTTTACCGTTTTGGTCTAAATATATATTCTTGCAATAAGAATGACTTAATTGAATTTGTATAAGCATTTGAATTGCATTATTGCAACTATTTACTAAAGAGTATGGAGTTAATCACATTGGCTTCTGAAATAGATTATTTATTTTTTAAACTTTGAAAAAGTTCAAAAAGAAAATTTTCATATCAATCTGGAAACGAAGATGGAGCATCATTTTTTTTTTTAAAAAATAAAATAACATTTTTTATAATATAAGGTTTTTCCATAAGCTCTTCAGAAATTTAAATGGAAATAAAACAAAAAGTATTCAATTAATTAGTTATTTATTTATTTTTATTTCTAGGCATATTCTATGGCATTAATAATGGAACACAATTTCACTTTTATGAGTCCCGCGACTTCGCTTAACATAGTGTATTCGTTTAGTCCAATTTTTAGTCACTCTTTCGCATAATTGTAGTACAATTTCATGAATTACATGTTCAATGTTTATTTTTAATGCTTCGCGGTTTATCAGCATAAACCAATGTTTTCACTTAATCGCACAGAAAATAATCAAATGGAATTACATCATGTGATCTTGGTGATCAATTGATGGATTCATTTCGTGAAATAATAGACTCATTAAATTTTTATTTCAAAAACCTATTGAAGTTTTTAAAATTTATAAATGTTGTTGAAGTGTTAAACATTTTATGATAATTTGTCAAATTATACTAAGATAAAATGTCAAAATGAACTGAAAAAATCAAATATGCCTGCCATTGCTGACATTCTTACTGGAAATTTCTATACTTATTACAAAATTTGATAGATTCGTTAATTAAATTTTGAATATTGATCATTTTTAGGATTATATTTCGTGTATACTCGTATATATATATATATATATATATATATATATATATATATATATATATAACATGAACTTGAATACCTACTTGTTTGTTTCAACGATCATATTCGTGACGAGTAGTTTATCCATGTCATTTAATATGAAACTGACGCTTTAAAGTTTGTAAGTAATGTCTGAATTCGTATGTACTACGCTAAGTTTGATTATGTACGTGTTATAGTTTGTAAGTGGCGAATAACGTGATTAAGTTTGATTAGTTTACTTTGAAATCGATCCAGTTATAAACTCAATGTTATTGTTGTATATATGTTATCATTCAATAGTATTCAATTATGAATGCATGCATACTATTCAAAGTATATAGTTGTGTACACAATGTTCGTTCACACATTAGATTGTACACAATATGTAATATCCGATTTCCTACATTACGGAAATTGTAGTATCATTATAACATAATTGAGTTGAGCGATAAGGACGTATGTAACGAGCAACATGCCGCCGTGGCAGCCGCCACGACCCGCCGCTTGTGGCGCTGTTGATGTCTGTTCTTCAGTTAGAATTTGGGTGATTTCGTCGCGACTCGTATCATTATTATTAAAACTTCGTGTCCGCATACGGAAGGACGTGCGCTTGAACACACATAAAGCATATCCGGTCGCGAAAGATCGCCATCCAGTTTACCCATTCACCATTTCTGCGTAGATGCGATCTCGGTGAACTCGCTTGCCCACTCGGCTACACACAAAGGCAAATTTAGATGGTTTGTTAGTTCAAAATTCACGCTTTCAGACATTATTCAATACGTGTTTAAATAACCATGTGCATGTTAAAGGCACACACACGAAAATGTAATAATCATTTGCTTATATACGAACATTTAATTTGTTACTCTTTCGTTTTATCTGTGTATATGACCGAGATAATTAATTTAATCTATAAAATGGAACGGACAGTTTTTAGAGTTTGTCACGTTTCACATAAACTGAATCATTTATAAAAAAAAATTCAAACAAATAACTGAATTATTGACATATTTATATCTACCTATCTACACACACATATACACGAATATATATATATATGTATATATATATATATATATATATCCCAAATGAGACTGAGAGATTTAGATATATATTTACTTATTTACTATCATTTACTATTATTTAGTCTTATTTGGGTATATATATATATATATATATATATATATATATAGAGAGAGAGAGAGAGAGAGAGAGAGAGAGAGTGTTTTCTAATAAAAATCTCAGAAGTTTGACAGATGATAACAACCATGTTTGAATTTTTTTTAAGTTCATTTTGATTTTTCAACTCAGTATAGTTTGACAAATTATCATGGAACTTTTAACACTTCAACAACGTTTAGAAATTGTAAAAACTTCAATACACTTATTGAAACAAAAAATTAATGTGTCCATTATTTCACGAAATGAATCCATCAATTAGTCACCAAGATCATGTGATGTAACTCTATTGGATTATTTTTATGGGGTTATAAATAAATCATTGATTTATGCTGATAAATCAAAATCATCAAAAGCATTACAAATAAACATTGAACGTGTAATTTAATAAATTGGATTACAATTATCAGAAAGAGGGATTGAAATTGGACTAAACGAATGCACTATGCCAAGCAAAGTCGTGGTAGTCATATAAGTGAAATTATATGCTATCATTAGTTCCTTATAATGTGCTTAAAAATAAAAAAAATAAACTATTAATTAATTAAATACTCTTTGTTTTGTTTCCATTTAAATATCTAAAGCGTTTATTGAAAAACTCTTTCCTCTCCCTCTCTCTCTCTCTCTCTCTCTCTCTCTCTCTATATATATATATATATATATATATATATATATATATATAAATTTCCAATAAACGCTTCAGATATTTAAATGGAAACAAAACAAAGAGTATTTAATTAATTAACAGTTATATTTTTTTTATTTTTAAGCATATTCTATGGCATTTTTAAACATATTCCTATTATATATATATATATATATATATATATATATATATATATATATATATATATATATATATATATTATCATTAAAAACCTCTCTTTCCTCTGCTAGAAGAATACCTTTCTCAAAACTTTTTTGAACTTTTATTATATATCTAAGTTTCTAATCAATAATTTCTCTTTATCCATCTATTGTCGTCTCTTTTCACTCTATGACCAGCCTATACAATTTTTAAAATTTTCCCTTTTTTGATCCACGCGGTTCTTTTTCGGTCTCTGATATTCTTAATATCAATTTTTTCATGCTTTTTATGTAGTTTAACATTAATTAGGTTAACATTTATGACTCATGTTTTATTGCCATTAATGAGAATGGTTAAATATATCAACCAAAATTATTTAAATATATTGAAATTTCTAATTAATTTATGTTATAAAAGTATATTATTTAAGATTATTTCTTCAAAAAGTAATTACTCTATAATAAGAGATGAAAATAATAACACAAATATATCATTAAATAATAAAAATATAAAAATACGTGTTAATCAGTAAACAAGTAGTTAACGAAATAAACTTTGAATTCAGTACACTGATTTACGAGAGTCGTTTGATAAATATGGTAAAAAAATAAGAAAAACTAAATTGAAAAATTAAATTAAATTAATTAAATAAATAAATTAAACAATAAATAAATTTAAAATACTTATCAAACGACCCTCGTTAAACTTGTAATATAATTTAAACTTTTACTATGATTTGCAATTTACTTCAAAATGGCCAACTTAATGTTTTTTTTATGAATAATTATATACAATTATTATGAACATCCATATTTATGAATTATTAATTTTTATTAGAATTATGCAAAATACTGTAGATTGAAAGTTTTGCTATTACAACTGTGAGTTGGCTTTATCCATGACTAAATTAATAACTCTGTGCACAGTTTCCATTTCACTAGAGAACCAGACAGAATATTGCTTTTCTAATGAAAGACGACATGTTCAAGTTTAGACTCACAATTGATTAGCAACATAACGTGCTACCCAATTTGTTATAATCATTTCATCTAATGATATATATATATATATATATATATATATACACAAATTTATTTCTCCAGTAATATATTAAAATATTGAATATAGAAATGTACCATTTTTTCAAAATTATTTTTTCATCCCGAGTGAAACAAACATTTTTGAATGCAATACATAATTTAATAAACGTTTAAAAAATAATAATTTTAATCTTATGCCTAATTATCTAAAAACTAATGTCTCAACAAAGAAATAAAAATCTTATAATAATAATTCTACAAAGTCTAATTTAATTTAATTATTTGCAGTAGTTGTAATGAACTATTAACACATCGTATGCGGGAAACGTCTAAACACGTCTTTCGCATACTATTAGTAGAGTGCGGGAGCCGACAAAACACGGTTTTTACAAATTAGCGGTATGGTGTAGAGAACGTGTAAACATCGGTGTTTGGCGAGGTAAAAATTATGCATCTTCTATTTTTAATTTTATAATTTTACGAGCATATTTAAAAAAATTGCCCGCTTTTCGACGTGGATTGGCGAAAAACGCTCGCAAACAATGTGTTAATAAATAATAATATAATTGAGCTGATTTTTTAAAAAAAACGGGAAGAATTAATATAACAATTTTACATTGATTTCAAAAAATCAAGATATATACTAAGAAGAAAACAATAAATTTATTACATTCAGGCATATATTAGGTTGGCAAATATCTCCCTTCCGCCTTCTGGTCTTTTGAATTTCGCAGCTATGTACCAGAAAAAAAAAGCGGAAGGGAGATATTGCCAACGGAATATATATATATATATATATATATATATATATATATATAAATCATCCTTCTGTAAATTTTTATTTCATTGCTTTAAATTGGTGAGAAAATATGAACTTGATTCTAAAAATAGATGCTGCGATATTCCTTGAACATTATTAGATTTAATTAAACAGAGATAATATTTCCAGCTAAATTGAAGAAGTATTCACAAATATACAAATAGAACAAAGATAGTGTTTAACGATCCCAAATCTCTCAAAAGTATAAAATAAATTTGAATGATATAAATTTGAAATATATTTTAATGTTATGAAGTCAAATATTTCTTTTTATTTAAAGAAATAAGTTTTTGATAGATGCATCTTACCTATTTTTACTTATAGCATTGAAGCATGGGTTTTATATACTCGTATAAAATGATATAATTATGACTGAAAGGTTTAGACATTCATTTACTTGCTTAATATTCTTTACTATTCGTAATTGTCATTTGAGCTACGTTATAGAATAATAATTTTACAGCTCTAGACAATACAATGAAGTACGAAAAAATATACATGTTAAAAGTCATAAAAAGGGCCAAAAATAAAAATGAGTGTATAAGAAAGAAAACCTAAGTTAGAGGCGTTAAAATAAGATCGAAATATTTAAAATAAAAATCTCCTGGTCACGTAACAAAAAAGGAAATCCATCGATGGACATGACAAAATATTCATTGAAAAATACGAGATATAAAGGAATTTAAATAGGTTTTTAAATATATTTGAGATAGAGGCAAGATAAAAGTGTTAATGTGGAATGGAAAACAAAAACACGGAATTCATAGAAATGAAATATTTTTGAAAAGGAATTCATTAAGCAGTAGATACAAACAGGTAGATGATGATGATATCATTAATAAAACTTCTTTCTATCTATAGCTGATGAAAGACTTTTTCAAAACCTGCCATTTCTCATGTTGTCTTCTTTCATTCCACAACTACATATTTCCTCATGTCTTTATTCTGTCTACTTAAGAGTCGTTTCTTTGAGCTTTATTTATATTGAATGCTCTTTAGCCAAAGTAAAAACGATCTATCTTAAGAAATAAAATTTAAATAAAAAATTTTTGTCTTGCTTTGTTCTTGGTGGTGAGCATGAAGAAGTGTCAGTAATAAAATTTTGAAAAGAAACTTTTTAGGTGAAATAATTTACGGGTGATTCGGAAAGTTTTAAAAATATAAAGAGTCGTTAGAAGATGATGAGTACAACGAACGTCTTTCAATGAGTCAAAAATTAAACGGTATGTCAAATAATTAAAAATGATTGTTGTGTGTGTAGGATTAATTAAGAAATCACTGGTACTATAAAATTACAAGATTCTTATTTTTACCAAAAATTTGGAACAGGAAAAGTCTGAGTGCAATTGTTTTGCATAGATCCATTATTTTACAGAACTTTTTAGTATGAAATGTGTTAAAGTGTTTAAACATCTACCTTATTCTTTCCATTTTACCTACTATGAATAATCTATTTTTTTAAAAAAACAAACAACAAAATTAAAAAGGAAACCAATTCAACAAAATTTCAAAGAGACAAAAGTTTGCTAAATATGCTCTTTCATTCACTCCGAAAGAAGAATTACTAAACATGTCAAAATTGTATTAATTCAGAAGGAATGTATTTTAAATAATTGATAATAAAAGTTGTAAATATTAAATCAATAATTTCTTTTTTATTATTAAAGTTCCGATAGTTTTGGTACATATTGTGTATATTTCTATGCTTTCAATCATCTCTTTAATACAAACATATATTTATTTATAAAACAAACATTGAAATATATATTTCAAGAAAGATTCACATCAGACAAGTTTAACTCGACAGCAATTTCATATCTGAAAACTTTTTTGAGAAAACCACTAAGCTGATTATCTTCGAGTGAAATCTTACACGCCTAACGCCGATCCTCGGGACAACACTGGCCGGCAACAAAGAGAATTGACGATTATATCGTGAAATTGTAAATGAGGCGCTTGTTCGTTAAAACACACCGACATAATGAAACTTGGTTTTTAGGTCAGCAAAATTTTAACTAACAGACTTATCGCTATATCCATCGATACATATAGTACAAGTGCTAAAACAGGACCTATTAGATTTAAATATCGATAAAATTTTAATCAGGTCAATCTATTATGAGTTTTATTACTACAACTGCAGAGCATTAATATAATCTAAAAATGTGCACACTTAGTTTAATAAAGTTAATAAAAATATTTCTATTATCTTCAAATAACTTTTACTGCTTAAGTACACACATAAAATATCTATTGTATTTCAAAAGTTATATGAATATAAATATAGGCTCATCCAAATATAATGCCTAAATATGTGTTTTATTAAAAAAAAATAAAAAAAAACTATAAGATGTTTCTCTATACACATGTTTCTTTTTAATAAAACACAAATCTAGGAGTCACATTTGGATGACCCTATATATATATATATATATATATATATATATATAGAGAGAGAGAGAGAGAGAGAGAGAATAGTAAAAGAGACACATATAAGTTGATTATTTTAAATATTCAATTTAAAAATAAGCTTAGAAAAATTTTTGTATAATTTTTATATGTAAAAAATGTTCTTTTAAGGATGATAGATCTTTAAATTAAAATAGAATACCTACTAATTGACTATATGACCATTTATTTGATGTTATCCATGAGATAATTTTATGTAATTAATATTTAAAAATAATTTTAGGCATATGTGCACCACGGCTACTATTCACAAACCGTATTTTGTCAATCCAATTTCGGGTCACTTTTTCAAGCAATTGGGAAATTTTGTCCGCAATAACTTGAGTTATGGTGGTTTCTAATGCCTCAATCATTGCTGGTTTATCAGTATAACCCAGAAATTTACATTTTCTCAAAGAAAATAATCCAGAAGCACCAAATCACACGATCGTGTAGGTCAATTTATAGGTCAATTTCTTGAGATAAAGATTGAATGCCGACTTTTTGTTTTAATAACTCGATTTGTTCGATCGAAGTATGGCACGTGGCATCATCCTGTTGAAACCGCATATCTTTCAAATCGATGTCATGCAAATTTGGAAACAAATAATAATTGATCATCATTCTATGACTTACATCATTGACAGTAACGCGTTCTCCAATTTAATTTCGAAATAAATAAAATCCGATATTTTTTCTGTATGTAACAGCTCTTGTGAATCACTTTATTATTGGTCTTACTCAAAAGGTGACAATTTTGCTCATTAATACACAAGTTAGGCCAAAAATGAACTTCATCACTAAATAAAATATTGCACCCTATAAGTTTTAGAAATAGAAAATTGAATTTTTTAATAAATTTTCATAATTTGGAAACGTTTCTCAAATGTAAATCAATTCATAATTTGCTGAAGTATAGTAAATCTCAATTTTACTTATAACATGAAAACTGATAACTAAAATGACAGCTATTTCTATCTAAAAGTCTATCTAATCTAAAAAAACAACCTTCAACAACTTCTGATCTTTGTAATATAATTTCAAAAAATCGTGACACAAATTTAATAAAAGAAAATGATAAATATTATATATAGAAGGGTCGTTTGATAAGTATGGTAAATTTATTTATTGTTTAATTTAATTAATTAATTAATTTAATTAAATTTTTTAATTTATTTTTTCTTACTTTTTTACCAAACTCATCAAACGACCCTCGTATATATAAAATGTTTTTTTAGGCGTGATAGAAATTAACATTGAAATCAATTTAAATTTCTATCAGCCTTAAAAACATCTCTCTCTCTCTCTCTCTATATATATATATATATATATATATACATTTTTTACTAAAAGAATTTAAAGAGAATAAAATAACTTCTATTTTCTTTACGACTTTCAAGTTGAAAGTTATATAATGTAGTCAATATTATAACTGAAATAATATTGTTAAAAATAATATGCATTACTTATAACTTATCCTGATAAATATATTCATCAATTTACATTTACTTATGTATCTACGAGCAAGATATTATTTACATCTAATAATTGCCATGAATATAAATAACCGACCGTTCGCAATGTATAAAGGTATATTAAAGTGATCTATTTCACAAAGTTGTTTGTAAAACTGACAACTTTTCTTATTTACATAATAAAAGATGTCCGACATTAAATAACTTATTCACGACAATACGATGAAACTGATAAATTTAGTCACAATGGCTATACAAATTTTATATGCTTTCATATAAAGTTTGTAAATTGAGTTGTACTTTTTTCTTGAATTTTTTGAACAGTTTTAAATATTATTCTTTCAAAAGAACATTAATAAATATCATATTATTTTACATACATATACACACAAATATATATATATATGTGTATGTGTGTGTGTGTATGTATATAACAAATATTTTACATAAATAACAACACAAGTTTTCATAATAGATTTATAAATTTATGTTTTAATGGAACGAAGCAATTAAATTTAAACAAATGATAGCAGCTGAGCGTTTCTATTAAAATATTTAACCGTCGAGTTGAAAGGTTGACACATATAATTAGATGTATAAAATATTATATTAAGTTTATTATATATATTAAGAAATTCATTTAAAAGCAACTAGTGAAAGTGACTTTGTGTTATGAAAACTAAGTTTGCAATTTATAATTCGTTTATGGAAAGGAGAAAGTACATTTTTATTAAAAAAGTTAGAATAAATCACATTTTTATTCGTAAAGTGTTTTCATTCTAGTTTTTTATTTATTTTGTTATCAAGTTTCAAATTATGTATTTTACAATATTTATAATTATAACATTTTAAATATATATATATATATATATATATATATATATATATATATATATATATATATATATATATATACATATATATATACGAGTGTCGTTTGATAAGTATAGTAAATTTATTTATTGTTTAATTCAATTAATTAATTAATTTAATTTAATTTTTCAATTCAGTTTTTCTTACTTTTTTACCATACTTATCAAACGACCCTCGTATATTAGCTGTTTTTAAGGGTGATACAACTTTCACTTGAATCCCTATCAAAAGTTCTATCAGCCCTAAAAAAAGGTCTTTCATAATACCTTTATATATACATACACATTTATGTATATATATATATATATATATATATATATATATATATATATATATATATATATATGTATATATATATATATATATATTATATATATATACATACGGCCTGTTTGAGAAGTGTAAAAATAAAAACTGCTTCATTTTTTTGAATAAATCGTTTTTATTTTTCAACATAGTCCCCTTTTAGGCTTATACACTTCATCCAACGCTGCTCTAGTTTGTTGATCCCTTCCGAATAATAGGATTTGTCCAAGTCTGTAAAATAGTCATTCGTTCCTGCAATCACCTCCTCGTTCGAATAAAATCTTTTTCCCGCGAGCCATTTCTTCATATTAGGGAACAAATAATAGTCCGATGGAGCCAAGTCTGGAGAATAGGGGGGATGTGAAACGATTTGGAACCCTATTTCCATTAGTTTTGCAGCCACAACTGCTGAGGTGTGAGCTGGTGCGTTGTCGTGATGAAAGAGGACTTTTTTGTGGGCTAATTGGGGACGTTTTTCTTGCAACTCGGTTTTCAAACGATCCAATAACAATGAATAATATGCACCTGTAATGGTTTTACCCTTTTCCAAATAGTCGATAAAGATTATTCCTTGCGAATCCCAAAAGACAGTCGCCATAACCTTCCCGGCCGAAGGAATTGTCTTCGCCTTTTTCGGAGCAGATTCCCCCTTGATAATCCATTGTTTAGACTGCTCTTTGGTCTCAGGAGTGTAGTGATGTATCCATGTTTCATCTACAGTGATGAAACGACGCTTAAAGTCCTGCGGATTTCGCTGAAACAGCTGCAAACCGTTCTTGCAACACTTCACACGATCTCGTTTTTGGTCAATCGTGACCAATCGCGGCACCCACCTGGCGGATAGCTTTTTCATGTCCAAATGTTGGTGCAAAATATTATGTACCCGTTCACACGAGATGCCTACAGCACTAGTAATCTCACGCACTTTCACTCTTCTGTCATCCATCACACTATCATGGATTTTATCAATAATTTCTGGAGTGGTGACCTCAACAGGGCGTTCAGAACGTTCAGCGTCTCTTGTGCTCATATGGCCACTCCGAAAATTTTGAAACCACTTATAAACCGCACTAATCGAAGGTGCAGAGTCACCATAATGTTTATCAAGCTTCTGTTTAGTCTCCTGAGGCGTTTTGCCTTTAATGATGTAGTGTTTAATCAACACGCGAAATACTTTTTCGTCCATTATTTGACAATCACTCGATTTCTTTGATTCCGATTGTCAAACATAAAGGAATAGACCGATATGGCTGAAACTTGATGTGTGTTCTTCCAAGAGGTGCTACTAATTAAAAATAACCTCGATATGCACCAGTGGTGCCGTCTTTCGGAATTTACACAGACTTATCAAACTACCTCGTATATATATATATATATATATATATATATATATATATATGTACAGTTTTTTTGTAAACGAAAGTATTTTAATTACTTAAATGAGTTAAACTAATTTGTAAAATACTTTTTTTTTATAATGTAAAACATTTTAAGATTAATTTTCAACATAAATAATATAATAATTTTTTTTATTATTTAAAAACGAAATTAATTTTTTATTTATTTCTATTTTAAATAGTTAATTTTAAAACGTAATCTGATCAAAATATTTTTAAACAGGTTTAATGATCGAAATAACAAATCTCGATAAAAAGTTTTTTCATATTCAAAATACGAGTAAGTTAGTATATTTTCCACCTCATAAAAAAGTAATTATTTATTAATAAACTCTCTCTTTGATTCGAAAAATTTTTTAACAGTAACTTAATTTTTTTTGGTATTTTATTTCAATTTTTATGTGTTTTTTTGATCAAAATATATTTGATAATAATAAAAATAATTATTTTATAACTATTATTGAAGATTATTTGAATTTGGCGTGCTTTAAATGCTGCATTCACGAAAATAAATTTTTCACTGTAGTTATTTAATATTATTGATTTTAGTTATGCTATAGAAAGAAGATGTGATGTAGTACGATTTTTTCGGAAAAATGATTTAATAATTATTTAACAAAAAATCACTTACCAACAAAGTAAGACTCCGAAATAACAATGTGGGATTTGAAACATCATTCTGTAACAATAATAATAAATATATATAAATATGAACATTCAAAGGGAAAAATTAAAAATGAAAATTAAAAATAAAAATTAAAACTATTTTAAGTGTTACAAAGATAATGATGTCATATAGTTGGATATGAGAATACAAATTTATTATGAACTTTTAAAGAAAAAAAAACGATTCATTTTAAAACATATTGTTAACAACTGAACAATTTGTCCAATGAATTTTGAAAAAAGTGCCTGGCACTTGTTAATAGAAAGCAAGATATCTTACAGCATGGAAATGGAACGCCATATGTTTATTTAGTAGCCCAGAAAAAAATAACAGAACTTGGTTAAGGTGTTCTTAATTATTTAACATATTATCCAAATATAACACCCTCTTAAGTTCTATTTATGTTTATCTCTACAACATTTTTTAAATGATAAACATTTTGAAAAAAGGAAGGTGTGAGAAAGCAGTGGATAAATTTTTAAATTAAACCATTTTATTTGAGAGGATTCGAAAGCTTCCGTTAAAATAGAAGTATTTGTTAATATCAATGACAATTATATTTTTTTCATTGAATAATTATAGAAAATATAAAAATATATTATTTTCTTTTATTTAAACAACGGATGGTATTTTTCAGTAGGAATAATAACCTATATATATTATAATATTATTTTTGTATGAAAAATATTAATAATTTTTCTTATTACATTTTTTAATATATTTTTTACTTTTGTGTCAATATTCAAATTTTCATTTGATCAAAATTGTATATATTATTTTAAATAATGCTTCTAATATACGTGCATTTATTGCAACTAATTTATTTTATATATGTTTATAAATTTAATGGTGCTTTAATCATATACAACGCATATTTTAATATATTGATTATTTATTGAAAATAACTATTTTAAGACAATTTAAAATTATTTTAAAAATAAATTACAACTATTTTAATAATGTAATTCATATTTTAAAAATAATAAACAATTTCAAATAAAATACAATAGTTATATACTTGTTGATAAAGTGAAACATTTTTTAGATAAAAATTAATTCTTTACATCTCTAGTTTCAATTTAATGTAAATATATATCTCGTATGCATTCAGCCTTCTACAAAATAAAAATATAACTGAAGTGGCGAGAAATTGGCCTGTGTTAAACAGAAAGACAATGATAAACTCCCATAGGAAAAGACGTAGAGTAAGATAAGTTATGGCTGGGATTGTAAGGGTCACGCGTTGCCTGGAATCCTTTTATTCACACAGAAAACAGGAATATCGATCAGAACTAGACCATTTGTTATATTGCACTTTGGCATAGAAATTAGATTGAGTTTTTTTATTATATTAGACGTGTTTATCTACGTTTAAATCATTTATTTGAAAAATATTAAATATCCGTGTTATATTTTATTTTCATTTTTGTAATTATTTTATACGAATATTTATTTAATAATATATTTACGAGTAGATAGTATGAAATTTAAATAGCATTTAGATAAATAAATTGAAAAGATAAAGTAAGATACGAATACAACATGATGTGCAAATAAATAACAAGTTGTAAATTTCCATAATTTGCTTCAGGTGTAGTTTTAGAAGAAAATCCTTTATATAGCAAGCAAGTAATACTAAAATAAGTCAGTTGTAAATAGTATGGTAATCTTTTGCATAAACAGATTATATGATGCAACTCGAAGCTGAAGGCGAAGTGATGAAACTCATGAAATAATTTTCAAGAACTGTGAACTTTGCTTTTAATATGGGCGAAACAAGGAAATACCCCATCATAAACATTTTTTTCCGTGATACGATTTTATGTTTTGAAGAACATAAATATTTTGAAACAATATTTTCATATTATTTGGTTTTTATATTGAATTTAAAAATAAAAGTTTTTATACTTAAAAATCCTTTGGAATTGTTTTGTATGAATTCAATTTACTATCTAATAAATTTTATCGACTGATTGTAAAGTTTTATTCTATTTTGCTGTAAAAAAGTTTTCATATAATTAATGATTTATCTATTCAAATAACTAATAACTACAATTCTGTTAATATTTTTATTATAAAATTTAACAAAATTTTAATTAAAAAATATATTAAAAAATTCAAATATATGACGTTTTTCCAATTTTTACTTTTAAATTTCTAAGAAATATTTAATTGATTGTATTAAGGAAAACAGTAAATATAATTTATTAGATTTGATAAAATATTTAAAAATAGTTAACTATAGTTTTATGAAAAAATATCATTTTTAGAACAAAGTATAATATGATGATATAATGTTTGAAAAATATAAAATACAAATAATGAGGCCCAAATGAGACTGAAATATTATACACTTATTTAGCATAATGTACCGAACTAATTTGTAAAATATCATATTAATCAAAACTAATCATTAATTATAGCGATGAGAATAATTAGAAATAGTTTTATAAATAAGTTTATAAATATTTTAACGTTATATTATGTTAATATTTAATTCATAAAATTAATAATCGTTACTGGTAAAATTGTAACATAATTTATACTATTAGTTTTCATTAATAATCACTTATAAATTCAGACAATTTTAGTTTTCAACTGGATAATAATCTTACCCAATTAAATACAATATTTGTAAATTTATTTATAAAAGTTTTTTTTAATTATGGCCATCAACATATGGTTTAATCATTTTTGATATTTATATCATCTTACTAAACAGTTCGAAATATTATATAATTATTCGAGAAATAACGTGATTGCCGAAACCAATTAAAATAAAAGCTATTGTTCTTAAATAATTAATTACAATGTCAAATTTTCCCATTTTATTTTCTCTATTAGTGTATTATATAGTGCGTTCCAAATAACATTAAAGTTCTTAGACATACCTTTACTTGTTTACTATCATTCACTATATTTTACTAACTTTCAGTATTATTTTGGACCACTTTATACTATAATTTTTTTTAACACCTTTTGATGATTTTGTCAACTATTATTTTTTTTCTTGTATATATTTAAAAAAATATTTATGATGTTTCTCGGAATAGTTATCCTTTTTTATCAAAAATATAAAAAATACATATATTTCCCTCATTTTTTATATAATGTAAATTCAATTGAATAAATAAATTTTATAATTAAATTATAGAATTAAATATTTTTTACACGTAATATATAATATGATATATGTATTTGTTAGATGACTCTATAACAATTCATTGAAATTTGGAAAATTTTTTAGCTACATAATATACAAAATTGTTTCAACAAAATAATAAGGTACTTAAATTACTTATTATTATTGTTAATTCAACGTATTACGTCGTTCAAATATTACATATTTAAATATAAACTTAAAAAATATTTTATATAAATCACTTATAAGAAAATAAAAAAAATATTGACAATTAAAATTCAAAACAAAAATTATTTTACATAAAATAATTATACTAAAAATGTTTTAATAATATGTCTCTTTAAAACAACAAGTTCGATGGCAAGAGTTTGAATTTTTAGATTGAAGGATTAAATGAGAATATTTTAAAATATTTTGCAAACCAAATATTATTATAAAATTAATTAGTTTTAATTTTAAATTATATATTTATTTAATAGAAATGTTCTTACATCAATTACATTACCTGATTCAAGTTTTATGTTAAATATTATTATATATATTATTTTCTAAAGCACATTTCAAATAATTTGTATTAAAAACATATAAATATGTTGTTCTTCAAAAAACAATCATATAAAATAATTTATAAACATTATAAACACTAGAATAAAATACTATTTATTTCAGTTCTATTATAATTTCGCTTTAAGAGAAATTAGTCACTCACATTCAACACTACAAAATTTCATAAAAGTGTTCAATATTATTTTTTTTGGAATGGATATCGAAATGTAATAAATTGTGCAATAAATGATTATTAAAAAATATTATAAAATAAAGCATAAGTGATAAGCGATTTATTTATATTTAATATCAAATAAATGTAAATATAACAAAAAATATCTTATACTTTAATATATATTTTTTATAAAACAAAAAAATTCATCATTTATTTAAATGTAAAGTCCTTTTTTAATTTTCCTGATTATTTTGATTTGAATTTGTATTGTGGTGCCATGTTTGAGAAAAATTTTATACTTTATAAATTTTTTTAAAATAGATATCTTTTTTCGTCCATATCCGAATAATTTAATTAAAAAAATCGAGATCTATATCTTTATACATTAAAGTAGTTAAAAAAATATGTTGATAAAATTTAATTCTTTCAAACTGACATCAATAATCTAGGTATCATATTTAACTTTTAACAACATGAAAGCTTGAAAAAGCTTCTATCTGAGACAACAACCATATTTTAACAGAAATCTTCCTAAAAGCTCACTCTTGAATTGATTTTTGTATTTAATAGTATTTCTCGGTTTAGGTATATGTAGAAATCTGAGCTTTTAGTATAGCTTGGTTCATTTTACAGTTTTATATTTAAATCGAGATGGAGATACTATATCCTAGTTGATTTAAGAACACATACACACACACACACACACACATATATATATATATATATATATATATATATATATATATATGTTTCTACGTAACATAAAAAATCATACAATATCATGAAAACAGAATAATATTTTTCAAATTAATTCTTTTATATAATTAAATATAATATTAGGTTGGCAAGTATCTCCCTTCCGGTTTTTTTTTTTTTTTTGTACATAGCTGCGAAATTCAATAGACCAGAAGGCGGAAGGGAGATATTTGCCAACCTAATATAAATGTAATTAAATATTTATATAATTAAATCTCTCTTAAATTTTACGATATTGATAATTTTTTATTGTAATAATAAACTATTTTATATCATTGCTTTTTAATCTATAAGATATAAATAATTCTCAATAATAAGGTTTATAAATTAAACAGAAATAGAAATTTGATACTAAGATTTTCTATCACAACGTTTTGACGATGATTACATCGTAGTTGAAAGTCATATTAGTTTATTGTTGTTATAAATGAACAAAAAAAACAATAATTAATTATTGAAAATGTTTTAATATTTTGAGGTGTTTGGTGTGGTAATTTGTTTATGGAAAAGTGATTTTGCGATAGTTTTAAAATAAACATTAATAGAAGTCTAAATTTTGTACACAAACATATATATATATATATATATATATATATATATATATATATATTAGGTTAGCAAATATCTCCCTTCCGTCTTCTGGTCTTTTGAATTTCGCAGCTATGTAAAAAAAAAAAAAAAAAGCGGAAGGGAGATACTTGCCAACCTAATATATTAAAGTTACTAATAATTTTCAAAATATATTTTTAATCAAGAAATCCAAAAATGATATAATAGAGATATATTAAAAATTGTATTGAAATATTTTTTTCAATAAATTTCCTAATATATTCTTTATATTTAATAAAATATTATTTATTATTTATGATTATAAATCTTCTAAAAATCTTAACATCATTATTTTACATGTCATAACGATATTTTATTGTTCATGTATTTCTTTTTTAATGATTATTTTTAAGAAATTATCATTTCACTAATCTTACTTTCAAATATTCATTAAATATGATTTGAGTTTGTGTTTTTTTTTCAATAAAAATGTAAATAAAGATAATACTTACATTAAATTTTTTTAATAATACTAATATGTCTTAAAATTAAAAAAATATTCATTTTGAAATATGAAAGAAAATACACTTCTCATATCCATAATTAAATACTATTTGAAATGTAGAATAAAGAAAATAAATATAAGAACTTTCACAACGGTAAGTTTTCATCCAAGAAAATAATTCTTCCATAGCAGAGATTTAAAATTTTATACAGGTTCTCAGATTTCAATTATGAAACTTGAAACATGAGAACTGTATATGGATAGAATTATTGAAAAGATGAGGATTAGAGTTGAAGCGTATAATGGATAAAAAGTTGGAATCTTTTCTTATTCAACTACAATAAAATTGTTTACTAATCATATATATGTTGAGTATATTTTTGAAATTCAATTAAATATGTATTAAGTAAAATTTTAATTGATTTAATTTATATATATATATATATATATATATATATATATATATATATATATATATGAGTAAAATTAATTATATATTTTTATTGAAAACAAATTTATCACATTTTTTTGATAAACATATTGTGTAATATTTTAAGATGAGAAAATCAAAAATTATATTTGATTTATTTAATAAAATTTAACTATTTTTATTATAATATAATATATTTATAAAAGCTATCGATATTATTTTTAATTCATTTTAATAGTTGAAACTAAATATTACCGATAAAAAATCTATAAATGTTATCACTAACTAACCATAATAAATTTATTACTAGGGTATTAATTTACCAACAAAAAATGAAATACGCATATAGTGAATATGTTATTGACAATAATTTTCTTGCATGAAACGTAGCCTTCTGACAGGTTGGTACTACATCATCAGTCATGAGGGTAGTTGAATCACCCTTCTCGCCCATATTCCTTGGCCGGGATTCAGGGACGCGTTTTCTCGGGTTTCCAAGACATCATCCATCGGCAAGCCATCGATCACCTCCTGATTGCTTGTCTGCTTGTTACCGGCAAATGTAGAGCGCGGTAAAAAAACTCTACGCTCGATTTTTTTTTTAATATATTGACAAATTTATTTAACTGCTCACGTACGTTTGAATGATTGCTTCGCTGAAAACAAGTGTTGGTGTCTTGTGGCACGTTTTAGGTTTATTATTGACGTATTTTATGTACAACTTTGTGCGTAATTTTATCTCTTTAATATATCGAATATGCTGAAATACTTAGATTACATAAATTTCATTTTGCGGTCTTAATTATAAACATAACCAATAAATGAACAATAATTTCAAGTTTACACATTAAAACGTTAATGTACTTATATATATATATATATATATATATATATATATATAAATTCCAAATAAGTACAAACGTATTTAAAAAGTAAGAAAAAAATTTATAAACTGATGTTACAAAATAACAAAAACAATTTTTTGAATCAATCACTAAAATTAATAAATCTGAATAATTAGTTAACTATTTAACAAATTTTATTTTTGAACTTTTATTGAATCATATTCTTAAATTATCAATTTCTTAAATATAAATTTTAAAACGTTTAATATAACATTCTATTATGATCATTTTATCGTTTGTTGTGGAACTGTGACGGATTTACTTTAACACAAATGATTTTTTATCTCTCACGTCACAATGGTTATGAAATGTTCAATAATCACTTTTTATTTATAACAATAGTCGGATGATTTGCATTTCGATGGCGATGCCATCATCGTCAAAGCCTTTTTGTTAAAAAAAAAATAATAAAAAGTTCCTGACAATTATGGAATCATCATCGAAATGTGCATCAGCCAACCATTGTTATGAACAAAAAGTGAACAATAAGTGATTATTAAACACTTTATAACAGTTGTGGTGTGAGAGATAATATGTGTTAAAAAGATCATTTTAATTTTCTAAAATTTGTTACTAAATAAAGGTATCTTCAAAAATGTTCCAATTTAGTTCCGTAAATATTAAATTACTTGATATATTGTAATCTCAAATTATAACTTGTTAAGTCGCTTATTTCTCAATAATATAATAATTTTACTATATATATATATATATATATATATATATATATATATAATATATATATATAATATATAAATATATATATAAATATATATATATATATATATATATATATATATATATATATGTAAAAATTTTGATGAAGACAGAAAGAGTGAAATATTTTTTTAATTTGGAGTTATTTTTATTTTTATTATAGTAATTAAATATATATATATATATATATATATAAAGATTATAATTTGTTTGTAAATTACTTAAACAATTTGATGGAACTCTCAACGTCTATGTTTAATATTTGAAAAAATATAAAATAATTCTAAGAGTTTCGCGACAATATGAGGGCGAAAAATGTTTCATTGGCATTAAAGTAAAATATGCTTGCAATCTAAAGACAATTAATAAAGACGTTTTTATCTAAAATCTTTTTAAATTCAATGAAAATTAATAAATTCTTTAGGAAAATATTATTGTATATGTAGTAATATTAAATATTACATTAATTATATTTGCATACTATTTTTCTATATATATTGTTTCTATATATATATATATATATATATATATATATATATATATATATATATATAAATATTAATATATATGTATGTATGTATATATAAATTATGTTGTGATTACTTTCCATATAATTTTTTGAAACACAATACTTCACTTTAACAGATTTATATTTATAAAGGTGTACAGAATATACTTTTGAGACACAAACAGAGATATATTAGAGCTCTGATACAGTCAATTTATGTAAAGTAGTTGCAGTCTATAATTCACCATTTTTATCTAGATATATCTGTGACATCATAATATTTAATCTGAACTTTTAACTTCAGTCATTCAAATTTAAATTGACCTAAAAGATTTGATTCTACAAAACAATTTTAGTGTTAAATTTAATATTTTTATATAACATATTATATATATTTTTGAAGCCTAAAATTCACATGTTTCATTATTTATTCTATAAATTGTTATATGATTGTGCGATATTTATATTTATAACAAATATGTACCGACCATTTAGTAATTATTTTTCAATCATTTGAGTATTTCTATCGTGATTGAAAATATTTTATTTTGAGAATATAAGATTCTAAAAAAGAATATGCAAGATAATCAGGTGTAAATGAATATGTTGAAACTTAACTATAGTATAAAAAATTTGAATAAATTTAAATTAATATCCCCACACATTTATATTTAATTTAATATATTAAACTATTTTAAAAAAACGTATTTTACACAAAGAAATGAAAACTAAAATGTAAATAGTAGTAAAAAAAATAATTATGAGCAAAGATTAGTATAAAAACTAATTATATACTCATCTTTTTATACTAAAAGTATTTACTTTTAGTATAAAAAGGTGAGTAGTATAAAAAGACAAATATTTTAATGCAATTCATTATATATATATATATTAACAAGTTCTTGACTGTACTGTATATATTTGTAAGTAAAGAATTTTTATTTAAAATAATTATTATTAGAATAAATTTCATTGTATCATAAAATTTTTTACTAACTCGTTTAATTTCAAACAGTATAGAAATTTCCTAAAAGAAAAAAAATATTAAAAATGATTTTTCTCTTGATATTCTTGTCGACAATCCTATTTGGTTGAAATAACTTCAAAAAAATCTATGAATTATTCAACTAGAATAACCTGCTTGTTATGGTACCGAATTCATGATTTTCAGAATATTAAACGCTTATAGATACCGACTACTCGCCGGATTACATTTTTTTTTTACAATAATAAACCGATATCGAATACAAATAATAGTCAACTGCAAAATCAATGAAATCTCATTTTTATCACATTTTCACGTTCGTTAATCTATTAGCATTTCCAACTCGACAACTGTCACACGATGCTTGTCATGATCGTACGTTTTAAATATTTGAGCGGCTAAAATTTCACATAGCGGTCGCACGAAAAAATCCTGGCGTGCATGTACATTTCGCTAGCGGGATCAATCTCTTCTGCGGTGACCCGTATAAAATCCATACCGAGAATAAACCGTGGAGTTAAACTCATACCCAAAATTAACCGCCATAACCTCGATAGCGTCACATATCACCCAATTTTCTCCTGTTACACTACAACCACAATCTAGAGATAAGTACAGTACTATTACTCAATATATTCGGTATAAATGTAATTATTTATTTATACACTTGTTTATTAATTTTAAATTTTATTATTTATGTTTATGTTTATATATATATATATATATATATATATATATATATATATATATATATATATATATATATATATATATATATATATATATATATATATATATATATATATATATACAATTTTTAATAAAATATTTGTATTTACAAAATATAAGTTTATACTTACACTATGTAATTTTAGTAAAAAGATTAATTAAAAAATACATAATTACCATTTTTCAATTAATATTTAAAATCATGAATATAATTTTTAAAATAAACAAGTATATTTGACAAGACCTTTTAAAATTATAAACTTTTATTCAAAACTAAAACTTTCTATTTAAGTATTAAATAAAATAAAAAAAAGTCAAAGAGTATTTTTTCAATTTAATTATAAATTTATACAGTTTTTATTTTAATACAAGTAAATAATTATAAACTAGAAACTATCATTTTTTAAAGCGGTTATAAATCTGTTTTCAACTGACCTGCAATCAATAATTTATAAAGTATAAAAAATGTAAATGTTCACTAGCATTTTGACATGTGCCGATGAACATTTAGGTTTGCTTTGTATTATTTTAAATTCATGTGAAATGTTATAAAATAAACAGTAATAATAATGTATATATGGCAAAGGTTAAAACTAAATTTCGATTATAAAATCTCTATACAAATTATAGAGAACATTTTTAATTTATATGCATAAATTTAATATGTTATAAAGTTACAGTTAAAATTAATCTGTTCTATTAATGTTTTCTAAATCAATAAGTAGGTCAAATTAATATTTAATCCATTAAAATTAAAAAACTTAAATTTTAATTTTTGTCTTTTATATTTACGGACATTTTAGATAGCAAATTATAAAATGTGTATCTTTAAAATATGAATATAATAAAATATTAAAGAATTTCAACAATAGTTAGTAGTTTTAATTAATAAACAAGTTACAATGTACGTTGGAACTGATTTTATATTCCATCATTTATTCAGAAGTATTATATTTATATTAAAATAAGGAAATAATATATTTAACTATTTACATCAAAACGTTAATAATTTACGCCTAACACTTGATTGACGGAGCGAGTCATTTTGACGCATTAAAAATTTTATTGGTATATATATATATTTATATATATAAACTAAATATTTTTTTTAAAATATATGTTGGTTTTTAATTACATTATGAAATGTATACAAAAAAAAATATTTAAATTTTTCTATAAATAATATATAGTAATAAAATCTAAAATGAGTCAAATTGACTCACTCCATCAATCTAGTGTTAATAAATTATAATATATATATATATATATATATATATATATATATATATATATATATTCAAATATTGAAATATGAGTTTTTAGTCATTTAATATTTCTTACGTTATTTAAAATTATTTAAAAATATTACTCAAATATTTTAAGGTTTTATTAAGGTTTAAATTGGACAATTTATTACAAATATTGACAACTTTATAAATTAATTAACATAAAAAATTGATAATTTATAATAAAATTTATTATACACGATTGCAAATATTTTTATAAAATAACTAAGTGAACAAAAAATAACATTTGAAAAGAAAATATTTCAAATATTAGAAAATTGTATCATTTAAAACATATTCTGTCTTAAAAGTCATAAATTATAAAAAAATATATTTATCTATTTAAATATATATATATATATATATATATATATATATATATATGGTAGCCAAAATGAGATAAAATATACAATATACATCTACTTGTTAACTATCATTTAATTATCTTTACAATAATTCTATCTCATTTGGATCACTCTTATATCACAATCTACATTAAAACGATTTAAATAAAAAAATGATATTCATTATTAAAATAAATAATAACCTAATTAAAAATTTTTATTTGTGTTTCAATATTTTTTTTATGAAAGCAATTATCATCAGAATTTATTTTTAAGAAAAATATATTTAACAATTTTTGAAACCACTGAGATTGAAGAGATAGTAAATAATTCGAACAATATTAAAAAAATTAAAATAATTGTTCTCTTCTCAATTCTTCTTAAATGAAAGTTGCAATTTCAGAAAACTATAAACTATTTAAAAAGAGATTCTAAATATCAAGCTTGGTATACGAATTTTGTTTATTCACAAATTTTAGTTTATAATGATTTTAAAATTAAGTATAACAAATTATACTGAATTTATTTAATTGATGTAAAAATAATATTGTTATGGGAAAATTATTAAGGACCTTACATTACTAGATAAAGAAGAATAAATATTGTTTATAATAGAATGGAAAAAAATATCGTCAGTGTAAAATATCTATAGTTTTCATTTATTATGCAAATATTTAAAATAGTTATAATTTAGTATGCAAATATTTAAAATTAGAAAAAATCAAATTAAAATTACATTCTATTAAATAATAATAATTACTATTCATTTTGATATTATTGTATTTTAAATTTACGTTCAAATAAATATATTCCTCGGAGTCATCTAAAAAAATTTATAAAAGTGTTCAATAATATATTTATCATTTATTTTATTAGTTGGTGAATATTTTTTCTAGCCATATAATCTTCATCAGAGCACTAGATTATAAAATTTGTATTTTGAATCTATAATAGAATTTATAATCCAAAATTACAGTTAAATGATTACACTATAGTTACCAAAATATATATAAAAATATAAACTGAATAACAATTAGAGAAAATTTCTGTAACATTTTATGGTGTTAGAATAAATGATTAATTTTTGTTAAAATATACTTTATTATAAGGTAGATAATAGAAAATATATCGAAGTTTTAATGTAACATGTATATATATATATATATATATATATATATATATATAT
This sequence comes from Neoneuromus ignobilis, assembly GCA_029203775.1. Classification (NCBI taxonomy): domain Eukaryota; kingdom Metazoa; phylum Arthropoda; class Insecta; order Megaloptera; family Corydalidae; genus Neoneuromus; species Neoneuromus ignobilis. Next base: position 42,864,164 of record CP092090.1, read on the forward strand.
ATATATATACATACTCTGTATGAATTTAATCTGAGATATTAACAGCCCAATGTTAACACATATTTTTACACTTACTATTTTAACTGATATTATCTAAGCAATACATTTCAACTCATCTCCTAACTTTTCATGGTGAATCTTGATAAGGTGAGTAACCTACTGGAAGTTGTGGTTTTAATCCCAACGGAAATACAGGTCAAATGCAAACAAGAAATGGTAGAATCATAGATGCTGCTTAGTTGAGTTACGTTTAAGGTTCTTAATTACATTTATTGATAATTTGATTTGTTTCGAAAAAAAAATAAAATGAAAAAAATGTTTATATTTTACTTTAAAATTAACAGGACTTTCAATTTCCCGTTTGAATTTTACATATGTATAATTCTCTTACGCACTGATATATATATATATATATATATATATATATATATATATAATACACGCACATACAAAAACCATACATGTATATATATATATATATTTGTCTAATTAAAATTAAATAATATTAACATCCTTGACGTTGATATATAATTTTAAAAAACACTAATTTTTTATGATAAAATAAGTAGAAAAAATTTTTAATTTAATTTTTTTTAAGATAATTAATTTTACAAATATACTAATACAATACATCAATATTTTTAAATAATTTTTATGAAAATTCAACTACTTTCACAAATTACGTTAAAAATGATTATAAACACTAACATGTATTAATAATTTATCCAATACAATTATATTTAAAGATATTTAATTCAGAAATACATAATATATCACACACAATTTTCAAAATGTCCATAGTTATAACTTCTGAGAGTAAGGAAAATTATTACAAATAAAATATAAACAATTAATTCTATTTTAATTAAAAAAATAATTATATACATTTTAAGCTTAAATAACCACATTTTTTTCAATATGAATATGTTTAAATTCCACAAAAATCTATTTTTATATTTTAAAATTTGTCTCTTAAATCCTTTGTAGCATAGACTAAATTAAATATTTGTCGCGAACTGAATATTAATTGTTCTCGTTATACAAATTAAATCTTTTCATTAATCGTATAAATTTTCCAGAAGAATTAGCTTAACTGTATTACCATTTTATAAAAGAAGCAGTATTAAATAAATATTTAACTAGATACATATATATATATATATATATATATATATATATATATATATATATACACATTTATATACATTAGGTTGTGTTGTATGTAATGTCGGATTATTATATATGAGAAATAATATAAAAATACGACATTTCATTATATCAGAATATATACCTGATATAAATGTGATGGAATGATTTAAATATACATTTACTTAATAACTATTATTTATTATACTTAAATTTCAATTAGGCCATCCCATAAGTTTATTTTATATGTATACACCCGTCCCTCAATTTATGCGTAGTATCCAGTCCACGTGGATTTGTTTATGCGAATGAAAATCGCGTAAATTGAGTCTGTCAGTAGAATAGAAAAAATATTGGAAATAAAAGTTAGTAAACCTGTAGAAACCCATATTTATTTCAAATAGCTTAAAAAAAAATAATGACGTTTTAGAAAACAAAAGTAGATAAATTTTATTCGGTGCCATTATCGCTACTGTAACTCAAAACAATCAACCTTTTATATATTTATATCGTGCTTTTATACGTTCAAGTAAGAATATACGTCACTCTGATATATAATAAATTTAATGAAAAATTTTATAAAATGAAATATATCTGACCGCGTATAAAAAGTGTCGCGTAAAAAAAGTTTCGCGTAAATAGAGGTTTAATTTGACGCGTAAAAAAAACTCGCGTAAAATAAAAACCGCATAAATTGAGGGACGGGTGTATATATATATATATGTGTATATAATGTATATAAACCAAAATAACTTGAATTAAAATTGTTCAGTTATTATTTTATTGTAATTAAAATACTGAAATATTACTTATTCTTTAAAAAAATCAACATTATTTGCTTATCGTATTTTCTATAAATCCTCTTCTATTATGTAGAACATGTAAAAAAAATGTGTTATTTATTTGTGTGTTTTATGTGTTATTTATTTATGTGTTAAAATAAAAAAATTGGATATGTTTTTTGTAATACTTATAAGTTGTATTTCTATTGTTTTGAATAATAAATATAATATATATATATATATATATATATATATATATATATATATATATATATATAGGGTCATCCAAATATGATACCTAGATTTTTGTTTTATCGAGAAGAACATATACGAGTATATAAAGTGGTGAATAGGGAAATATGAATATAATTTTTATTGTTTCTTTTCAATAAAATAAAAATCTAAGTGCCACATTTGGATAACTTTATATATATATACATATATTGTAAAATAGTGTCATAAGCCCCATTATATTCATTACTGGATGAAGATCTATAACAAATCTTTTCACTTTGATCGATTCAATATTTTTCTCTTCCAAACTAATTCCACGAATTTCTCGCGTAAATCTATTTATTTATTCATATGTATCTTTCTAAGAATTTTTTATTTATCTAGATTCTCAATTAATAATTTTTTCTTCTGCATAGATGATCTCTTTTTTGGTCTGTGATCTGCATATTTCTATTTTAAATTTCTTGGTATTGCTACAACATCTGCAACTTTTTTCTCATCTACTATTCATTTAATTTTTTTTTCTTTACGTGATATTGTTAACAAATATCCATGTTTCTTTATATTAAGACAATACTTATTTCTTTAGCAATGAACATTTATTATATATATCATAGTTATACATACATGCATATATATATATATATATATATTTATATATATATATATATATATATATATATATATATATATATATATATATATATATATATATATATATATATATATATATATATATATATATATATATATATATATATATATATATATATATATATATATATATATATATATATATATATATATATATATATATATATATATATATATATATATATATATATATATATATATATATATATATATATATGTATATATATATATATATATATATATATATATATATAAGGTTTTACAATAAGCACTTAAGAATTTTAAATAGATATAAAACAAAAAGTATTTATTTATTTTTTATTTTTAAGCATATTCTATGGTAAAACAGATGGAACATAATTTCACTTATAGGACCTCCACGACTTCACTTAATATAATACATTTGTTTAATCCAATTTTTGGTCAATTTTTAATATAATTTTGGCTCAATTTCATGAACTACACATTCAATGTTTATTATTAATGCCTCTGTTGTTTGTGGTTTATCAGCATAAAGCAATGATTTCACATAATCCCACAGAAAATAATCCAATGGAGTTAGTTCACTTGATTTTGATGAGCAATTGATGAGTCCATTTCGTGATATAATAGACTCTTTAAATTCTTATTTTAATAAATCTATTAATGTTTTTACAATTTCTAATCGTTGTTAAAGTGTTAAACGTTTCATGTTAATTTGTCAAACTATACTGAGTTTAAATGTTAAAATGAATTTAAAAATCCAATGTGGCTTCTACCAGCTGTCAAAGTGCTGACATTCTTATTTGCAAATTCTCTCTCCCCCCTCTCGTTCTCTCTCTTTCTTTATATATATATATATATATATATATATATATATATATATATATATATATATGAAAAAGAAAACAGAAATTATTATTTGGGAACAGAGATTTTTAAAAGGGTTCAAAAATAGAAACATTGTTAGATTGAACAAAAGTTCGACGATGTAAAATGGAAAAGAAAAACACTGGATCACTGCAAGTTAATATTGCTGGGAGACATTTTCATTAAGTAGTCGATAAAATAAACTGTTGTTGGGGATTTTTGATATATTTAATTATAATGGCAAATATTGTACAGTATAAAATAAATTCCTAGTTAATTTTTAATTGTGATTTAAATTTATATAATGGTACTAATAAATCGATGCATATTATCCTTTTTAAAGCTCGTATATATCTATTCGATTTTGAAATATATTTACCATAATTAAAAATAATTTTATCTCTACTAGTTATTTTTTTAACTTTTAAAAACAGATTTTTTGTTTATGCTTTCTTATATAATTAAATGATATTTAAAGAATGTGTTAGGAAAAATCTTTCGTACATTTTATTTGTTACAGAAAGTTATTAAATAATTATTAAATTTAACGAAAACTCATTAAGAGATAATTAAATAAATAAAAAGATGAAAACACAAAGTCTGAACTGAATTGTAGAGAATGTATTAAATATTTGTATGTATAATTATTCGATTTAAGACAGGATCGCAAGATTATGGCCATTTTCATCATGAGAAACGGCATAGGGACATCAGCATCACAAAACGATACGCTGCTGTGTCGGTTGGTTGCTGCTGTTGACTACTCCTTCACCATACTCGATTCAACCAGCACACACCTTAGTATTCCAGACAAGTTACATATTTTATGGGGCTGATGTTGGCTCTCTCCGACATTATTCTGGAACGAATGATTCGCGCAGCGCGAAGTAGCTCATTTCGGGTGACCGCAGTGTTATGGCCCGACCTCGCATCGTATTTGTTTCATAGTCGTTTGCTCTTATATACAGTATTCAAGTGTACAGGATGTGTTTTAACATTTTTTTTAAAGAATAAATATAAAACTTTATTTCATTATAATATTTAAAGTGTTAAATTTACATAAATACAAATAAAATAACAGTAAAAGTATGTACTAATATATATATATATATACACACGCGTATATATAGGGAGTAAACTTTAAATAAAAAAACCTCACCAACCCTTTTAGTCAGCGCCACTACAACCAAGAGCTAGTGAATATCATCATTCAATGAGACTTTCGCCCACCAGTGAGCTTATATAAACTGATATGATGATGATATGCGTGAATATGTGTGTGTGTGTGTATGTATATATGTATATATATATATATATATATATATAAATGTATAATTTCAATATTCATATTTCACAAAAAAATATGCGCAGATTGAAATCACAATTTCGTTTAATTTATTTAAATTAAGAAAATTGATCCAAATATATTTTAGATTAAAATTTATATGTTACGTAAATATAATGTAATTCCTATTTTTCAAGTACATATTTCAAAAAAATCTTTGTAGATACAATAAATTAAATTTGTCATTAAATAATTATATAACTATATATATATACGAAAATCTAATAATTATATAACTATATATAATCTACTCGTATATATATATATATATATATATATATATATATATATATATATATATATATATATATATATATAGGATTACCCAAATGAGACTGAAATGATGTACTTTTACTTACTTACCACCATTTACTAATCTTTACTATTCTTTAGTCTTATTTGAGTCACCTTTTTCTTGTATTTATAAAAAATTATCCTTGATTGTATTAAGTTATAAAATGTTGAATTAAGTTACTTCATTGTATTGAAAATATTCACTTATTTTATTAATATAAAAAAACTATCATTTAATTTAAACAATACATCATTACATACTTTTTTAAAATGAAATATTATAAAATATAATTTTTTTATAGCAAATATACAATACGTTTTTAAGCTGATGAGCATTTCGATGACCGTTACATTATCATTCAAGAGGTATATTATATATTTTTTTGTATTTTGTGGTGTTGGGGTGATAATTAACTTTTGTAAAAATTAGTTCGTTGCAGTTTAAAATTAATTTAATTACAAAATTTAACAATTCGTACTTGGCTAATAAAAAATGTAATTAAATTATTTAATAAAATTAAGATTTTAATAAATGTGACAAAATATTATTTGTTTTAAAACTGTGGCGAATTCACTTTTACAGAAATTAATTATCACCTCAATTAGTAGATTTATAATGCGTTTTATATCCCAGCGCTTTGATGACAATGGCATTGCCATTGAAATGTGCATCAGCGCATAGTTATAAACAAAGTGAACAGTAAGTAATTAATAAACACCTAAAAATATATTGTAGTGTTAAGTCATAATTCATTTATATGAAAATAACACATTATTTTAACACAAATGGATTTTAACCTCAACACCTCAATGGTTTAAATTGTTCAATAATCACTTATTGTTCACTTATTATTTATATTTATATCGGCTAATGCATTTCTATGACGACGCCATCATCGTCAGAGCGTTGTTGTTAAAATCCTAAATTTTAACGATGATGGCATCGCCATCGAAATGCATTAGCCGATATAATTATAGTCGGTATAATTATAAATAATAAGTAAACAATAAATGATTATTGAACACTTTAAACCATTGTGGTGTTGGGGTTAAAATTTATTATGTTAAAGTGAATCAGCCACAGTTCCAAAACAACGAATAACACATTATTCTGCGTTAATATTTTTTTCAAGAAGTTTATTTTTTTTTAGTACAATTGTAATTTCTTTTTCTATTCTTCTGTATCTCACAATTGTGATTGGGTATGAATCGTTATGTTTGACTGATATTTTCTTTCCAGATTTAATTTTTTCCCCGTCACATGATTTATTTTTACACATAAAAAATTTTTCAATTAACCTACATAATCCTCCCTACTATATAATTTCTCCCATTCTCCTTCTTTCTTACTGTCATGTTAAAGAATTTGTTACTAGCTTGTTTTTAATTGCTTAATAATGTTATATATTAAAATATGTTTTCTTCTCAATCTTCAGCACGAACACCAAAACAAGTGTAAAAACTTGACTGTTCCCATGTTTTCTATTAAAATATTACACCAGTCTTTGGTTAGTAAGACTTTCAGTTCATTTTCCCTATAAATTATTCTATAGTATCTATCTTTGTTCTTTGTATAATGACTTCGTTAGATAATAATAATCTTTGTTCTACGTTAGTTTGAGCTTCATGTTTGGTATTTATTGCAATAACTTCACATATGTTTTATACATATGTTTCCATATCTGTGTTTCTCATATAATAGCAGGATTAATTGCTGCCTTATATAATAATATTTTGTTTTTGTTTATTTTTTTACTTTGTTACTGTCATCTGACAGATTGAAAATTATTTTCATAGAGCTATTCGATTTATTTTATGCTCAAGTTAGCTTGTTGTTTATATTTATACAAAGATAATTTACGAACAAATTAAATAATACTACAATATATTTCAATTGAATACAGCACAATACATATAAAATTTATATTTCTTTAAAAAAGTATGAGAATTAGAAGAACCTTAATTTAGCTTTAAAAAATGATAAATGAATAGATATAGTTTTGGTCAAAAAATTTGACTAGTTTAATAATGTTTTTATATAAAAATATTTCGTTTCAATACCAAAACAAAAATTAAAAATCAAGGTAAATATACACTGAAATAATTTTTTTTAATTAAAATTTCAGTATGTTGCTGCTATGATTTTAAATTATTATAAAATATAGATAAACATATGTTTTAAATTATTTTAAAAAAAAATTATAGATTTGTAATAATTATTAAAAATATGATCTTTTGTAATTATTAGAACAAAGAAATTTTTAAATTTGAAACGAATAAATAAATTATATTAATGATAGGAATGTTACATAAATACATACATACATATATATATATATATATAAGTAAATACATATTAATATGCAACGATAATCCATAAAAAAATCAACATAGCGTCATAAAATTATCAAGAAATTAATAAAACAAAGTGTCTTTAGTTTGCAAAATATTTAATAGAAATAAATGCAATAGAATAAATACTGACAATATATATATATATATATATATATATATATATATATATATATATATATATATATATATATATATATATAATATATATATATATATATATATATATATATATATATATATATATATATATATATATAGGATCATCAAAATGTGACGTCTAGATTTGTACTTTATTAAAAAGAGAAATATGTATAGGAAGACATGTGTATATTTTCTTTTGTTTCTCTCTATTAAAACACAATTCCAGGTGTTTCATTTGGATGACCTTATATACTACTGCATATATAAAATAACTTAAATAAAAAGAATTAAACTTCATTGACACATAATTTAGTTATAGGATCAGTTTTAAAAAAGTCAGATAGAATAAAATTGTTTTTGTAATTCAAAATTAAATTCAATTTTAATACAAAAAATGAATAAATAAGAATTATTTAATTATTTTATTCGAATTGAAAATCATATAATGTACGTAAATAATTTTAAACTGTTTTTTAATATGTCATACAGTTTGTTTTTAAGAAAAATTTGAATGAACCGTAAAATGTCTTTCTTGTTCACGTAATAAAATCACACGCTGTACTTGCTGTTCATGTTGTCGGTAACTGGTTCTGTTGCCGCGGTATATCGCGCGTGGCATCGTTCTTGTGTCACTGCAGAGCGTGCATGGTCGGTCGCGAGTTCGTTTCACCGCGAAGAACAAGTTGTCCTGTTGCCATTCGCACGCCGCTGCATCATTTCCGAATTCCGGTCACGTGCCGCGTCCTCTCAACATCTTCAGGGTGGTAAAAGAGGATACGGGCACCTCCCATCTACTACCAACTACCTCTTATGTGCTATTCAGCAGTTCCCTTCTAGTTAGTTGGAAACATAGAGTCGTGGAAGTATTCCTTCGCAGAAAATAGTGTGAAAGAGGTAGACAGATACGATGTTAGTCGATACCACATCGGATTTGTTGTGGTACCTTTTTCTAGTTCTTCGAATAGTGGTCGGTTACATTTCTACATCCCTCATCCCTTTCTAATACTTCGTATCGGAATTGTCGGTTTGTCCACTGACCGATAGAACAGGTCGTTGATCGTAAAGAACGTTCGCTTCCGGCGAATGCAGCCGTTTTAAGAAGAAGTGGCGATCGACCAAAAAAGGAAATCTACGTGCCTTAGAGGTTTTACCGCGTGTGCTTTGCCCGCTGACACAAAGTTGTTGTGTAAAAGTGTCTTTCGATGAAACGTGCAAGACTGGTTTTGACGATATGTGTTCAGAATGGCTTTTTTGGTTATTTTGTTATTGGTATGGGGATTGTGTTCTTGCACGCATGACTCAATCTAAAGTTATACTCTGTATGAAATTCAAATAAGAACTTTTGTTATTTTAGCATGTTTAAGTATTTGTATAAAACTACAAAAGAAAAGAAAAGGAAAAAAATATTTCATTAAAATATATTATTTAATTTGTAATGAAAAAACTATATAAATAAAATTATTCATTTTAAATTAAGCAAATGACATTCAATATTAAAAATATATTACACATGTAGAATATATTTATTTTATAAAATATATTATTTGTGTATACTTCAACAAAAAATAAAATTGGATTGTAAATTAAAACAATTATAAAAGCATTATATATAAAACTACAAAAATTAAATATGACGTGGTTTACAATATGAACGATATTTTATTGATTTCAGTAATAAAATGAATGTTGAAAATAATACGCATACATTTATAAAGACAATTTAGATTTACAAAAAAAAATATAATAACTGAAAATGTTTTCCACAATTAAAAGTACTATTGAGTTTATTGATTGTGCAATTGAATTTATAGTTCTTAACACAATTATTTCATATTAGTAGTTTGCTGGTATTAATAAAATAAATGATAAAAAAATTAATTAAAAATAAATTATTAGATTTTTTTAATATGAAATTATCGTTTTCATTTTCGATTAACACTTTATTCTGGGCAAAATTACTTAAACAAATATTACCAAACTTATCTTTACAGGAATAATTTAGATTATTTTTCATTTTTAAAATACATTAACAATCAATTAACAATTTTTGTATGAGTTAATAATTATGTTATGTTTAATAATAAAGAAATAATAATTATTTCTAAACACGTGACTAATAAATTAAAGACGACCAAGAAGATGCTTTTGATCCCAAACTAAACTAAATATTTAAAAAATTGATAATGGTGTAAAGGTCTACACAAAGAGTTTATTATCTATTTCCTTGTGTAGATGAAATATGTATTATGTGAAAATGAAAAAAATATTAAAAATAGTATAATATGCACGCAATCCTTTTATATAATAATGCAAGACTTCATGATTGCCATATAATTTTTTTTATTACTGGACTACGAAATGTTCCCCATAAACTATTTTCATCTAATTTCATTCATCATAATTTCAGTTTTTCTTAAGATTTTCAAACATGAATTTAATGAAAAATCACGATATAGATCTTCACCGATGAGCATCTTTATAATTGTTTGCTAACAGGATTATCGTCATACTCTCCTAATTACGAGTTTTTCTTCAATTCCTTACTGTTTCTTCGTTATAGAAAAAGTTTTTAAAGACTTTGTGAATTATAAAAAAAGCTTTTTAAAAAGGAATATTTGACCTAAAAACACCTCATAAAAAGATCATAGCAACTAAAAATAATAATCTTACTTTGATTAAAATCTATTATAAATTAAATTATAGTTTTTATTTTATATTTGAAATTTTTGATTTTCTTATAAAACAAAATAATATAATCAATATTACTCAAAATGAAATAAAAAAATTATTCTTATTATATATATATGAAAAGTAAACGTCAAATGATTTTAAAAATTATCCAATGATATCAATATTGAAAAAAGTTAACGTTGACATATTAAGGGTATCGAAGAGTTAGTCTTGTGTGCCTTGCATCAAAAATCCTTTATTATATATAACAGTATAGAAAATAAAATTGAATTCATGCTAAATGAAAGTCAGTTTTGATTCAGTGAAAGCATTGAAACACGAAAAAGAATTTTAGCTTTAAAAGATAATTTAGAAAAAAGAATTACAAAGAATGTTATCACAAACATGGCTTTTATAGATATTGAAAAATCATTTGAAAATGTCAGGAAGGAATTGATTTTCAATGTACTGTAAGAAGTATGAATAAAATATAGAATAATAGAAAGATCTTTTAAAAACTGCATGAAAAAAAATTTATTAAAAACCGAACAGAGTGTGGAACAGTAGGTATTCAGGAACGATTAAATTAGAGATGTTCACTATTACTCATATTAATGAACCTGTAAGAACAAGACACGACTATTTTGAAAAAAACTGGGAAAGAACTAGAAAATAATGGAATGAAATTATGATGTTAAAATTTGTAGGTAATATAAGGTCATCCAAATGTGAAGAGATTAGTGAGATATAGATTTGTGTTTTATTGAAAAGAAACATGTATATAGGGTGGTGTATAGGGAAACATGTGTATAGTTTCTTTTTAATAAAATACAAATCTAGGCATCATATTTGAATGACCCTATATATTATCATTAATAAAAGTGGAAAACAAACTATAAAATACTGTTAAAATTATAATATATATAAAAACTGAATACAATATCAGAATTAGTAAAAAAAGTTATGGTAAATTCTAGAAATAAAAATATAAAATAGCAATAGAAAGTAAAATAATATATGAAATAAAAAAACATAAGTACTAGAGAAAAATATTAACAAAAGATGGAATAAGTAAGGGAGAAAAAATGATCCGAATGAAAATAACAAAGTGAACTTTCAATGTAAAAAAAGCGATTATTTATATCTAAAGATATTCTAGGAACACAAAGAATTTTGATCAAGATTTTTTGAGAAAAATAGCTTTATATATGTATTACATGGATAATTTTAGTAAAAGAAAAAAAATGTTTGGAAACTTTTAAGAAGGTAGAGTATTAAATAAAGAACTGTTTAGAAAAGTAGGGAAGAAGAAATGTAAATGAGAAAATATTTTGAAACGAAGAGTAAAGCTAATAAAATATATAATATATATTAAAACAGAAGACTACTTAAAAATTTATTAAAAGGAATGATGGATGACAGAAATTACAAAGAAAGACACAGAATTACCATAAATAAAACAAATGGAAAAATATAACAAGAAGGAATTCCATAGTTTCACAGATAGAGAACTGTAATAAACCATTTACAAGACTAAAGATTAAAAGGAGATTAATTTTCATCTATCTTTTAAATTATTTCCCTAACACTGTACACAATTTTTTTTTAATTATTTAATAAAATTGAATGATTTTGCTTAATAAAAAATTACATTCGAAGAAATATATATATATATATATATATATATATATATATATATATATATGTGTGTGTGTGTGTGTGGGTGTGTTTATGAGAAAGAGAGAGAGAGAGTTATATATATTTTTATATAAATAAATTATACTACCTGTAACAAATATATTATTATTGTTTTATTTAAGCTTTTTTTATTTTTGTACATAGCCGCGAAATTCAAAAGACAAAAAGGCGGAAGGGAGATATTTGACAACCTAATATATTATTATTGTATTATTTAAGATGAATATATATATATAGTGTCGTAAATTAGACTAAAGAGTTTAGGCATATTTCCTTACTTACTATTATTTAGGATCCTTTAGTCTCATTTAAACTACCCCATATTATTTTCTAGAAATTAATTTTTCTATTAAATGATAAATATATTTCCTAAAATCGACAGAAATATAAAATTATATGAATAAAATTTAACCGCTGGTTCTTAGAAACAACTTATAAAGAATTATAGATTTATATTTAAGTTAATATTTTAGATTTATATATAGAAAACCGTGAATAAAATAACCAGTTATTTTGATAATATAATTTATACAAATTATAATAATTTCATTTCTTTCAAAAAGAATTTATTTATGTTTAAATTAAAATTAGTAACCAATAAAAAGAATAATGATAATTATATTGTAGAATCGAATTATTTGACATTTGTATACGTATATATTTTTTTAAAAAAATAATACTTTTCACATAATTTAATGTTTTTATTTGAAATATCTATATAATAAAACATACTATTTGAAATATGATACTAATTGAACATACGTACATGAATTGAATAAATAAAAACGATTTATGTGTATTACCAATCGTTAAATGTAAAATATTTTGTCAGTATATATATATATCGTATTTATAGTACTAAAAAATATTGAAAACATGATTGAAATATATATATATGTATATATATATATATATATATATATATATATATATATATATATATATATATATATATATATACAACGAAATTCGCAAGCAAATAAAAAAAAGTCGTAAACACAAATTTCCTGTATGAATCCATCAATGTCTGCATCTGTGTGAAAAACGTCAAACAACAGTTAGACCACATATCCCTTTTTCACGCGTCCAGCACCCAATACACATCGTTCTCAGTGCGAACTGCGGTGGTCACTGCCACCAGTATTCGGCCCGTCTAGTCAAAGAACTTTTGTACGGTGCTCAAAAAAAAAGACTGCAGCTGCGAGAAAAGTTACATGGGAAAAACTGGTAACGTGACATGCGAATCCAAGCAGCCTGTGCCGCGCTGCACGCCCGTTCACAGCGCTCGAACACCACTTGCTTGCTTTAACTCCCTAACATCATCCTTCTTCTCAATGCCATCACCGCTTCTCGTTTCTATGTACCGCCGGAGCCGCCCCCATTGTATATATCGAAGGAAATGGGTGTCCGGAAGACGTGCAGATTCAATACAGACCCCAGCAGCTTCGTCTTTCGCAGCTTCTATAGTTTTAGCATCGTCGTTCTGCTTATATTTTTCGCTGTTTATTTTAACTGACCTTAGAATGTGGATACAAAAACTGTCGAGTTTGGTTTTCGACTATTAAACGCTTAACGGAAAATATTTTTTTAAAAATATGTTAAATAAAATTTAAAATATTTATTAACTTACATGTGCACTAATCTAAAATATTTTCAAACCATTTGAATGATTTACAAAAATAAATTGAGTAAACAATCATAAATCTTCAAAATATTCGAATTATTCTTATTATTTTTTCAATAATTTAATACTATTATCATCAAAATATATGTTAATTTTTTTTACAAATTTTAATTAATATTACTGTTTAATATTTACTATTCATGAATTTATAATTTTTTTGAAATATATTTATTTGAACAATTTTTTGGATAATTAATTTTAACACGTTAACTGTCGAGGTAGCTTTTAGTGTCCGATATTGTAAATTTCAGTGGTGCTACGAAAGTCACCGATGATCGGTGGTATCAGACTCAATAAAAATATCTAATGTTAGTATATAATAATATTTATAATTTTCAAAATTAGTACTAAAAAAACTATAAGAGTACATTTCAACATTGAAATATATTTATTTTTAATTATATAAAATCAAATGAATATACGATAGAATAGTACATTACAGCATGATAAGCAAAGATATGAGTTATCGCTGTTGCTGTCAAATAGATAGGATTAATTTTCAGTACTATTTGATAGTTTTTCGTAATAAATTGCAATATACAATTATTTAATGAGATAAATCAGTATTTCTTAACCTTTTCAGAATCACGGAACACTTACAATTTTACAAAATTTTTGCGGAATACAGTCATAAAATGAAACAGTATATATATTTTTTTATATTGCATAATAAATAAAAATCACATACATAGCAGTTTACATATCAGTCAATAGCAAATAACAATCAGTAAATGAAAATTAAAAAAAGGAAATTCTCACAATTTTTTAATGGGATACTTGGGCCTGATGACTTTTAAAAATGTTTTCAATATCTGGTCTTATGTGTGAAATAGCTACTCTTATTTCCTCTTCTATATTTGTCAGTCTTTCACGTTTCTTTGTCTTAATATTCATTAATGTTGAAAAACCAAGCTCGCAAAAGTGCGATGTTAAAAATTGTTATAAAATTTTAATTGCTTTTTCAGAAATAGTTTTAAACTCGGTTTGAACAGAAATTCAAAATTCCCACACGTTATAAAAATCGATAAAAGCCAACTTAAGTACAAGTGAAGACAATAAAACTAAAAACAATGACTTTTGCTTTTTCGTTTTTTTCCGTCTTGATAACTGTTTTAATTTTGCACTGATTTTCAAATTTTGGCGGAACATTTTCTCTAAGTTTACGGAGAACCAATGTTCCGCGGAATACCAGTTAAGAACCACTGAGATAAATCAACGGAAAATTTCCCTATATTGTATTTTACAATAACTTCTAGTTTATAATAAAATTTATTTTTTAATAAATATATTATAAATAATTTCTATCAAATGCTTTGTGGAAAGCAACAAAATATTCCTTCTGTCTTTCCATTTTAAAATAGTTATACCATTTTTATTCTCTCTTGTTGATTTATATTTTTTAATTTTACTTCTTCTGATAGTCCGTAACGATTTTTTTAAGTATTACTACTAAATGCATTTTAGTCTCAAATAGTTTTCATTTAAGTCTCCATTCTTCAATATATCGGACTATTTTCTGCATGTCCTTTCAAATACTATGTTTTTTCCAAAAATTTTAACAAATTTCTATACGCTCCTGCAACATTCTTTCTTTGTTGATATTCAAAAAGAATACCAGGGGTTGCCAAACTTTTAGACGTTGGGGGCAACTTTTTTGGTGAAAGTGTACCTGAGGGCGACTACGTTTTTTTAGAATGTACTTACGAATTGGTGACTTTTTTTTATAAGACACTAACTGACGAAGACATTTTACTATGACTACTATTAAATTACCTATAAATAATTATTTTCTATAACTGGTCCTGAATTTTAAAAAATGAAGAAAATATAGAGAAAATAAGACAATTATTGTTTTAGAATTATATTAAAATAAATTAGATGCAAATTTTACAAAAAAAAAATACAAAGTAATAAAAATAAATAAAAATAGATTTTTTTATTTTGATGATACTTGGCCTAGCATAGTTTCGGCAAGTTTGTCAAAATTTGTCTCGTATTAACTAAAACTAATTCTTAAACACGATTCCAAATGTAGATCCGATAATTATGACCTATGTTTAGTTTTTATCTCATTCATGCAGAAAAATGCTGATTCGCACAAATATGTTGCACCAAAAAATGCATTTAAATATGAATTTATCACTATAATTTGTCAATGTTCACGTCAGCTTCGCGGGCGACTTCCAGAGGCCTTGCGGTCGACCGGTCGACCGCGGTCTACATCTTGGCCACCCCTGAAGTATACAAACAAACCGTAAATGAACCTTTTTGACAGATAGTTTTCTTATAATATTTTTTGGTAAATATTGATGTTTAAACATTTGTTTCAATCTATGTTAAAAAGAATCAATGATAAAATATAATGAGATATATCTTTCATTGAAATACTTTTCTATACACTTAAAATATTTGTAATCTAAGCGGAAAAAATTTTCTGAAGACTTAATAAATAAGTATATATATATATATACATATATATATATATGTCTACAAATACATATGTGTATATATTTATATTAGTTATTTTTTCATAAAGATATATGTTTAATATAATTTTTATTTTAAGTGTCATAAATATAGGGCCATCCAAATGTGATGCCTAAATTTGTGTTTTATTAAAAAGAAATAAAATAAATTATACACATGTTTCTCTATACATCACCCTATGAAAATATTTCTCTTTAATAAAATACAAATCTAAATGTCACATTTGAATAACCCTATATTTTATTATGTAAAAAGAAAGATAATATCAATCAATTTTGAATACATGTAACTAAAACGTATTTAAATTAAATTTCTAATTAATATATATATATATATATATATATATATATATATATATATATATATATATATATATATATATATATATATATATATATATATATATATATATATATATATATATATAATTTGTGATTTGTTGAATTGTACTTTTCTGATAAAAAAATCACTGAAATAATTACAAAAAACATTTTTGTAGTGTAACTTTTTTCCAGCAACGGTCTACAATTTTAAATGAAATGTGCTAGCGGCTTTACTAACAAAAATCTGCTTAATCTTCTAACTTTTCGTACTTAATCTTAGAACTTAATTAAAATAACTTCCACTAAAAAAAAGTTATTTTTTCAACACTGATAACATGCTACTTTAAATTTGAATATATGGATGTTAATTTCAAGAGAGAAACTAACTTTACTAGACCTTATTACGACAGCATTTTCATTTTAGATAATTTAGTCATAAATTTTTTGTCACATTAAAAATATAATGATTTCTATTAAAATTTGACAATTATATTTATATTTATTTTATTTGATATTATGTGAAAATTAAAATTATTACTTTTCTATTCACAAGCAGTAAATATTTTTCTGATTAAAAGTAACAACAATGCAATTTAATACTGATTTCTTGATAACGATGGCGTTTAAATATCTTCTTTCAAACTTTAACAATTCATCATACATTATACACATCTCAACGCAGTTTTTAAAGTAATGAACATTTTTTAGAACGCAGTGTTTGTGTATTCAGACTGATATTTATCATGATCAACTTAAAGTACATTGTTAAATAAACTTTCAAAATGTACAAAAAGTAATAACCGTGATGTTTTTATTGGGATCATGATTCAATTAGTTAGACGTCGACTTTCCATTTGGAAGGTAGTTATTCAAATCTGACTCTTGAATCAGTCTCCAAATATATTTTTCATCGTATCATTAATCTTTCTAGGCAGCTGTTGGGATGTTTTACTTTTCGTTAAAGAAAAACAAAACTGAATATATATATATATATATATATATACTATATATAAAAATGTACACGTGTAGAAATTCAAATACATAATTTTTCATTTTCTTTTTTATTCAATGTAAAATTTATTTCAATATGTTTACTTTAAATGGAAAGTATTATTACTTTAGTATAAATTTCAGTAAAATTGAATTAAATTATGAAATTATAATTTAATAAAACATAGTTATTTAGCTGCCAAAAACATATTTTTTTTTGATATTATTATATAACATTTTTAAAAATATTTCTTGCTGGCAATATTTTATTTATACTAATATTTTCTAGAAGTTTTGCAAATATAGTTTAATTTTAATAACAAAAATAGGATACTTTTTAAAAAATTTACATTTTTAGAAAGTAGGATAATAAAGAAAATAAAGATTTTTTAAATTTAACTCCACAGATGAAAATATTTTTTGTTTATACTCGCATACACAAACACCAAACCAACCCACCCACCCACTCACACACACACACACACATACACACACACACATATATATATATATATATATATATATATATATATATATATATATATATATATAATATATGTATATACTCGTATAATGAATTTGTACGTATAAGGTCATTCAAATATAACGGTTAGATTTGTGTTTTATTAAAAATAAATATGTGTATATGATGGTGTATATGGAAATATGTGTATAGTTTCTTTAGTTTCTTTAAAAAAAAATAAAATACAAATCTAGATGTCGCATTTGGATTACCCTATATATAAATAAATATTTATTATTTGAAATATTAATACAGGTAACCCCTGTATAACACGGTTGTTACGTTCCTAAAAAATGGCGTGTTATGCGAATCCGTGTTATACGAAACAAAAACTAATGCAAAAAAGGAAGTTAAGTTCCAAAAATTAGAAAAACACACTATACTATTTTTATAATTAGGAGAAATATATTTATTAAAGCAATTTTTATCAAAAATATTACATATTAATATGTATTAAATAATGTTTTCTTCTTTATCATTAATAAGCACCATTAACCGAGGGCGTTTTCTTTTTGACGATATATTCTCATTCTCTGAACTTTCTTCAGCATTATTTTCTATGCTCTATGAGTTCTATGCTCTACTTTTTGTAAAAAATCTGTTATTTTAGATTTCTTCATTTAGCTGAGAGTAAAATCTGTAATTTTTGTTCTAGCGAGATGAAATGTCTTTGTGAAGGTATTTTTTTATATCCGCCAGACCTAGTTCTGGGCTACAAATTAGTTGATAAAAATGAAAAACATAATTACCATTTCTTAAAAAGGTTAAATAATATGCATCCGAAAATATTTAATCTATGTATAATGTAGTAAAAAGAAAAACACAAAATTTTAAAACTTTTATACTTAATACTCCATGAACAAAATGGATTTCAAATTCTAATAAATTTCAAAATTCTGCAGGCAAATCTGATACGACAGACACGTTCAAATGAAAAATTTCCCATGAGATATTTTGTGCACTTAGAAGCTCTTATTTCGTTCCGTGTTGTACGGGGATTTCCTTTATTTCGAATTTTGTTCTTAAAAACGTTAAGCGTTGTACGGGAATTTATCTAATTTTCAAACCGTTAGAGTGAAACCGTGTTCTAGGTTGCCGTGTTGTATGAGGAATTTCCCTAATTTTTGAACCGTGTTAAAGCGAAGCCGTGTTATACGGGGATTACCTGTACTTGTTGCTATGTTTATTTTAATGTCAATTTAGACAGCTACAATAGTTATTCTACAATATGTATATACGATACTTCAATATTTATTTTTTATATCACTCAGCTGGTTTCAATAACAGGAACTTTTAATTTAAAGAGAATTAAAGAAAATAATAGTCATTATAACATATGATATATTTAACGATTGATTACGTTTTAAATAACAATTGTTACATAATTCTAATACGTTTTAAATAACAATATATATTACATATATTATAATATCCATTCTCTATATATATATATATATATATATATATATATATATATATATATATATATATATATATATATATATATATATATATATATATATATATATATATATATATGTATATATATATATATATATATATATATATTATTATATATGTATATATATATATATATATATATATATATATATTTGAGTGAGCATAAGGTTTGATAATCTCACCTTGTAAAAAAAATTGTCATAAAACTTTGACAAGAATGGTTTTATTGAGTTGTCATTGTCAGAGAGGCCACTACTCTACACAAGAGCTATAGTGTGATCTCTTAAGTTATTATATTAAGATATGAGATCACACTACAGCTCTTGTGTAGAGTCATGGCCTCTCTGACAATGCCAGCTCAATAGAACCATTCTTGTCAAAGTTTTATGACAATTTTTTACAAGATGAGGTTGTCAAACTTTATGCTCATTCAAAAATGAGGGTTTTACCGACTGAGAATCCAACCCACTCTTCCTGCATGACAAGCGGTGATACATGTTATTATATTTATATATATATATATATATATATATATAGAGAGAGAGAGAGAGAGAGAGAGAGAGAGAGAAAGTGCGAGTGTAAGAGGGAGGGAGGTATATTGTTTTTAAGCGTGATAGAACTTTAAATTTAATCTCTATCAAATGTTCTATCTAATCTAAAAAACGTTCGTTATCATATCTTTATATATACATACACACTCACATGTAAATACATATATATATATATATATATATATATATATATATATATATATATATATATATATATATATATATATATATATATATATATATATATATATATATATATATATATATATATATATATATATATATATATTCATATATATATTTATACATATAAATTTTATATGTGAATTGTAAGTGTTAATAATTATTGCATTAAATAATTTTATACACATGAATTTGATTATATACTCTGATTATTGTTCGTTATCTTTCTGATATTTCCTATTACATTATATTGCTTATAATTGATCAATCAACTTTCTGGTAATTGAACAATAAACATTATCTCATTAAAGTATGAAATTGTAATTTATAGAGATATACACTGATTGGTTATATTTAACATTTTATATTACATATTTTATTCGTCAATTATCTTATTATCACTTGTAAAATGAACATTACTCTGATTAAAACAATGTTTAATTGTATTTTTATTTTTTTTTTAAAAAAATATATCCAATTAATTAAATTTACAACTATATAATTGATTTTGAATAACTGTAATGTTTTTTTTTTATATATTAGGTCGTGCGATATTAAATGTCGTAAGATTAGATCGGAAATAAAATAAACATCCGACATTTTATATTAGGTGACCTAATATAAATAAGACAGAAAACAATTAATTTTATAAATATATTTACATAAATAAAACTAATATATGTTATGTATATTGTTAAAAATTAATTAATTTTTTTAATAATATTTTTTTAAAAATGTATAAAATTTAAATTTTTGTGCATGAAATATAAAATTATTAAAATGTTATATTAAAGAATAAAGAAAATTATAAAAAAATCTAATTTGAATTAACTTATATATATATATATATATATATATATATATACATATTGTAAATTATTATAAAAGTCTATAAAACTTATTGCTGAATAAAAGTTTCATCAAATGTTATAAGATCATCTTAAATGTTTTCGTAATGATTTTTTCATTGTTTCCTGCCTACGGATAATTTCATTCAATTGGCACCTCTACTATACTTTCAATTTTGAATCCCTGCATATTTAATAGCGTTTTTCCTTGATCTTTTTTTTATCTCTTGAAAACATTTCATAAATTCTATTCAATAATTATTTTTTCTCATTTATTATCTTTTCTTTTTGATATACGTCCTAGTTATACGTAATTCATCAATTTTATTTGTTTTAATTTATGAGTTACTCTAATGCTTATACTTTTATTCATTTCCAGGTTTTAATATTACTTTTTAAAATTTCTAATATTTTTCTTTCAATGTTTCGCTGGTTTGTCAAAAATGTTAACTTAATTTTTACATCTAATATCTAAGATTTTATCAATAAATTGTTAGTACACACTTACACATACAATATATATATATATATATATATATATATATATATATATATATATATAATACGAAAAATTAATAAGGGAAATGATTAGATTAGAGAGAAAATAAGAGTTACGAATGTTATAGTAAAAGTGATAAATTTAAAATGGAAATCGACTGGTCATGTATTAAGAAAAGAAAATCACCGATGGATAATTGAAAACCTATATATATCAAAAGGACCATAAAGATACATATTAATAAATGGAACAGAAAGTTAAAAAAATTTGTCGGAATGGACTAAAAAAAAGGTACTGGATCAATCAAGTGGAAAATTTTAGGAAAAGTCATTCATCTAGTAATAAATTGGATATATATATATATACGTATAAATTATATTTTTTAAAATTAAATACTTATATCTTGTAAACATATATAAATTGCTCTATAAACTATTTTTATAACGTAGTATATTTTCATGTTAATAATTGTATACAAATATGAAATAGAGTAAATATTAAAAGTAAAATAATAAAATATAATTCTATTGCTAATTCTTATTTGAAAAGTACATTATTTATTATTTTAAATAGCTAAAAATTGTTCTTTTCTTCGCTTTTTTTGAAACGAAATTCATTTTTTTAATATAAAAAATTTATAAATTTGTACACCGAAATTAGATTCGTTTCTATATACAACATTTTCTGTAAACTTAACTAAAATACTACTTTCTATGTTTATAAATAATACAATATCATTTTAAGTTCGATAACAGATTGCTATCTTTTATTTAACGTAAAATAATTCTTCTAATCCAAAGAATCGGATAAACTCATGAAATAGAAATAAAATATTGTTCGTTACTTAGAACAATACATTAAATAAATGTTTTATGAAACTAGAATCATGAGTCGGTATTTTAAAAATACATTTGAAATATCTGTTGTACGTTAATATTTTTAGTATTATTTTAATTTAAAGTATAATTATATTTTATAAGGAATAGATTTAAAATCTACAATAGTAACAATATGATTTATTTAAAATATGTTATTTCTTGATATTGAAATATTATATAATTTTTAGAACAAAATTATAATATATAATTATTTAAAATTTATACTAATTTAACAGTAAACCAACAAAATTTCATTAACAAATCTTTAAAAATAAAAATTATTTTGTTTTACGATTTATAAATGTAATACCTGAATTTCCTAATTAAATGACTAACATAAAATAGAATATAATTCACAGCAATATTAATCAATTTAAATTTTCATATTTAAAACATATTATATTGCATATAGATATTTTTTACGGAATATCAAAATAATATATTTTTTATTTTTTAATAAACATGCTATTTTATATTAAAGTTAGAATGTTATATTATATGTTTTAATTAAAAATGTTATAAAAAAACGTAATTAATTCATTTCAAATTAAATATTTTATTAGCACTTATTTTATCCTTCTATAGAAATTTTTTACTCACTATATATGCATATATTCACATTTATACATATACACACAAACACATACATATATGTATGTATGTGTTTATATATATATATATATATATATAAATATATATATATATATATATATATATAATGTGTTTTATTTTTATTACAAGCACTCAGTAATGAATGTATCCACCGTTAATTCAGCACATGAACATGAAAAAAAGTTTGCTGAAAGAAGTAAAATTAAAGTTTCTTTTTTCAATACTTAAATTAGTGTTCTTGAATAAACGAATAAATGAGACGACTGTGGATTGACATATTCCATATGTAGTACCATAAATAAGCATTTTATCGAAGAAACGTGAAATTCGAGAATACATACGCAATGTAGACACCAGCGGCCTTCGTTTGACGCCCGGGGGACAAATGATCAATCGTGTTTTTCGTGCGAGGGAATTTCCGCAACCTGCTCGAAACCAACATTGGCCGTTTTTTTCCAACCCCGTTCTTTCGCTCGTCAACTCGTAGTTCGTAGCAAGAGCACCCACTAGCATCCATAGCGACCTACGATCGCCGTGTCGTTCACAACTTTTCACATAAATTGTTAACCGCAACCGATATAAATCAACGACATATGTTTTAACGTATACAACTCTCGCTAGGTGCCGAGAATATTAAATTCCTTTTGCATTTTGTGGCGAAGACCGGCCAGAAAGAGGTACATAGCAGTTCACCTCAACCAATGTCGTTAACTGCTGGTGAGCTCTGCCTCTTCTATATTTTATCTCCAATTCTATTACTACATTGCGTTTATTTTGTGTTTGTTTAAATGTATATTTGTCGTTTGTTTTTGTTTGCATTTACTGTAGAGGTGCTTCATTACACTTGAATGTGATGTTTGAAATTACTGCAGCGTTCCGATATAATCACGTTTTAGTTTGCTATTTATTTTACATTGCTAGTGGACCAAATTAAAACATTTATATGTATTTCAGTTTCACTGTTTATATGAAATCGTTTCATTCAATTACAATTTGATATTAACTGTGTTTTTGAATTAATAAAATATTTTTATAATATACATATAAATCTATTATAATGATATATATATATATATATATATATATATATATATATATATATATGTATGTATGTATGTATGTATATGTTTAACATATTATAAGCTAATATTATTTTTTTAATCATAATATTAAGTTGTGTTAATTCGAATTGAAAATTTTATAAACACTATCAACATTAATCATTAAAAAACTCTTTTTATATAAATATATAAAAAGAGTTTGTCACAGGATATATATATATATATATATTCCGTGACAGATCTAAATATGGATTTGTAGATACAATAATATAATTTCTTTATTTAGTTTGCTTAAAAAGTTAATCATTTTAAACGAAAGCAGTTTCAATTATTTCTCTAAGACCACAAGATATTGTAAACTGTCCAATAATTATTTATTCTAAAGAGAACCGTAAAATAAAATCTTATTTTTTATAATGTATAATAGCTCTCTGATGATAATGGAATTCCTATCGAAATGCTCTTCACTTTACAAAGAAATAGAGTGAATAGTAATTAATTAATAAACACTTTTACAATATCTTAAGATGTTATAGTAATAATTAATCCGTATGAAAGTACAATAAATTGGTCTCAGTTCACACATAATAAAACACATAATAAACATATTAAGTCTATCTTCTATATATAAACTCTTCTAGCTAAATTGATTTATAAATATTAGGTTGGCAAGTATCTCCCTTCCGCTTTTTTTTTTTTTTTTTTTTTTTTGTACATAGCTGCGAAATTCAAAAGACCAGAAGGCGGAAGGGAGATATTTGCCAACCTAATATATAAGATTTTTATACTTTATACTAATTTCAACTGTGATTTTTGTTAAGAAATTAAAAGTGCTATTATATAATGTATGTATATATATATATATAAATAAATATAAATAATATATATAAATAAATATTTATATATATATATATAAACCCGTCCCTCAATTTACACGGGACTTTTTTTACGCAAGTTTTTTTTACGCGGCAAATTATACCTCTATTTACGCGGTATTGATTTACGCCGCACTTTTTATACGCTGTCAGATAGATTTCATTTTATAAAATTTTTCATTATATATCAGAGAGAGAATTTATTATATATCAGAGTGACGCAAATTCTTACTTGAACGTATAAAAGCACGATATAAATATATAAAAGGTTGATTGTTTTGAATTACAGTAGCGATAGTGACACCGAATAAAATTTATCTACTTGTGTTTTCTAAAACGTCATTATTTTTTTGTTAAGCTATATGAAATAAATATATTTCTATAACTTTACTATCTTTTATTTCCAATAGTTTTCCTATTGTACTGATAGACTCAATTTACGCGATTTTCATGCGCGTATAACAAATCCACGTGGAACAGATACTCCGCGTAAATTGAGGGACGGGTGTGTGTGTGTGTGTATATATATATATATATATATATATATATATATGTGCAAACAATTCCATCCCAAAATTATTATCATTAATCTACTCCGATCGTCAATGATTACCTCCGAAGTTTAATGATTACAATTACGGAGTGATGTGAGTATGTTAAAATTTTCACATCATTTCACAATTGCTATCGGTAACCTTCAGAGATATTCGTTTACATTTGGAGTAGTGTGAGCATTAATAAAATTAATTTTCCAATAAATCTATTATATAATATACAGAAAGAGTTGAAGAAATTTCATTTCACAACTTTTCCGAATTTTTTCAAGAATTATCAGAGTACAAACTATATGACATTATAATTAACAAAAAATTAAGAAAGAGATTTTCAGGTAAATTTTTCAAAAAAAACAAATTTTTAATTATATAATATTAACATTAGATTTGAATTCACATTAGACCACCAATTCACAGTATAATAAATATCGCCTACACAGAAGGAAACAGAGCATTCTAAACGTTTTATTTCTTATAACTTATTTACATTGTTAAAAAAAAGAAATTCGGGGCTCGACAAGCAAAAATAGTAAGGGCTGGACCCCCCTGGTGTATATATATATATATATATATATTTATAAACATAAATATATATATATATATTTATATATATATATATATATATGTTAGTTTCAAATAATACAAAACGAAAATTCTGCTTTAAATATGTTTATATTGATATGATTCAAAAATATTAATTCAACAATGTTATTGATATTAACTTGTTTATTTTCTTTGAATAACAATGATATAAACTATATAAATTATTATTTTATTCTCAAGTATTGTAAAATTGGAAACTTAATAGAATTTGAAAAAATATTATATTTATCTAGATCATCTATGAACAAAATTATCACTTTTTTCATGTTTTCAAAACAACATATTTCAAAATTTTAACCATTAAATTCATCACATAAAATGCTATTTTCCAAAAAGAAAAAGTGTCTGAAATCCAAACTGATTAATTAAATTTGCCGTACAAAAAAATATTATGCATTAAAATTTATAAAAGCAATGTTGAAAAATTCTTAGTATACCTTAATAACTATTTTGAAGACCATGTTTCTATAAAAACATTTTTCGTAAACTCCATAAACACAACAAAATAGTAATTTTCAAACTGATAATTACTGAAATGAATAATAATATGCGGAAAAATAATGAAGGAATCATAACATTTGAATGTCTAATGACAGTATATTTATGGTATAGTTAATTTTCATATATGTAATTTTTACATTATGCTAATTTTATGTTTGAATAATATTTAAAGAAGTCTGTAAATAGGACTTATTTGCGTCGATAGTTGCACACTGATGATCTATTATAATTTGAATAGAAATATTTTGCAAATTTAGCAATGCTGGATCAAGTGAATTTTTAAAATAAACATACACGTGTTACAATATTTATAACAGACATTCTGAAGGATTTAAATAATATTTTAAAGTGAACACATGTAGTATACGAATTAAATAACGTATTTCTTTATTACTTAGTTAATGTAGCTGGTGTTATAAATCATACGATGTAAAAAAAATTGTATTTTGATACACACAAAAATAGCAGAACTTACTTGGTTACGTAATTTTTTCGTACACATTATAAATAGATTTAATGAGTATATTTCATTAGTTAAGATATTAATTAAAATAAATATATCAATTTAGTACAGATATGGATTTTCATTCTTTTCTACTGTATTTTCATATCGAATCAAAATGAAAATAATAAAAGTTAGAAGTGTAATAACAAAGATGAATTAATCTTCTTTCGGCAAATTAAATACTGTGTGAATATATATATATATATATATATATATATATATATATATATATATATATATATATACGTAATGTATTATTTGTTAGCACACTTGAAAAACTTATTGCTATATAACCAATTACATTTTATACCAAAAGGCATCGTTCATAAATGAGAGAAATTCGTTGTACGATCATTGCTGTTATAAATTAAGATTTTCATAAAGACAAATGTTCTTTTTGTAGATATAAGTTATTTGTTTTTGCTTGGTACTTAATCAACCCTTGAGTTTTACATCCGTTCTCTCCGCACCTTGAAAATAATTTAAAGGTAAGATTAACGCAATACGTTGAAACCTTTAATTAAGATCTACGCATTTAATAACAACAGAATCTGAGTTGAATCTTAAATTATACATCTCGCACAATAGGATTTATATTAAGTGTGTAGCGTGTTTGTTGGTGAATATTTATAAGACAAACCGGGGACAGGTTAGGCAGATAACCTCAAAAAGTCAACTCGAAGAAATATTTCAACCTGCGCAAGTAAATTTTATGAAATTTATTAAATTACACATTTACAAAATAACATGTATACTATTATATATATATATATATATATATATATATATATATATATATATATATATTAAATTTAATTTATCTTCCTATATTTATTTTCATTTATTTTATATAAATTATATACATATATAAATAAAAACACACACACATTATATATATATATATATATATATATATATATATATATATATGTACATAAACACCTTTTTTAACAGAATTAAATATGTTGAATATCTAATCAATGAAAAAGTTATGTGTTTCACAAATTTTATTTTTCATTCATAAAATAAATACGTATAACAGTCATTCTCGAATGTTATTTTCGTAATAAAACACAGCAATAATTTTAATAGGCTGTGTAAATTTTGATAATTGTCAGTGGATGTAAAATAGCTAGAATCTGTGTACTTTCTTCCAGTATAATAAATTAGAATTAATTAAATGTTTTGTTATGGCTTTTACAGAACATCCATTTAGTTTATTAGTCATTTTCTCATTTATAAGATTTGTTATGTGTTATGTATTTTTTTTATATTTATATAATGAACAATATATTTTCACTCCACATGTATAACAAATTTAAATAGAAAGATTATACGTTTAACCTAATAGTATACATTAATGCAAATCTGTTTTAATTTTTTGTAAATACACAAAATCTTAGTTATGTTTAGGAAATTTAAGATAAGTTAAAAATTGAAATATATAAATAAGTTATTATTATTTTTTGTAAAATAATGTGTGTATATTTACAATAATGTGTGTAATTTGTAACAATGGAATTGATTTACTTAACATATCTAAAAAAAATTATTGATTTTGAGTTTGAATTAATTTAAAAAATTAAAAGTTTAATAAACTAAGAAAAAAACTTCAATCTGTATTATATTTTAATTGAAAGTAATAAACAGATTAAACTAAAAAAATAACATCGCAATTCAATGTATGAAAAAAGCATATAATAGTATTGAACTATATTATAACTATTTATAGAAAAAAAATAATTATAAATAGTTTTTCAATTGGTATCTTTAGTAACGTATATTGAATTCAAAGACCATTATCGCTTTGATATTGCACTGAAACTAATTGAATTTAATTGATTAAAAAATTACAAAAATAGTCAAAGTGTGTAAAAGAAATTCAATTGAGAAAAAAATAACTTTTTTTTTAAAAGAACAAATTTACGTAATAGAAAATTTAAATGAAATTGAAACATCACATAGTACTCTTAAAAGTATTATAAAAAATTCAAAACTAGTAATATTTTAATTACCAAATCAATGATCAAATTTCTTAGGTGAGAATAATGAATGCTAAATTATAAAATGTGTAAATGAAAACCTTAATATAGATGCAATAGAAATTTGTACAGAAGTATAAAAAGTAACTAAGAAATATATGAGTACTGAAATTATAGATCACATAGTAAAAATATATTTTAATGCTCATATTACTGGAAAAAATTGGATAAATAAATTAAACAAAAATATAAAATTTGTCATGAAGTAAGTGCATGAGTCGAAACATTTTAAAAATGTATTTTGTTACGGAAAATGTGAATTTAAGAAATTTGATTTATTTTGAAAAAAGTGCCTGTGGAGAAAACCGGTTCAAAAATTCAATGTGTTATATAAAATTGGCTGCCTATAGTCCATTTTAACATTTATTCACCATTAGTATGATAGTTCATGGAAACGAGTGAAGTAGACAATAGTCATTTTATAGAGAGTACAATGAAAAAGATTATCTTTTGAACATTTAAAAAAATATTTTTGAAATTAGTGAAAAAATTTAAAATAAGGAAAAATTTATTTTTCCAATAGAGAAAGTATTGCGAATATGGATTGTGTATAATGTTCCTTGAAGACTAGGAACACATTTAAATTATCTGATATGAACCCATTAAACATTTATACGAAACATATTAATAGTAATAAGTAAACATAAGATTTACAATAAAAATATAGTTATCCAAATGTGACATCTAGATTTGTGTTTAATTAAAAAGTAACAAAATAAACTATACACATGTTTCCCAATTCACCATCCTATACACATGTTTTTTTTAATAAAATACAAATCTAGGCATCACATTTGGATGACCATATATATTAAATTAACTTTATAGAAAGAATAAGTCAGAATAAACAGTAATTTTATTAACGAATTAGTAAATGGAATATTACGTAAACTAAAAATTATTTTAAACACAAAGTTATATTTTAATATAGAATTTAATAAATAGTTGTAATTTTGTAAACTTTTTGACTATTATATCGTAAGTCAATACTTTTATGTGTTGATTGTTATAATTTTTTTCTTTTAATATGTTCAGTTTGAATGTGGTATATTTGAAAGCTTACAAATAAATTATTGCATTAATATTTTTTTTAATTTTGTAAATTAATTCAGACAATTAGGATTTTAGATGAACTGGGTGGACAATAATTTTATGATCAATTATATATATATATATATATACATTTGTATGTGCATAAATTTGATTGAGTACCTAGACTAATAATATATTTTAAAAAGAAATTCACGGATAGATGTAACAAAGACATAAAAAAATCATCGGAATAGAGTGGACAAGAAAGATACTTGATTGATCCAAGTGAAACGTTTAGGAAGAGGTTTTTATTTAACAGTAGATAAAAAAAATAATAATGATAATGATATATATATATATATATATATATATATATATATATATATCATTGTCATCAACCTCATACATTTAGTATTTCATGAACGTCTCTCTCAAACTTTACTTCTAATGATCTAATGCCTGTCTTTGCCATTCTTTAATAGTGAATATTCTTATGTATCTTTCTCATCTGTCTACAAATCTCTTCTTAGCAATTTTCATATCTTTTGGTTCTCAATAAAAATTTTAAATATATATATATAGGATGTTTTTTTAAGGATGATAGAACTTTAAATTGAATCTTTATTGAAAGTTTTATCTAATCTAAAAAACATCTTTTATATGTACGTCTATATATATATATATATATATATATATATATATATATATATATATATATATATATATATAAAATTAAAGGGAGTTTTTTTAGGTTAGATAGGGATTTATTTTAAATTTCTATCACGCTTAAAACATCTAAATATATGTATAAAAAAGTTTAAAAAAAATTAAATACTTGGAATTATTTCATAATTTATCAGTTTAATTATTTAATAATTAATCAAAAAAGTATATAGTCAAACATGTTAAATTTTAACTCTAATGATATAATTACACAAACTAACGTGAACAAAAATCCAGCTCATTAAAATTTATTACCTCTATTTTAAATTTAAATATATTCTCGATTCATAGGTAGGTTTAAAAATATTTATTTTATATAAAAAACGTTATATAATATTATTCTTATTTGAACTAAAAACGTTTAGTAGAGATCCTCTCAATATATTATTTAAAATTGAAAAGTAATTAAACACTTCTGCAAATACTATTTTTCACAAAATATATTCAGTACATAAGATTATAAAATTGTAGAAATGAATTTAAAAACAAATATGTGTCATTTAAATATTGTGTTAATATTCTGTCTAGAAACATAATTATTTTGTATTTTATTATATATTAATTGCTTTTTACCATTTACAAAACATCATATACATTATTAAAATTTTTAGGAAACGAAATCAGATTTAATTTTTTTAGATTAAATTTTTAATTACTTTATAATCCTCTTTTACTCTACTTATGCAGCAAACTGGATAAAAGGATGGCTTCAACGTGTAAAATTTGATGTCTCTCAATATACTCATTTTTTATGTAGTTAAATATTTTATTTATTTTACACAATTTCTTTTGTATTAACATATATATATATATATATATATATATATATATATATATATATATATATAACAGTATATACACTTAAAAATAAAAAAAGATATGTTAAAAAATAATATAAAACGTTGTAACTTAAAAGAAATTTATTTATTTATTTAACTTTTTTTTAATAACTAAAAAAATATACTTCTGTAACTTTAACAGTAAATATTTAATAAATAACGAATAAAATATTCTTATTTTTATAATATTTTAGTGAACTATAATTTAATTAAAATAATAATTTAATAATGTAGGTATGTGAGCAGCACTTTATGGTCTGAATCATTTCTGTAAAACCTAATAAATTTTCATTTCTAACAGCGAATAAAAACATAAAAACTATGATATTAAATTTTTAATTATTTTCAGAGTAATTTCAAGGCATTTAATTTATAAAGATTCCATGTTTATTATTACAATATGAATATTTTTTATAGGTTTTTAAAATATGATATCTATTAAATCTTCATGTAAATTAGATTTTCATTTGCTCATGTTTCAAAAAAACAAATCTTTTTCATCTACTTTTATTTTACGATTCGAGCAAAATAAACAACCATTATACTTTCCTGTCTGACCTGTTTACAATATGTGAATTTTCCATTTAATCTATCTCCGATATCTAATGCCGATGGTTTTCTCCAGCAAAGTAATTTTCCGTCATGAAGATTGTCCACTAGTGAGGATACTAACTGACGAATAAATTTGAGACGAGTTTCTTGTGTAATTTTATTATTTTTGTTGTACATTTTATACATACATATGAATTCACAGAATAAATTTCTAAACTAAAAAGAAACAAAATTTTTAATCATTTCAACGATTTAAGAAAAGAATACCAAGTAAATTTATATTGATAGGCTTAAAACACTCCTCTCATATACTTTTTATATGATTCAAAATAACTAGCAATTTTTTCCTTACAATTAAAATACCCTATTTGTTATTCAAATAGTGGTTTCAAATGTGTAAACAACATATTAACTGAGCATTGTAATAACACGATTGTCTTAAAGTTAGTGCCAATAAATTATTTTTTGAACGATAAGCTATAATATTTTTTGTTTGAAGCTTAGTTTTTAATTTCTGTGGTAATAGTTTAAGATTATTTTTATTGTATTTATTAATTTTTTTTTCATCAATAACACATTTAATAACTGGAAATACACATATATATTATTGAAATTATAAATCACATCATACGGATTATAGCATCTGTAGAGTAAAACAAGTCACGTCACGTCCCATCAAGAGTAAAATAAAACCACAAAATGGTAAATATTACAAAAAAATAAATAATTTTATTCATTAATTAATTAATTCAAAAATTATTTTCAAATTACTTGAAATTTATTTCTATATCTATCTTACTTTGATTCTTTCTCTTCTCTTTCTCTCCTATTTCTCTCTTTCTCTCTCTCTCTCTCTCTCTATATATATATATATATATATATATATATATATACATATAAATGAAATATATATATACATATAAATGTATATATATATATATATATATATACATATATCAAAGTAAAACAAAAACTATCCGATTGATAACTGACAACTAACATTTTAGTCTTTTTAAATTAATTGTTAGTTACAATTTATTTATCAATCATAAGTCGTTCCAAACGATTAACAAAACGATTGATTTGAATTTAGTCTCTTTAAAATCAATCTATAACTAACGACTAATAAATTAATAATTATTTGTAATTGATTTTTAGTCATCAATCGTTTTAAATGATTAATTATGCTAATTGATTTTAATATTCAAAATGGAGCAATATTAGTTAAATTCAATATTATTTAAATACAATTATCAATTTAATTGTTCAAAAAAATAATTAAAAATTAAAAATCAAATTTTTAAATAAAATTATTTTGTTTGAAAAAATGACAAATATTTTTTAATGAAATATAACTTGTGGTTTGAGTTAAAATGTATTTTAAATGAATATTAATGAAATATAATAACTTTTAAATTATTTTCACGGATGTATGTAAAACAGTTCAAATAAAAGACAAATAGTGATTTGTTTACACTTTTTATTCCATCATTTATGAGGTAAAATGGGATGAATTCTATTTAACAAAAAAAAAAAAACAATTTCTAAAGAAAAATCAAATACGTAAGAGAAGAAAATATTTAAATTAAGATATTAGGCGATTTTTCATATATTTTTGTCGTTTTCAATTTTCATCCAACTAAAGTTATATGAATAATTTTTTAGTCGTATAATTAATTGGTTGAAAATGTAGTTATTGGATTTTTATCGTTTTTTGACTAAGAAATGATGATTTAATTTTTAATCATATTTTTAATCAGATAAAAATTTAGTTGAATAACGCCCTATTATATATATATATATATATATATATATATATATATATTAATAATTACTACATCTTATACTACTTAAAATCATATTAATTTATTTTACAAAAAAACACCTAAAATATTTAACGTGTTTAAAAATATATTTATTATTGTATGTATGTGAATATTATAAGCATAAATGTAATTTTAAATATATTATTAAAAATTAAAAAATATTATACATACATATATATATATATATATATATATATATATATATATATATATATATATATATATATATAGTAGTTCTATTCATTATATTTCTTGAAAGCTATACATTTTAAAATATGAAAAAGTATTTCAATAAGAAAACATATATTTCTGTATTCTGTACTTTTAATATATGCAAAAGGTATAGAAAATAAAAAAGAATTGCTCTACCTTTATAAATATCAACTAACAAATTCATGAACCGCAAGATAAATTCAAATTTTATACTTTAATATTCTGTTATATTAAAAATGTTTACTATAATTTCTATTTCTATTTCAATATAATTTCTATTTTAATTTGGTTTTATTTGATATAATATAGTTGAATAATAAGAGATTTTTTAATTACTTGCTTTAAATTTTATAGCACTTTTTAATTTGAATCTAAAAAAAATATTTTATAACCCGAGATATAACCTTATTTCTGATTATTAAGTTTAGTTTAATTTTTTGTATAATTTTATACAGGAATAATTCTAGCTGTACATGTTTATATATATATATATATATATATATATATATATATATATATATATATATATATATATATATATATATATTTATAATATATATAAAATATAAAAGTAAATATAAGATATGCTTACCCAGTAAATATAATATACCCACTATAAATTTTCTGATGACATCATTATTTTCTCAACAAGTCCAAATAAACTAGAAAGAAATAAAATAATTAGATAATGCAAATCAAAATATGGTCTTAAAATAAATTTTGCCACTACAAAAGTAATGTTGAATTAATTTTCAAATTAAAGAAAAATCAAAGAAAGAGAAATAGTAATAGATAAAATTAAAAGTTAAGATATGTAGGACAGCTAAATAAACATTTATAAATAAAGTAAAGAGAAGAATGAAAATAGAATGATGTTAATTTATAAGAAATTCTCATATAATGAAGTCCAGTATTCCCCTGTATTTTTTAAAAAAATTTTTGAACAATGCATTTTACCTGTTCTCTCTTATGGTTGTTAGCATAAGTATTAATTTCTAGAATAATCCAGTGTCTTCAGACAACATAAAGAGCTTGGAAAGATGCACGTTAATGATAACACGTATAGACAGAAATAGAACAAGTAAATTAAAAAAAAGTACGTTAGTTCACATAGCAAGAATAAAACTACCGATAGGAAACATAAATTAATGATTGGGTACCTATACATAAAAAGGATCAAGAAGACATTAATTGATAGATTGAAAATTCATCAAAATAAACTAAAAGAGAAAGACGTTGGATAATTGAAAGTGGAACGTTTTAGAAGAAGACTTTATTTAGTAGTATATAAAAAGACACTAATAAAGATGATAGTGGTATACTCGTGTGTATATATATATATATATATATATATATATATATATATATATATATATATATATATATATAAAGTTTATAATAAATTTTTATTCTTTAATGAATCTTAATTATTAGGCAAATTCAAAAAAGATATTATTTCTATTTCAAATCAATTTTTTTTTACAGTTAATTACTGTGGTGATTCAAATATCTCAATTGATTTATTTTTTAATATAATATATTTTTATTTTCCAATTACACTAATTTATATAATAATTACCTAAAATTTATAATCAATGTGTGTTGAATATTTGTTTATTTTAATGAACAATAAAATTTTAGTAAAAATATATTATAAATTCTCTCTTTCTTTCTCTCTCTCTCTCTCTCTCTCTCTCTCTATATATATATATATATATATATATATATACACACGAGAGTCGTTTGATAAGTATGGTAAAAAAAGTAAAAAAAACTAAATTGAAGAATTTAATTAAATTAATTAAGTTAAACAATAAATAAATATACCACACTTATCTAACGACCCTCGTATATAAAGTTTTTAATGAATTCTCACTGTCACCTATTGAATCTTAAGTTATTAATTAAATTAACAAACAATATTATTTTTAATTCAAATCAAAGTGTTTTTAGAGTTAATTAATGAGATTAAAAATATTTATCAAGTTTATTTTTAAACAATATATATTTTTATTTTTTAATTACACTAGTTTCTACAATAATTACTTAGAAATAGAAGTCAATTTTGATTAAAAGGTGCTTATTTTAAAGTAAAATAAAATGTAAGTACAATATAGTTCATAAATTCTCTCTCTTTTTCTTTCTTTTTTTCTTTATATATATATATATATATATATATTTGTCATTTTATAGAAAAATTAATTATTCATGTTCGTTTTGCCTTCAACATGAAGTTAAAAATCAATGTGATAAAATAATCCACGATTTGCAACTGTCAATAAACTTGATACATATGATGCTTTAATTTTTAATATACTGATAAATCGAGGGAGCTTATTTGATTGACGCTGTACGTCACATTTGAGTACAG
>CP092090.1:42906067-42953567 GCA_029203775.1 Neoneuromus ignobilis
TACCTGACTTAAACCCGACTAAGCAATTATCGCCAATACTTAAAGAAACATTTTTCAATCATTAAAAAAATTAAAAGTAGAGCTTTTAAAAATATTAGGGGGAAAAGGGAAAAATGTCAGCGTATACTTGCATAAAACTAGTTAAAGTATGCTCAGAATAATTCAATCAGTGATAAGGCCAAACCAGTTTAATATAGGAGGGGGAAAAATATTAAAATTATAAATATTTACAAATAAGTAATAAAATATCATAATTGTTATATTTGTGTTATTTGATTCTTTGTAATAAAGCATTATGTTAAGATCAAATACTCAACTGCCACTTATTGTATGTTGATGTGCTGTGAAAAATCTTCAACATTTAATTTGTCATATGTGATAGAAATCTAAACAACAATATTTTTTGTGCATTGAAAATGTCAAATTTTGTACCAATAAAATAGCATATGCGGGAAGTTTCAATTCATTACTTTATTTTAAATAAATCTGCTGTTGAGATTCATCGATTACTTATGGAAGCTTATGATGAATATGCTTTATCTAAAATAACGTGTAGAGAATGGTTTTAATGGCACAAAAGTTGTGATTTTGGTGTGAGTGATAAAGAGTATGGGAAGCTACCGAAAAAAATGCTGATAAGGAATTGTTAGATGAAAATGACAATCAAACACAAAAACAACTCGTTGAAACATTGGGTGTTACACAACAAAGTATTTCTGATTGTTTGCATACAATGAGAAAAATTCAAAAAGGAGGAAAATTCGTACCATAATAATTAACAAAAAAGATGAAAAACAACCCGTGAAATGTTTCTTACGTGATTCAAAACAAAATTCTTTTTACATCGAGTTATTACTGGGGATAAAAAATGGATTTATTTTGACAATTATAAACGCAAAAAATCATGGATAGATTCAAGCCAAGCATCAAAATCGACTGCAAAACCAAATATTCATGTGAAAAAAGTTATTTTGTGTATTTGGTGGAATCAGAAAGGTGTGGTGTACTATGAGCTATTGAAACCTAGTTAAACAATTACTGCTGATCGCTATCGACAACGACTAATCAATTTGAATCGTTAATTGAAACAAAAATGACCAGAATGGTCAAACAGACACAATAAAGTGATTTTGTTGCATGATAACGCTAGACCACACGTTGCCAAATCAATGAATGAAACGTTAGAAGTACTTGGCTGGGTAATATTAGCCAAAACGCCGAAGTTGCTCCTGCTGATTTTCATTTTTTTCGGTCGATAGCACACTCACTTTCAAAGTAGCACTTCAATTCTATTTGAATCGCATCAAAACAAGAAATTTTTTATAGAATTCATAAGTTATCAAAAAAATTAGAAAATATTGTAGCTAACGATGGAAATTATTCTATATTAAATAAAAAAATATTTACAATTTTTCAAAAATGAACGTGTTTTAATTTGCGAAAAAACGGCGGAGTCATACTTGTACAACTAATAAATATATATATATATATATATATATATATATATATATATATAGCTTTGCTCAAATGAGACTGAAGAGTTTACACGTATATTTACTTACTAACATTTAGTATTTATAACTATTTCAATCTTATTTGGATCACCTATGTAAATATACATATATATATATATATATATATATATATATATATATATATATATATATATATATATATATACGTATGTATTAAAATATGTGCATATTATTTAAAATTTATATCTATTAAAATGTTAATAATAACTAGTATTTGTCGTACATAGACATAGTTCATTAGAAATGAAATTCAGCGAGGTAAAATGAAACAGAGTATTTTAATGAAACCTCTGCATCAGGAATAATAATAGAAGTCATTTCAAATTACGTGTTATTTGTAATAAATGAACTAAGTTGATCTTTGAATAACATCGTAGTTTTCGTAGTATATATTATAACGACTACGTCAATATGTACCTATTGTCGTTATCTGCCTTATCAGTAAATTCAAATTGGAAAATCAGTTTGTATGTATGGTGTGACAACTTTGATGAAACGTGGGCAGACATCGGACACAAAGTTAATACATAACAGATGAGCATTGGAGGCGGGTGTTATAGTACATTCTCCGTACTTCCATCGACGTACATTCAGTGTCGAAATATATTTTCGCACCAGTTAAATCATTCGTGAAAATTGTACTGACAGGTCGCAAATTTGTTTCCTTTCATATGATTTTTTTGTTGTTGTTTGCTGTTTTTTTGTATTCGATGGAATACAATAAGAAAAAAATTACAATATATGAGATTTTTGTCTATTGATTAATGATAATTCTTTTAGTATTTAAAATGAAATTTGTTAAAACCTGATGTTTGAAAAATTTATTTAAAATATATGTGTTTTTTAACACACTTCATTACTTTATTGGCAAACAAATATATTTTGATAAAATACACAAACACATTTTTAGTTAATCCATATATTTTTTATCAATTATAATTAAAAACAAAATGTCTTTACTGTTTGATACAAACATAGTTGGTTATATTATGAATCTTCAGAATTAAAATTGTTTTAAAACTTTAGTAAAAATAATCTAAATATTTTATAATAAAAAAATTAAAATATTTATTAAAAATAGTCTTATTATTTATACAAAAAGTATATTTTTGGTAATATGCTTTAAAAAAGATTAACATCTATCTTTTGCAAATAGAGATATGTAAGTCTCTCGTATAAAAGTAGATATAGTTCCATATTTTTCATTTTATTTAAACAGTAATTTCCATTTTTTAATTTTATTTTTATTAAGGCATATTTAAATATCCTAAAAAGTATCTTATTTATATTCTTTAATTTTATATTTTTTATTAATATTTTTTAATCATATAATTGTAAAGAAATAATATTCTTTAGTCCTAATAATATTTAATCAAGTGTTGGTAAAAAAATAATTAGAAATATTTTCTAGTTTTTGTTTATATACGAATTAGTAGAAAATATATTTCAATATCTTTTATTATGCAGATAATTTAGGCTATTTTAAAAATGGAATTCTTTTGCAAAATACAATGTAATAAAATAAATTAAAAATATTAGGGGTGACTAAAAATTCTGTCAGTTACTACACAATTATTTTAAACACAGAAAAATGTTTTAATAAAAGATATATTATTTTCACCGTAATATTTTATTCTTGATTTCTTTCAACACATACCTAACCAAATCGTTTCTTATGAGCATTTAGCAAAGAATAGTAAAAAAAAGATATTTGTCCATAAACTTCACTTACGGCTTTGTATAGTTTACGAATATCAACAAGGAAAGAATACTGCAAAAAAATAAAAATTTGTTAAAAGTTTCTAGAGTAAACTCAATACCTGAGAGAATGTGCAGGCGATGGTTCGAGAAATTTAAGAATCGAGACTTTAATCTATTAACGAATTAACCTTTAATTAATAACGATCCACGCTTTAACAGATCTTCTGTGATCGATGATGATATTTTTAACAACATTTTGGAAGAAGATTCATTTTTATCCACATCAGAGATAGCAAATTATGAATGACTTTTGGGAACAAATAGAATCGTCTAACTATTTACTCATTTATATTTTCACTTAATAAAAATCAACAATTTTTGAAATGCCTTGTAACTGGAGATTAAAAGTAGATTATATATATGAAAATGTGAAATTACAAAGCTGGATAATTCGTTTCCTTAACACCTAAACTAAGTTTAACTTTAAAAAAGAATATTTTCTACAAATTGTAATGTGAGAAGATCTATTTATTATGAACTTTTAAAGTCACAAAAAACGATTAATTCTGGAAATAATTGTCAACAATTAGACAATTTTCCAAAAATAAAAAAAAAACATTAGACTCTTATAAATAGAAATCAAGTTATATTACAACACGATAACACAAGTCCTCAGTTTTTTAGCAACCAAAAAAAATAGTAGAATTTAGTTGAAAGATTCTAAGTCAATCAGCATATTTTCAAAATATAAAAACTCTAACATAATTTACTTTTGACTTTTCCAAAATTTTTAAATGGAAAAATAAATTAAAATAGATATGTGAAAAGGTACTTCATGATTGTTTACCTTATAAGAACGAATTACTTCTCCAGAGAGGAATTTAAAAACTTCCATCAAGATGAGAAGAAGTTGTTAATATTAACAAAATTACATTATTAATGAAATAATGATAAAATATATTATTTTCTTTTGCTTAAAAAAAGAACAGATCATTTAGATAGAATTAATATTTATTATATTTTATTTCTTTATAGTGATTACAGAAACTTTGTACATGGTTAAAAACAATAACTTTTTAATTTGATATTTAAAATATATTACAGATATATATATACAAATACTATTAATGTATATTAAAAGTTTAAAATATTTATTTGGACTATATTGTGTTATTTCTGTTATCTTTAATGTTAATTACGATAAAACATACACTGAATACTGAATTATATTTTTAAGTGTCACTGTTTCGTATACATTGACTGAACTTTGATTTCTAAAGAGAAATATCTATTTCTTGACTGAAATGATTGAAAGAAAATAGCTTTTCATATATAATAGATTCAAAGAAGTAAGGGTCATATCAAATAATGATACGAGTCCACGATATCTGAATCCTATAATTCAATATATAATGAACGAAACATCAAAGGTTAGTTTACGAAATTATGACGAACCGTCAAATGCCAATGGGTTGAGATACAAATAGCTTGTCAGCAACTTGTTTGAGTGTTTGATTAAGTTGAATATAATGTTTTCAACATATTAATTATTTCTTTGTAAGATACACCCTTATATATACTTACGTGTATACACATGCATACACACACACACTTACAAACATACATACATACATACATACATATATATATATATATATATATATATATATATATATATATATATATAATATTCGGAATTATTTAAAAAATCCATTTTTTTAAAAAAAAACAACTATTTTAATTTTACTTTTTTATTACATTACTATATTCTTTAGTAAATAATTAAGAACGATTTTCAACAGTTAAGAGCATTTAAATTATATTTTGTTTTCATATCTATATATTCATCTTTTCACTTAATTACTGATAAGTATAATTTTGGTATTCTACATTAATTTTTATTTGTGTTCTGTTGACTTTCATTCCATACCTTGTTTACACTTTATCAAAGACTATAATTTTAGAGTGTTTTTTTTTCTGATTGATCAAATTAATTCGTGTTAGAGCAACTTTTTAGGAAAGAAATCAGATGATTTGGTTGATCATTTCATCCTCCGTACCAAACTTTTCTATTTCATGTCTTCAAAGTACTGTCTATATAATTTGGATGAGTATTTAGAGCCCTTGTACTTTTAATACACAAACTAACTATCGATTATTGTATGAAGGATTAGAGGTATGTTACAAAATGTGGCGTCTTTTGTGAATTTTTCTTAGATCCTAAAGAAATCTACAGTTTTATCTGTTTTAAAATATTTTCAAACTATAATATTTTCTTTGTCATATTTAACCATGTATATTAGTAATTTTTTTAATATCCTCTCTCCATCTTAATAAAACATGAACATTCTTTATTTAATATTAAAAAAATAAAATTTAAATTTATTTATCCAAAGAGAACTTCACTTTTTTTCTAAATTTTTATGCTTTTTATCTCAAACTGAACATTTTTTCTACTTGCAAGTCAGAATTATGGCTTCTTCTCAGAATTACAACCCAAAAAGTATTTTTATTAACATATACTTAACTATAAACACTGATATACATTTTTCATAGTTTCATTCGATCTTTTGGATGATGCTGATGTAGTTAAACGATTAACTATATCTGAATATTTAAACATTTGCTTGTAACTAAATTGAACTGATATTCAGCTGAAATAGTTATTATAGACCATCCTAAACAACATTTGTAGTTTTTTTTAACATTTTCTGTTCTATATATTGTTCTATTCTAAAATAAACTGAAATTTTCCTTAAACGTTTTCAATTTTTCATAGAGTACAAACATAAAAATATATTTCAGTTTATCCTTCACGAGATTTTATAATTTAAAAAAAAATGAATAGAACATTGCAACAATCACAGTATTGCTAATAATTTTTTTCACTTGGTATGCCATTTTGTACTCAAAAAAGTAATAGAAATATGAAAATAATACAAAAATGTTAGTAGAAAAACCAAATCATTTGATTTTAAATTTATATATTAGAGTTTACTGATTAAAAATATCCAAAAATTAATTTTCTTAATTATATGTGTTATATTATTTATATTTGAATTTTTAATTTTATATTTTTATTATTTAAAAATAAATACAAATGTGAAGAACATTAATCATAATCATTTATTTTCTCATTTCAGTTTGAATAGAAAAATATTTCAAAATTTAATATTGTACTACGTATGAGAATATATTAGGTTGGCAAGTATCTCCCTTCCGCTTTTTTTTTGTACATAACTGCGAAAAATTTGCCAACCTAATATTAATATTTCATTTAAAAATAAATAATAATTCGCATAGAAGTAACATTACTTTTTAAGAATTATAAAATAATTTTCTCAAGTATGTACATTTAAATATATATGTATATATGTAATTAAAAAAATGAAAAGAAAATTAAAAAAAATATTATTAATCCTCAATTTTTACATTAATATAATTGTTGTTAAATATTAAAATTTCTAACCTCTAATAATTACACTTAATACCACTACCTTACTGGACAAAAATTTTTATAATTTCATTTACTTATTAATCAAAAAATATTAATTTTATTACAAAATATTTCATATAATATATATATATATATATATATATATATATATATATATATATATATATATATATATATACATGTATGTGTATGTGTGTGCGTAAAATGAATAATTTTAATTTACCATACAGTTTTTTTTAAAATAATTAAATATGTACTTGTTAAGAATTTTCTAGTTTGCAATTTTTACTCTTTATCTTCAAAAATTATTTTAATCAAAGATCGTTTAATATTAATTTAAATATAATATTTTATTTACCAATTAAATGTATTATATACTTAATTTAAATTATATATATATATATATATATATATATATATATATATATATGTACAGGTGAGTATCTGTGTACAAATATAGATTAGAAAAGATATTTAAATATATTTTAAATCAATATTTCATTTGAAGTAAGTAAATCGTTCTAGTGATCAATTGATCGAAAGATAAAATCCTTCTTTAAACTACGTTATTCCTCATTTGGAAAAGCAATCACGAAACGTTGCAAATAAATTACCTACACATCTCAATAAAGGGGATTAAAAGAAACTATATATAACATTTTATTTATTAAGCCATTTGCATTTAGCTTCTTGTTCGTTAAAGTAATAATAAAAATACCAGCATTGTAATTCGTGTTTTAGAAGTAAGAAACATTTGTTAAAACATTTATAAAGAAAAAAAATCATATCCGTCTAATGATTGTATATTATATGATAATAAGAAAGAAATTTTATGTACATATTTGTCGATTTATATATAATATCTATAAAATTCGTATACTTCTACACTCACATGTACAAATACACACACACATATATATTCATATATATATATATATATATATATATATATATATATATATATATATATATATATATAAATTAAATAATATACGAAATATTTATATCAAGTAATAAATATGAAAATTGTTTTAAAAAAATACAAAGTTGTCATTTTTGAAAATATACAAATTATTTTTAATATTTCAAAATACTTAAAATCTGCTCTGACTAAAATATTTATGGAAATATATTGTATATATATATATATATATATATATATATATATAGCAATTTTTTTGTTTTCAAATTATTTATTAACATATATATATATATATATATATATATATATATATATATATTGATCCAAATGTGATGCCTAGGTTTATGTTTTTTTAAAACAAATATGTGTATGTTTTTTTAGTTTCTTTTTAATAAAATATAAATCTATGCGTCACATTTATATGACCCTATATAATGTTTATATT
Organism: Neoneuromus ignobilis; assembly: GCA_029203775.1. Taxonomy (NCBI): domain Eukaryota; kingdom Metazoa; phylum Arthropoda; class Insecta; order Megaloptera; family Corydalidae; genus Neoneuromus; species Neoneuromus ignobilis. Next base: position 42,914,128 of record CP092090.1, read on the forward strand.
TTAATAAATAATTAACATTATTTATGTTAATATAAATAAATTACCGGAAACTTCAAATATAAGAATTTAATAACAAAATACTAAATTCATATTATATTCCTTTTTAAATGCCAGATAATTCAAAATAATATATGATACATTCATGCACAATCAAATATATTATTTATGAGAAATACCTGCATACTGCAATGTAAAATTATAAAAATGTATATAAAAATCTATAAATTATAAGGTTATATTACTAAGTAAAAAATAACTTCAAAGAAATTATAGTAGATTATATTTATCCAGGGTATAAATAATCGTATATGAGGGTCGTTTGATAAGTATGGTAAATTTATTTATAGTTTAATTTAATTGATTAATTGATTTAATTACATTTTTCAATTTAGTTTTTCTTACTTTTTACCATACTTATCAAACGATCCTCGTATAACTGAATATTTAATAATGAATTTAAATTCAAACAAATTAATATATAAATCGAAAATAATTATATTATCTCATTTTTAAATAAAAATTATTGTCAATATTTTCCACAAAATTCACAATAAATTAATTCCAAAAAACGTTTTTATTTCCAAATATATAAAAAAATAACTAGTGACACGTAAATAAATAGTAAATGTGGCAGTGTCGAAAACAACGGTAGAAAAATGTCTATTATTAACGTTTTTTTTATAAATGATTGCGCAGTTTTCTAGATAGATTATTATTCATTATTCTGATTAATATATATATTTAGTACAACAATATATATATATATATATATATATATATATATATATATATATATATATATATGTTTATATGTATAAGTTTGATATGTTATAACCCTCAATTTTTACGTTCTATTCAAAAAGGAATAATATTTATGTTTAATCAATAATAGCCCGTATAAACTTTCATTATAGCTTGAATAACAATTGGATGATATTATTAAAAAAACACAATTTTAACATTCATATTTAGAGAATTTCAAATTATTTGAATATTCATTAAAAGCTTTAATTTTCGTTAAAAAAACAAACAAAAAACATTCCTATTTACATTTTCATCATATTTTGTCAGACACTTCGACAAGAAAACATTCACACGCCACGCACATATACATTGTATAAATATTATTCAAACACCTATGTAAGATAATAATTTTCACTCTCTTTCCGGCAGTGAACGTTGATCAAAAAATATAGATATAACCGTTTGACGAGAGAGACTTCTCTATAGGAACGAAAATATGTGTTTTCGTTTGACATTGTATCGATATATAACCTAGACTGTAATAGCCCTACTTGACCTAAATTTCATGCATATTGATCGGATTAAAGGGTACAAGTTTTTGTGAACCAAATGTCAGTAGTATATATGGCTGACGTTTTAATTTTGTACATACGTTTTAGTCAATTTTTCGTAAATTATAATAATTACACACAAGAACATATGATACTTTTATGACGATTGCTCATACATATATATATATATATATATATATATATATATATATATATATATATATATATATGTATATTATATATTATATTTCAGTAAAAAAAAAAATATTAATACATACTTATATGTAATTCTAAGTAAAAATTTCATAAAAAAGCTATTTTTGCATATACTACTAAGAAAATACATTTATTGAATTAAGCGAGAAAATGAAATACAAATATTGGTATATTAAATTTTATGTATTACAACTATTTTAATTCAAAATGTAGAATAAAAATCAAATTGTTTTTTTATGTAAAACTACAAATTTCTAATAAAATTATAATAAAGAGGAAAATAAATAATAACTTTTTTTGCTATTAAAAATATAAATGATATGTCTTTAAAATCAGTTCTACTGATAAAAATATAATATAAAATTTATTATAAAAATCATATACACAGTCTGTCTCAAAAGTATTTGATTTTTATAAAATATTTTTTTTTATTTGATATGTATGAGTATTATTATTAATCATGTAAAATACATTTCTTCTGAAGGGATGTTAACTGCAAAGACTATAACTTTTTTTTAGAAATATGTATGAAAATTCTTCTTTTGAAATGGTTGCAATGGCATTAGTCGGAACGTTTTGAATCTCTGAAATGCTATTGTATTGCTTTTCTCTTAACTTCATGTTGAATGTTAAAATCAGCAAATAGTTGCAACGTGTCAAATCAAGTGACTAAAGTGGATGAATAAAAACTAAAATATATTTTGATACTAAGAGTTGCTAAAAAGATGGATTTTTGCAAAACAAATCACATTCAAACTTTTCAGTTCGAATTTTTTTGTGAAAATGAAATAAAAATGTGCTTTACTAATATCAATGATGTTTTCAATTAATCTTATAGACATACAATGATCATTTTTAATTCATTCGTAAATATATTGTACAATTTATTTATTTTAAGTTAGTTGTGTCTATCATCTTCCAACAACTCTATATTTTTTAAGCCGTGTTTATAACTCCTAAACTGTAATTCTTGATAAAGTTTTCTCTTTATTAGCTTCATTTAAAATTTTAAACGTTTTCGCAAACGTTTTTTCTGAATTTCATTCTCTGTTCATTACTGTTTTTTTGACGAGTGTTCAAAACGTACTGTCACATGTATCATTAAAACTAATGACACATTAATCAAATTTCAACGAAATTGAACATAAAAAAAATATTAACAAAAATAAACTTTGTTCCAAAAGACATCGTTACTCTTATTTTCTGTATAATTAAAATTCGGATTATTTTAAGACAAATCACTCACACACACACACACACACACACACATATATATATATATATATATATATATATGTGTGTGTGTGTGTGTATGTGTGTGTGTATGTGTGTATGCGCGCACGACAAATTTTATATTTTTATTATTTTATTAACATATATAATCGAAAAATATTCTAATTCTAAATCAAAAATGATATATTCAGGTAGGTCAAAAGTAACTTTCTAAGAAAATAAATTAATAATTTTTTTATTATATTTTTTTTACATATTTAAATACGAAGAAAGCAGTATTAAATATGAATAAAAATACATTGCGAGAAAGAATTAAAATAGTGGTATTTTACTTTGAAAGTCATAGGAGTGTTTCGCAAACACAAATGAAATTTAGAAGAATTTACAATACTAGGAATTCGTCCTCTGCTGCAACCATCCATGCGATAGTGTAAAAATTTAAAGATACTGAGTCAGTGGCAGATAGCAAAAGATCAGACAGACCAAGATCTTCAAGGAGTAATGGACAATATTGAGTCCCTAAGGGATAATGTAGCGGAGGACCTAACAATTTCTTCATTGATAGGGGCTTGACAATTTTTTTATACCAAATATTGGAGATGATGCTAAAGAAATTAGATTCCAACAGGATTGAGTTACAGATCACTCTGCCAGTGTCACAATGGACCTTCTATGGTCAACATTCAATAATCGAATAACATCGAAAAATTCAAACATTAGGTGGCCTCCAAGATCACCGCATTTGACGGCTCCTTATTTTTTTCGTTGAAGATACTTAAAAGATAAGGTTTACATTAATAAGCCGCAAACTTAAGCAGAATTGAAGGATAGCATTCGAACCTAAATAGTAGAAATATCATCAATATTACAGTCAGTAATGGAAAATGTGTTTAAAAAAAAACACAAATTTGCTATTTTAACAAAGAAGCTTTGACGATGATTGCGTCACCTTCGAAATGCATCAGCCTATATATTTATAAAAAATAGGTGAACAATAAGTGATTATTAAACACTTTAAAATATTGTGGTATTGGAATTAAAATTCATTTGTGGTAAAATATTTTTAAAACTTAATTAATATATCATATATCTTAATTATATATCATGTTTCAACTCAGATTTAATTTCAAATTAATAAAATTTATTTTTTCTTATATTTTAATAATTTTTTTAAAAAAGATTGGAAATAATTTTTGACCCACTCTCTGTTTTTTCTCTCTCTTTCTCTCTCTTTATATATATATATATATATATATATATATATATATATATATTGTAGTTTATTTCGAATTTATTTATTTATATACTTTCATTCATTAAGAGTAAATAGAAAAGCTACTATAAACACAATTATATTTTTCAAATCTATGTTATACACACATGCAATTTCCATTACACTGTAGAATCATATACAACACGAAAAAAGAAAAAAATTAGTGATCTCTAGGGGTTTCATGTTCGTTTATACTATATTTTTAGGGGTAAAATTCATCCCATTAGTACCTTTAAAAAAAAGAAACAAGCGAATAATTGAATGTATATCATACCGGATTTTTTATATTAATTTTCTTGCTATAGTTGTTTTATTTATATATAAATATATACATACATATATATATATATATATATATATATATATATATATATATACATATGTATGTATATGTACATATAATAAAAATATGTACGAATACTATTTATGTATGTTATATGTAGGTGTGAATATTAATTACTCTTTTTTAATACTTGATAATTCCATAAAATCGCTATTTGTTATGATTTTAAATATGTTATTCATACGAACAGATCCTTTCAACTTTTAATTTATACTTTTTAAATAAAAAGTAATTGTTAAAACTGTGTAGTTATAATTAATTTATATATATATACATTTTTTATCGATCAATGTCAGTACAAAAATACATTTTTTATATTAGAATTTTTACCCCCAATACCACATAGAGTAATAATTGTTCATTGTTTACATTAATTTATGTACGAATGTTAGTTCAGATAAATTATTAGTTTCTCAAAATAGGTATAGAAAATATTTCAAGAATAATTGTATATTTTTTATACGTGAGTTATAAGGATAATTCCATTGCTATGGAATACTTGTTAAAAATAATCAAAATAATTATTATAATTTCAATTTTTTCAAGTATTTTAATTTATTATTTTTAGTTTTTATATAAATTCACAGAAAATTATTTACTAAATACGTTGTAATTTTACTATTAATTAAAATAGTAAAAATAACTAGTAAACCACAAACAATCAATTGACTTATACAGTATATTAAAATATAATATTATAAAAATAATTTAAATATTACTAAAAGATTTTTTAGTATATAGCAACACGTATGATTAGACAAAGTTGTTCACAAAATATTTCATTACTTATTGAGAAAAAAAAATTATTTAACACTTATGATTTTTTAAAATACATTCATTCTGAAGAAGTACAATTTTCAGAACGATTATAAAACTTTTGTAAACATGTTTAGTACTTTTCTTTTTGAATGGATGCAATGACATCAGTCTAAGCCTTTAAATCTTCGAAATTCTCTAGAATTTATTTTTTGTTAGCTTCATGTTCAATTATTGGAGAAATAAAATAGTCGTAGGATGTCAAATCAGGTGAATAATATGAATGATTAAACACTACGAAACAATTTTTTACTGAAAATCTTTACCCAAAATAAGATAAACTTGTAAAGTATTAATACCAAGATATTATCAATTAATTTTTAAGATAAACAAGGATTATTTTCAATTAATTCATGCACTTTTTCTATCTTTTCATTGGTTGAAGGATACCAACAGCGTTCATCATTTTCAATGGCTCCCTGCCTATTTATATTTTGTGTACCAGTCGTAAATTATTGCACGTATCAAAGCGTTTTTTTCGTATGCTTCATTGAACATTTGAAAAATTTTCGTAAATATTAATTTAATTTTGTTTTTCTTTCATATTCATCTTTCTTTGAATATCAAAAGGTTATTGTCATATTTAACAATATAACTAACAACACCTTTATCGAATTCAAATTATACTAAATAGTTATAAATGGAATGTTAACGAAAAACACTTGATGTCAAAACATCCCTATTGATGTTGTTTGTATAAATGAAGTTTGGATACTTTTGAGATAGATCGTGTATGTAATCAAAATTAATCAATAAATCTTTCATAGAAATTTATAGTTCATATATGTATACTTTTAAATTATGTCTGCACGCTAGTTAATAAAAGTTATTAAATAAAATAACATAATATATTTATACGCACACACACACACATAATATATATATATATATATATATATAAATACATATTTATATATTAGGTTGGAAAGTATCTCCCTTCCGTTTTTTTTTTTTTTTTTTTGTACATAGCTGCGAAATTCAAAAGACCAGAAGGCGGAAGGGAGATATTTGCCAACCTAATATATATAGAAATATATATATATATATATATATATATATATATATATATATATATAGAAAGGGAGAGAGAGAGAGAAAGAGAAATGTATGAATCTATAAATATAAATAATATCATTTCTATATTTTAAACAAAAAAATACAATATATTTTTAATGAAAATATTTTATTTGTTGATTACTTTTTAAAATTTATAATTATGTATGTATATATATATATATATATATATATATATATATATATATATATATATATATATATATATATTGGCGATCGATCTTTGCAGAGAATAGGTATTCTCAGCAACAACCAATCAATTTCTCTTGACGTTGCTGTAAGGAAGTTTCTGTTTGAAGCCCAAAACACTGTCGATCGACTTTACGTACATACCTCTAAAACTTATTGCCTGCCGATGACGGATTTTGTAGGGTAGCAACTCTGGCTTCATTTAAATTAAATGGTCGATGGGTGATAAAGTTTCTTTGGATATTTTCTTTAGTATTAATAATTGTCCACCCTTCTAGTTTCGTTGTCGATGGGAATAAAATTTACATTTATATTTTTACTATAATGTTTCTTACTAATAATTTCTTTATATATATAAAGATTTACTGAATAAATATTTAATTTTTTCCTCACACTAATATTTAGTCAAACTTAGAAATAATGTATGAAATAGTAGTCGAAGTTAGAAATAAACATGTTGACGATTATTAATATTTCACATTTATTTTTAGAAAAATATTTATTATGGGTAATATAATAACAACTGGTGTGTTAGAGATTTTTCTTCGTGTCTTAATGGTAGTGAAACTTTTTTTATCCAAAAAATGAGTAATTTCACTTTCATAAAGTTATGTTGCTTTCATAACAATAAATTTCTTTAATTTTTTCTTCACTTTTTTTCTTAACTTACATTTTAAATTACAACAGTTTGGAAAAAGTTCTTTAAACACAGAAATATTTCAGACAAACTTGTCAGCTTTTGCCTGCAGGAAACAGTACCTAAGTTATAATATATAAGTATGATACGAATTATTATATGAATATATTTTTACTAAAATGTCACTTTATAAGTTGTTGCGAATAAAACATTTTATACGTATATCAGAAAAAATAACGTCTATTTTATATTATACTTCTGCAGTTATGCAATTTCCGAATAATTTACATTTAATAGATTTTTTATATTTAGACAAAAAATATCAAGAAAGAACACATGTATTATATATAAATATAATTTTAATTGAGAAGCATTTATAATATAAATGTACATATTGATAAACAATATTTTAACATTAGTTTATACTGAAAATATTTTTCATTAAAAATATCAAAATTTATTTAAATTTAATAAACTATTTCAAATGAAAATATCAATTTTGATCTGTCGACAATAATTGTTTTTTGAAAGAAAAATCAAATTTAAATAATTTGTTTTTATATTTATTTACTAGTTGCACTTTACCACATTTAAATTTAAAACAAACAGAGATTTTATAACAAAAACGCTCTGGCGATGATGGCATCGTCATCGCAATGTGCATTGGCCCATTATTGTTATAAACAACAAAGTGATCAATAAAAGGTTATTAATTATTTTATAACATATTGTGACGTGAAGGGTTAACCTCTATTTATATTAAATGGAAATACATAGTTTAATATTCTAAATTATTAGTCCTTTGAGGTTTGCATTCTTGCAGATATTGATTAGATTGAAATACAACATTTATAATAAAACAGCAAATATTCAAAGAGAAGAAAAGAATATGTTTACTAGTCAATTAAAAACTCATTACTGCAAATGACTAGAAAATATTCTGTATTTATTCTAAAGTACAATTATAAAACTTTATATAATAGCTTCAGTCATTTCTTAAAATCGTTTAATGAATTCATGTAAATGGGCATTGTCAACAATTATACATTTTATATTAAATACTATACTGCTACAATGTGTTTTTCCTTATTGTTAAATATATATATATATATATATATATATATATATATATATATATATATATATATATATATGAACTTACATCAAGCTCACTTCTGGTCAAAAACTTTAATGATTTTTATCATTAAATAGAATTTTATTATTGTCACTATGCGGGGGGGGGGACTTTTATTCAGATTTACTCCCTTAGGTAAGTTGCTTTCGCTTTGGCTAAAGATTCGTATCTGTCCTAAATTTTCTGATCAAAAATGAAATGCATTTATCTCATATGAAAGGTAGAGGTGCTAACCACTACAACGCCAGTTGGTATATTCGTATATATTTAAAATATACTCGTATATCAGTATGAGCAGAGACTTATTCTATTCACTACAGAATAAGGGACACTTCGAATTTCATAGTTTTAGAAATTAATGCTTTTTTTCTATTCTACGACAACATTTTTTATATCTCTTATCAATAATTTATGCTGCTTATTGACAGTTTTCATTTTTAAAAGATGATGAACCCATTTTCTTTTTGAATTTTATTTTAATGTTCATAACTTTTATTTGCTTTCTAAATCATAGTATCTTTTTTGTGTATGTTGTATGGAATCACTGAATTATTTTATTATATTTAATTATTTTAGAATAATCGTTTTAATATCTTAAATGACAACAGACACGATGAATAAACGTATTTTTTCAAATATAGAGGAATATCTGACATCATTTTGTAAACAGATTTTTAAAACTAATTACTTATTATTCTTATTTTTCTATTAATATTTCTTTTATATTAATAAGATGCCCTGAATATAACTAATTATTCTTGCTTGTAATTTCTTCCAATTATATTTTTTAAATTCTATTATTTTTAAATTATTAAACTTATTGAATGCTATCCATCTGCTATAGTTTATAAGATCTATTTGTTAAATTACTTTATTGATTTGTAAAATTTTCTTTATTATAATTCATCCGGGCTCAACGAGAAAATAATAATATCGTCGGTGGTAACTAAGTATCTCATTTAATTTTTTTTTTTAGAATCTAAATTATATATCTTAAATGTTCCTTCTAATGCGTTTGTAAATAATTTAGATAATAAATTAATGTCTTAATCTTATCATAATTTTAAACTTTTCTTCTTTTTCATAGACTTTCACGAGTGATATAGTATATATATTAAACACTCCCATAAGTAACGATTCATCTACTAAACTATTTTAAAGAACATTCTGTACCTGACTTGTACAGTATTTCATATGTGTCCTTATGTTTTGTGCGAACAACATTCAACTTTCTGTTTATGCAGTTTATTTTCAAATTGCCCATTCTGCGACAAAACATCAGAATTTCACTCTCAGAGGAACAGATATGACACAATATACTGTTTAATTTTCACTAAGGATTAAATTCAATAACGATAATTTTAAAAAAATGTGATATTTACGAATATAGATAATAATAATAATTGTACCATTGATTAAAAAATAAAAAACGTAAACGACTTATGGGATCTAATATAAATATATTTAAAAATTCTATTTTCAATCAAATATTTAATTTCTTGATTATTCAATATGATTGGTGTGCTACCTCAAATAAAAGTTTTTTTATTTATAAATCTTAAATAAACTGACTCTTAATTTTTTTACTACTACATTGAGACTAATTGTGCTAAATTCGATTTGAAATCTTGTTTGTCTTCACAACTATAAAAAATTACTGTCATTTCAATTTTTTTTTATTTGCATTTTTACAATATATATATATATATATATATATATATATATATATATATATATATATATATATAATTATCGTAGAAGCCTACATCAGTCCACTGCTGGATGAATACCTCATTAAAAATTACTGGATCTTCTTAGAGGTTTTTTAAGAAGATTCTTCCAGTGTTTTTTGTCTACAGTTAATCTCATCTTCACTATACATATTTTATAATTTCATCACCTAAGCCTTGATAAGTTCGCTTTTTTAATTTTTTGTCCCTTAGTTATCATTTCATAATGATTTTATTTATCTATTATCTTCTCTTCTTGCTATATATTCTGCTATATAAATTTTATCGATTTTATTATTTCTTTTATATCATGTATTTTTGATGATTCTTACATCTACTTATAGGTTTTCCCATCATATATATATATATATATATATATATATATATATATATATATATATATATATATATATATATATATATATATATATATATATATGTATATATATATATATATATATATATATATATATATAAATGTTGGCCAATAATAGGTCACTCCCGTGGACAGTTTTTGGTTCCTATAGTCAAATGATGCAAACCAATTCTATTAATGATTCAGAAAAAGTTAAAAAATTGTATAAATAATTCTAAATGCTGAGATGTCTATAAATTTAGAAAAAACCTGAGTTTTTATCCCTTCCGCGTGAAAAGAAACTCAAACACTGCTGGCTCTTTGGAGTTACAGCCACGCATGATAATATATATATATATATATATATATATTATATATATATATATATATATATATATATATATATATATATATATATATATATATATATATATATATATATATATATATATATATATATATATATATATATATATATATATATATATATATATATATATATATATATATATATATATATATATATATATATATAGTTTATATTTGGTTTGTACATTTCAATGTATCTTTTTGTTATTTATAACCAACATTTTTTTGATTTTTTAAATTTTTTTTATTTTTAATTTCTTTTAATGATAAACTCGTAATATGAATAATCAATACAGTATTTCTTTATTTAAAGCAAAATATATTTCAAAAGCAATTTTTCATGTTGAAAAGTACTGCTAATTGTCTATTTTAATATAAATGAATTCTATCTGTTTTTTTAGAAAATATTATAATCTGTATAGTATTCATGGTTAGTAATTATTTTAAAATAAATTATTATAAAATTCTTCATTATTACTTAATAATGAATACGTATATTATTCAATAGTAGTATTTTTCAAAATAATGATTCATAAATAATAAATATTTAGAGTGCATGTTTAGATTTTCTGTTTCATATTTTCTTTTTAAAAAATCACAAATTTGTTGAAAATAAATAAACACATCGATTGTGAAATTTGAATCTCTTGCGTTATATTGTGGTGGTTGAGAGAAGACGACGTCTTTCGTTGTTTCCTGGCAACGACGGCCGTCTTCTTCGAACTTAAAGTTGAGATTTTCTTTTGTTGTCTCTCAGGTCCAATCGTAGACAAATTAAGCTTGTTATATGTTGTTGTTCGCCGCTGCCGTTACTTCTTTTATTGCAATGAAACTTGTAATTTCTCGTGTAAATTCTTTTTTAACGCGAACTTGCTCGCCTCTTGTCCTGTGTCGCATTGAACTGCTCTTTTGTGTTTTAACGTTGGAATAAAAGCAGGTCGCTTTTGTTCGGTTAATTTTTTATATGTATGCAGAACAATGAACGTTTTGCTTGCGCGTTCTTTATATTGAGATTTTTCATTAAATAAACTTTTTACTCGAAATAATTGACTAGAATGGGAAATGCGCTTAATTGTAATCTTTTTTTTAATGTGAAATTTATTAAAACAAAATTTTGTTAACTTATTTTATGATTTTATAAATTAATATTTGTTTTTATAGAAATAGACTAAATTTTTTAATTGGAAGTTTTTCAATCTAACTTTGTTCAACATGAACTTCTTTCTCAACATTGTTGAAACTTAATAAAAACTACAATTACGTTCACAATTTTAATGTCTGAATTTTATAAACACAATTCCCTTAATAAATTGGCATTTTTCAAAATTTTAAATCAGTTTTTAAAATATAAAAATTAAAAATACTAAACTATAAAAAAAACATTTTTTTGCAAATCAAATTTTTTCGTTGCAAAGATTTGACACAATGTAAGTTATTAATATTTCATTGTTATTATTGTGTATTTTTGTTATTTTTATTTGCAAATAAGAACTATATTTTAAAATATTAATAATATATTGTATATTAAATGTAATAAGTATGTATTTCTTATTAGATAATAAAAATAAGATCACAAAAACTCGAGAAAGGAGATAGTAGTAAATATATTGGAACATCCCATAAGCAGTGCAATATTTTCATGTAGCTGAGAATGAATGATATAATATTTCAGAATTGTAGCAAAATATCAGGGTATATATATTGTTAAAATGTGTATAATTTTTGTAAGTTTCCAAACTGGGTCAGTGAATTCCTTACAAATTATCAGAATTTAATCTGAAGTAAGGAATAGACATCTACATTTCTAATTCCTGTATATTGAAAAAGGATTCATTTCTGATTCGAATTGTTATTACTGACAATATATAAATTATTTTAAACAGTATTAAACGTCAAAGAAAATGAACTAACTGCAACATAACATCCACTTAGAAGGAAGATTATATTGTCGGTTTAGCGAAATATAGATGAAATTGTCAATTATGAGCTGCTAATGTGCTAAAGCAACTTATCGACGGAAAAATACCACCGCTAACCGACAGAAAAAGCCTTATTTCTTACTATAACAACTCATGGTCTTAGATGGTAGGAGAAGCTCTTCAAAAATTGAAGCAATTTGAATGGAAATTTATGACAGATTCGCCATATTCTCCCGACTTGGTACCAACAAATTATCATCTATTTCAAATTTTTTAAAACCACATTACTAGGAAACAGTTTGTTACATTTTTTAAAAATTAAATTAAAATTATTTTGCAAATATGTGAGAATTTGCCCAAATTGAATAGATTTATATTTCCTAATTAGTTTTTATTATTCTCTTAATTATACTCAACTGATAATTTTATCTTTTAATCATCTACGTACTAAAAAAACTAATAATCATAAACTGATTGAGATAATTGATTTATAATTAATTTTTCTATAAATATTCCTAAAACTCTCTATATTAATAATCTAACAAATAAGTTTATAATTCAACTCATATTATCAAGTCTTATTACTACATGCATATACTGCTTTAATACTTACAGATTAATTTCATGAAATTCACTGTTTATTTATAAACTGTCTACGCTAATATATGTATGTCGTGTATTTCAGTAAACAAGGGTTGATCAATTAACTGCTTGTACTTCATATATATTTTACTTGTATTAGCTGTACGTAATGATATGTTGAATTTTTATTGAATTCAATAATATTGATACTACTGGGTCATTTTTATGTGTTTTTTGTATTTTTTTTTATTTCATCTTTTATTTCATATCAAAATTGTATTTTTATTAAATAATTTTTGATCTGTTTCCAGGATAACGTTTTTATTTTTTGCATGAATACTAATTGAGTAATAATATATTTAAACAGTTTGAAATATTAAATTTGTATTCGACGAAGGAATAGTAAAAGTACGTATTTTTCAAAGTTGGTATTAATATTTTGTTCGACTAATAACATTTTTCAAAGAAATCTCGTAAAAGACTAAATAGTGTCACTGACAATGTTCATTTAAGAGACATTATTAAGTGATACAAAACTAAGAAATCATTGCTAAGGACTTAGATGTATCTCTTGTTACTCGGCATTTTAAAATTAATGAAAAAGTTAAAAATTGAATAACTTGGTATTTCACGAATTGAATGAAACTCTAAAACTTCAACTATTTCAAATTCGTATTATATGTTACTTATAAAAATTAAAAAAAATATATAACTAAATATAACACAAATAATATATAGGGTCGTCCAAATGTAACGCCTAGATTTTTGTTTTATTAAAAAGAAACATGTGTGTAGATCCTTTTGTTTGTTTTTTATAAAACATAAATCTAAACTTCGCATTTTAATGACCCTATATTAACTATAATTATCATTTAGTAATTAAATTTATATTAATTACAAATATTTCATACAATATCATTTATAACAATAATGAAAATATCGCCATTCAAAATCTCTATTTTTAATTTTTAAAAAAGCAATCTTAATTTCCAATGGAATATTTTTTAATAATTATTATTAAGGATTTATTTTCATTTAAATATTTAAAAAAAATACTTCATTTTAATATTTTTGATAAATTTTGAAATTGTTTGCTTTATATTTTTCATTTTTTTATATTATTTTCATTGTTGTTATTTATGAAGAAATTAAAGTTGATATTTTTTTAATCTATTTCTATGACCCAATTCTGTTACAATAAGTCTTCTGTGAAATTCTAACGATCATTCATTATTATTGACATTTATTGTTAAATACCATACCATTTACTCATAAATATTGACCCTAAGTTTTATAAAAGAGTTATCGAAATTATATATAATTGTTAATTTATTTCACATTTTATTTATCGTTTTAAAAATTAATAATCGTTAGGTATTTTTATCATAATTATCTGAATATAAATAATAATTAGAATAAATTAAAACTGATGGATATATAAATCATTAAAAAATAAGAATTTTATTTTATGTTTTATATAACTAGGATTAGTTTTTAATTTTACTATAATTTACAATAATGAATATTTTTATAAAACTCGTTAATAATTAGAAATTTTAATATTCATATATAGTTACGTGAATTTAAAACATTTAAAATATTCAGAAAATGTTCGTATACTGAAATAAAAATTAAATATTTTCATATATAAATTAGAAAAGATTTTTGTAATATGGAAGATAGAGTCGACTAAAACATTAAAAAAGTTTCTATAAAATGATTACGAAAATAACACACACACACACATATATATATATATTATTATTATTGTTGTTATTTGTAAAAATCATATAAAGTTGACTGAAACGAAGCTATTCAAAAATATTATTTATTTTTAGAAGCAAACGTGTTTGAGTGCTTGAAACAGACTCGCAGTGCTTTTCGAGTTCAAATCAACTTTGATAAGAGATTTTACCTTTCATTACGGAAACAATTACCTCTAACACTAAATGAGCTTTTTGACCTTAAAAATTATATAAAATAATCAAAAAAAATGAAAGATTCTCTAAATATATATTTTTTTAAATATATTTTTTTTGAATAATTACGTATGATATTTCATAAAATAATTATTAATTAAATTATTTTGAACTTATCTTGTAGTGTAAGTTTGTACGCTTTGGAGTCTATATTCTTTTAAAATATTTCAAAATTGTAATATTTCAAATTTTCTTGAATGTTAATATTGTTCCTGTGAAGATTATTTCTCAGTAAACGTCGTGTTTTCATATTATGTTAGATTATCTTTCAAGCGAAACGTGTTAAATTATTTTCATGTTATATAAAGGAAACTGTATGTAAGTTTCACGATAGTTTCGCGAAACAATAGTTTATCAATACGCTTATTTGAGTACAAAGTATAGAAGAGTTTCGGTGAGTAAGTCCATAGTACAAGAACGCCGAGTGTGGCTGGTTGAAAGCCGACGAGCTTAATCTGTGCTTCGTTACTCCGCAAGGTGTCGGTTTATTTGTATGTATATGTGTGTGTGAAAGACAAAGTAATTATTCATAAGAGGTCGGATTTATGATTTTGCGGGTTATCAGTGGTTTCCCCCGAACGCTTGTTACAATCTACCGAGAGCAAGATATACGCGTATTAAATGAACTTTGTGTCTTTCGTGACATTTTGTTCAGCATTAGAGGTTTCGCTTGAACGTTGTATTACGCAACCACCTTGTTTCAGAATTAAGCTCTTGTTGGCCGGATTCGATAAATTAATTGAAAGATTTCATTTCCATTATATATAGCTTGTTCGAAAACTTTTGCATTATTTATTTCTTTGAAGTGGTTATTTAAATTGAGGTAGTGTGAAGGGAGGAGATGTCTTCGCGCATCGATTTTCGTCGACACACAGTTTGTAACTTGAGATTAGTTTATTGATGAAGAGATTTGTGTAATACAAAATTTTAGATATTGGAAAACCGATATGAAGATTTGCGCGTACATTTAATAACATAAATCAGATTTATTCATTTATATAAAATAGTCTTAAGAATTTAATTTGTACATGAAAAGTATTTTCCTGTTATTTATAACAGTCTTTAGGTTTTAAACAGTCTTTAGGTGCAGGTAAATAACATTCAAAATTAAAGGAATTAAAACCAGTATTTGATTTAAGCAGATCTCTTATCGTTTTAATATATATATATATATATATATATATATATATATATATATATATACATGTATGTATATATATAGAGAGAGAGATCATATTTGTTTCTTTTGGATTTATTAATATGAATAATGAAGTATAATTTTGACTAAATGAATTTAAAAAAGATGAAATGAAAATTATTTTTTTATTTATTAAAATGAAGGATAAAACAATACGTTTTTCTACATTAATATAGAAATGTTTTAAATGTCTACACAATAAATAATATGCTTTATTAAAATGTATATTTGTGTTTACATAAATAAACACAAATGAAAGTACATTATTAAAATAAAGAGATTTTTTATTAAAGCAAAAAGATTTTTTATAAAAACGTTAATATTTACAAACAGAAATAAAAGAAACATATCAATAAAAAATATAAAAATTCATAAATTTGCATGTATACATTCTTTTACAATTCTTTTTTTTAAATAAAAAAGTTCTATATTTTAAACATGTGATCTAAATTGAATTCAAATAAATGTATAATTTTATATAAATTGTACTTATTGATATTTTTAATCTATAAAAAGCTTTTTCTAATATTCACATTCATATAAAATTATGAATTATTAATGAAATAAATTCTAGTAATGACTGACTAAAATGATAAATGATTATTTACTCAAGATATATATATATATATATATATACACAAGTGTCACTTAAAATCGTATAGTTAGATTTTCGAGAAAATTTTGATTAAAACCTATTATTATTACATATATCTTAAATAAAGAAAGTTATTTTATATTTGATTATATATTGAAATTCAATTTAATAATAAATAATTACACAATTCGATTTCAAATAATAAAAAAAATATTAATTGCTTTTGGTATAGAATCAATTTGTCATTTAAAATAGTACAACAAAATTATATATTAAAAAGAAATTCAAAAATGATTTGAAGCAATATTTTTAGTATTTGGTTGAAAATCCCTTGCTGTTTTCTACAGCTGGCAGTCGTCTAAGCACTGAAGTAATCAATTTTTCACGATAATCTTCCTTTAAGTTTTTCTACTCTTCCCGTGGGACCTTTTTTAGATTAATTATGTTTAATATTGAATGTGTTTGGATTTTTTATTTAATTTATTCTAAATATGCTTAATTATATATGGTTTTACAATAAGGATGTCAGATCTTTAACAGATGGTGGCAACCATGTTTCAATTTTTTAAAATTTATTTTGACATTTCAACTCAATATACTTTGGAAAATGATCATAGAACGTTTAACACTTCAACAATGCTTAGAAATTATAAAAACTCTAATAAACATTGAAACAAAATTTTAATAAGTTTATTATTTCACGAAATGGACTCATTAATTGGCCACCAAGATCACATGATCTTCGTGGCCAATTAATAATATAATCCCATAAAAAATAATCCAATGGAGTTAGATCACATGATCTAACTCCATTGGATTATTTTCTGTTGGGTTATATGAAATCATTGGTTTATGCTGATATACCAAAAACGACAAAAACATTAAAAATAAAAATTAATAAATAAAGTGGACTACGGTATAATTCAAGAAAGTGGACTACGGTTATGTGAAAGAGTGACTAAAAATTGAACTAAACGAATTAGAACATTTAATTGGGAATCTAAAAAAATAGAAGTAAATGATAATATACGTAGTATCTTAAAAGTTACTGACAACATTATTATTTATCAATAAACTAAGAGGAATTTGAAAATAACGGAAGAATTGCATAACGAAAGTAAAAAATATTTTTTGATGAATCTTATCAAGACAAAAGAAATTTACAATGAATTTACAGATCAGAGAAAAATTAAAATAAAAATATCAGATATGAAGAAATTGAAAACTATGTATAATTAGAATAATTCAAACTTTAAACAGATATTCATAGATGATGTAAGTAAAGGATTAAAAATATATTATTATCAGTTCGAAAGACATTTTCTTATTATGCAATCAAATATTCCTCTATGTTAAAAAAAAAGTTTTTGATTATTATATATAGTACTTATTTTTAATTATAGCAGTAAAACATGGGTCTCAAATACCAGATTAATTCAACTTAAGAAAATGTACCATTCATATCGCAAAAGGAAAAAAGACTATTAATAGATAGAGAAATTATTGATTAGGAACTAAGAAATGTATAAAAACTCAGGAAAAGACCAATAGATAGATAGAACAGGCACTTGAGAAAATTCACTGGAATGAAATGGAAGAAAAAGGTACTTAATCAATCGAAGTAGAAAGTTTTGAAAGAAACCTTCAATTAGCAGTAAATAAATAAGGCAAATATTTAACATTATATGATTTTTCTGTTCTTTTTCTCAAGTTTATCTGCGTTTGTTGCGAAAATAATAATGTTTTAAGTAGCTGAGTATATTGGTACTTACTTTAGATTAACAGTTAATTTTCTGATATATTCTTTCTAATGCCCAACAAATAATTTTGGTGATATCGCATCCGTTCTATCTTACTTCTATATATATATATATATATATATATATATATATATATATATAGAGAGAGAGAGAGAGAGAGAGAGAGAATATATATATATATATATATATATATATATATATGTACACTATGCAGAAAAAGTTTTCGTACACTAATTAATAATGTGTTTATTTTTGATAAAGACAAAAATTGCGTTGTTTATCATTTTCTATATTTATTCTTCATAATGTTATGAAATTACTTCTGCTAGTTAATTATGTCTTAGCAATTAGATAATTAGAAAAATTACAAAAAAAATTAATCACGTTACAAAAAGTTTATTAGAAAAAGTCTCTATACAGTTTCTTCATTGAAAATTTCCTAGAATTCTGTTTAGAAAAAATATTTTAGACTTGAGAGATTTTATCATTACTAATCGAGTAGAGTTTATTTTCGTTAGTTGTACAGTTGTCAAGTGAATAATGTTGAATTTTTGAAAATAATATTTATAATGGATTCAAAAAGAAAGGAAATTTATGCAAATGAGCATAACATTTTATTATTAAGTTATGGAAAAAAGGAAAAAGTTACAGGGAAATAGCAAAAACAGTAGGGAGACGACATTCCTCAGTTCAGTATGTGGTGCAAACCTTTAAATCTACAAATATTATAACATCCAAACCCCTTGTGGTCGACTTTTTAAACTAATAGAGAAAGAGAAACTATCTATCATAAAATCCGTTAAAAATCACAAATAATTGAAGATCAAATAATTGAAAATATTTAAAAAATAATAATAAAAACATTTACGAAGATTTTGCACGAAGAATCATTAAAAATAATTGGTATAATACATTTAATTGGTTATTACATTTTTATTTAATGTAGCACGGAAAAATCCGATTATTTCAAAAATTGACAGACAAAAGTGTATAATATTTGCAAATGAGCTTGTAAGTAAACCGGACAGCTTTTGGAATAACATTTTTTTTTCGATGAAAGCAAATTTTGTATTTTTAAATTCAAAGGATAAAAACTTATCTGGAGAAAACCGTGTACAGCCTTAGAAACACAAAATTTGATTCCTACTGTTAAATATGTTGGTAGTGATGTTATACGAGGTCAGACAATTAAGTAATGCGACCGATTTTTTTTCTCGGCCTGTGGTAACACTGCGAACCTGTAACTCCGCCACCGTAATAGCAGATCCCTACTCTCTCGATTGAGACCTTGACCACCCTCGTACGATCATTTCTTCGCCAGCTGTTTAGTGTTTTGTAACAACGCGTGAGTAGTGCATGTCACGAAAATGGAACAGAGAACATCGCTCAAGATTGTCTCGAGCAGGTTGAAAGTGAACCTACTCTTCTCGATCGAGTTATTACTGGTGATGAAAGTTGGTTCTTTCAATATGACCCCGAAACTAAATGACGAAGCCAACAGTGACTGTCCCCTGGAGCACCAAGGCCAAAGAAGGCGAGAATGAGCAAGTCCAAAGTGAAAACCATGTTGATTTGCTTCTTCGACAGTAAAGGGGTGGTTCAAAAAGAGTTCGTACCACCTGGACAAACCGTAAATCAAGTATTCTACCGCAATGTGCTCGAAAAATTACGAAAAAGGGTGCTCAGAGTGCGTCCAGAGATCGCGAAGACTTGGGTTCTGCATCACGACAATGCTCCCTGTCACAGTGCGTTCAGTGTCTCTCAGTTTTTGGCGTCTAAAGGCATCGCAACGTTACCACAACCGCCCTATTCACCGGACATGTCACCCTGCGACTTTTTCCTATTCCCCCATATGAAAAAATTCGTCAAAGGTCGACATTTTGACTCCGTTGAAGATATCCAAGAATCTGTGACGAGAGTACTCGGAGAGGTCCCACAAGAAGTGTTCCAGAATTGTTACGAAAACTGGAAAACTCGCTGGAATAAGTGTATAGATGCGGGAGAGGACTACTTTGAAGGGGATCGCAGCGATGTACCTTAATTTTTAAATATACTCGATTTTTGAATTTTGTCGCATTACTTAATTGTCTGACCTCGTAGTTTGGAGATTTATGGCGAGCAATGGTGTAGGGAATTTGGTATTTATAGAATCAACAATTGATATATATTAATATCTCGATATTTTAAAACAAAATTTAAATCAGAGTGCACAGAATCTAAGAATAAGGAACATTTTCTATTTCCAATTGGACAACTACCTAAAACATACATCGGAAATAGTAAGGTTGAGGTTATTTTATAATGCACTAAACCAATTGCATACGCTTCCGCAATCACCTGATTTAAATTCCATAGAACACCTTTGGAATTTACTCAAATAAAGGATTCTAAAACATTCAATTACATCAAAAGAGATACTGAGAGACATCCTCCAAGATGAATGGAATAAAATAAGTTCAGAGAAGACAAAAAAATTGGTGACCTCCATGTAGAAGAGGATAAAAAAAGTCTTCAAAAGGAAGAATATCCGACATCTTATTAAAATAATATTCTTACTTTTTTATTTTTTAAAAACGTTTTGAATACTGTGCGGAGATTTTATCTGATCAATTTTTTGTAATATAATTAATTTTTTTCTATCATTTTTATTATTATTCTCGGGATTAATCTTACTGCACAAATATTTTTGTAACATTATAAGAAATATTTATTATGAAAAATATTAAAAAACTGACGAGTTTTTCGTATTTTAGTCTAGTTAATCATTGTGTTATTTAGTGTACGGAAACTTTTTCTGCCTAGTGTATATATAAATTAAAAAATATTTAAGGGAGAATATTATATTCAGTTGCTATTTTACAAATACTTTTTTTATGAATGTGATTTTCAAACATACTACATTTTTTTTGTTTTAATAAATACAATTAAAATTTATTGCTTACTATAAAAAATTTAAAACATTTAGTGACAGTCAATTTGATATCAAAATCAAAGAAAAAACTCTTCTTGAATAAAAAATTGTTACTTTAATCTTCTATAAACTTACATTTACAATGTACTCAATTTCATTTAAATTATTATTAGTGAGTTATATAACAAGTATGTATGTATATAAAGAAATAAAAAATTGGAGTAAAAATTATACGTGTGAAATAAAAAAGTTCATATAATGCATTTTTGTTATCAAATACATTCACGAACATTGATCCATATTGTACTAGCAGACGGCTTTCGCGCGGATGATCTATAAATAGGTCTAGGTCGCAATCTGTGTAGATTTATGAGTGCCTTTAGTTAGACGACTCTAGTCGCAGCAGTAAGGAACACATGCCGTGCGCCAACAGTTTATGTTTTCAATACGACATCAGCTATAAATCATTAGAGAAACGGTTCTTGTTCTTATGATGGTCGCAACACAACGGTTTAACAATTTTGATCTTCGGAATGAAAACTTTTAGCGCTTAGTTTATTCCATATACTAACATGGAACAATGTATTATCCATTATAACAATAATCATTATGTTTATATATTAAAATAAAAGTATTTTCACAACATTTTTCTCGGATCTCTTAAGTATAAAAATTAAAAAATAAATATCAATTATACTATTTAATTTAACAACCAAAAGTTTCACGAAGTTCAATACTGTAAAAGAATTATTCATTAAAATATTTTGATGTCATCGAATTTTCAGTTTGTTCGTATGTGTTTGAATTTATTGAATTTTTGACTATTGTTTTTTATGTCATATTACAAGAAAAGCGAAAATATTTGAAATGCTTTATACTCATGTTTGAAATATTTCTGTTGAATATTTTACATAAAAAAAAGAATATATGTCAGTCTTTTTCACAATTTTAACAATATGTGATGAATTTAAAAAAAATATTTATTTCTTTTTATTTTTTAATACATTTACTGTTATATATATATATATATATATATATATATATATATATATACATATACTAGGGTCGTTTGATAAGTATGGTAAAAGTAAGAAAACCTAAATTGAAAAATTTAATTAAATTAAACAATAAATAAATTTAATATACTTATCAAACGACCCTATTTATATATATATAATAAAAACTAACTTGATAAGAATGAAATTTTATAATAAACTAATTGACTTTAAAAACAAATTATGAATAATATATATCAATAAATACTCTTAATATTATTAGTAATTAATTTACTTGAAAATTTAACATATTTTTTAAAGAAATATCTTCACTATTCAATAACTTAATAAAAATAATGTATAGAAAATTAACGAAAAATTTAAAATTTAGACAAGATATTTTAATTGAAATTATCAATAACATGTAACGATTAGTAATATAATAAAATATGTATTAAATGAATTAAATAATCCTATTGAATGAATTAAAATAGACTTTTTATTTTATTAAATAAATTCTTATTTTACTATAATATATAGTTTAATTTTAATTAATTAATCTACTAAAATATAACTCGTTAAAAGAAAACTTTCAAATGTACATATCCATGTATTTATTATTGTTATTATTATTTATTATTGCACATATTAATCATATTCCAATAATCATCATTAAAATATACGATCAATATAACATAGAACTAAAAAAAAAATATAGAGATTATAATGAAAAATGAAAATTTGTAATTAAGGTTTGAGGTAATTAAATCTTGAAGTAAATAATTGAACTCCTGAATTTTTTTAATAAATTATATTGCATAGAAAATACTAAATTTGTTGAAATGGAATATGAGTGAAATATTTATATTTATTATACATTCATTTTTAGTAAAATAAAAAAAATACGAAAAATAAACAAATATTTCGTTATAAATCATTTAAATCAATTTCTAAATATTTATATTTATATATATTTATAAATACTTTATTCTCCAGATATATGTATTTCCTCTCGATTATTCTTTGAGATTTATGTCGTAGCATAATTTAAAACCTTGAATCGATTTGTCATATACCTTTAGATTCACGTTTCCAGAATTTCTTTCCGATTCCACGATTCCCTGAATCCCAGAAATAGAAAAGATAATTTGTAATTTTTTTCACGATGTATATTGAGAGATTACTATATATATATATATATATATATATATATATATAGTAATCTCTCTAAATAAAAAAGAATTAAAAGTTAACTGATTTCATTTTAACAGGAATAAAAGTTCAATCTATATTGTTTCATAGTCATTGCTTTATTACAAATTACTTAAAATATTCAGAAACCTTATATATAAAAACATAGATTTAATTTTGATTTAAATTAGATTTAGTCGTCTTATTCTGATTCAAATTAAACAAACAAGATAAGATAGTTTTAGTACTAAAATTTTATGATACCAATTAGTTTATTAATCTTAAATCAATTTGTTGTATTGATAAAAAAAGAATAAAATGATATTTATTATATTATAATCCTATATATATATATATATATATATATATTTATTAGCGGTAGTCTCATTTCTCTCTCTCTCTCTCTCTCTCCAGTGCTTGATGAATGCTTTCTCAAAAACTTTCTACTTCGACCGATCTAATAATTATTTCTTCTAGTCCATTTAAACGAATTTTCTTATTTTTCTTTCTCATCTATCCATGAATTTCTTCTTGTTTTTTTTTATATATATCTATATTATTATTTAATATATATATATATATATATATATATATATATAATATATATATATATATATATATATATATATATATATATATATATATATATATATTATATTGGTAATCAAGTATCTCCCTTCCGCTTTTTGCTCTTTATTCATATGCTTTATAGAAAAGTGTTACAGTGATCGGATTTAGTTCAAATATGCGCCGTTTTGTTCGATAATCTGGTTCCATCTCTCCCTCCCTCCTTATTTGCGAAGAACTCGGACAGCCACTTTTCACAAGCCTCTTTTGATGCGTTCGCCATGGACAGGAACAGGTGGTAATCACTTGGCGCTATGTCCGGGCTATATGGTGGATGCGATAAAACCTCCCATCCGAGCTCCCGTAGCTTCTGACGAGTCACCAAAATGTGTGTGGCCTGGCGTTATTTCCTCTTGGCCAATTCTGGACGCTTCTGGTCGATCGCCTGCTTCAAGCGGTCCAGTTGTTCGCAGTAGATGGTAGAATTAAGCGTCTGGCCATATGGGAGCAGCTCATAGTGGATGATTCCTTTGCAATCCCACCAAACGCACAGCAAAACCTTCCTGGCCGTCAATCCCGGCTTGGCCACTGTTTGGGACGATTCACCGGCCTTCGAGCACGACCGTTTTCGCTTAATATTGTCGTGTGATCCATTTTTCGTCGCCAGTTTCGAGTTCGTTCCGTTTCAGCAGCATATATATCAGAAGGTTTTTTTGCGTCAAATCATGCGGCACCCAAACATCAATTGTATCCAGCCTTTTGCAGATGGTTTAAAATGGTTTGGTGACTAATGCCATCTCTGGGCGATGTCACGAGATGTCACATGCCGGTCTAATATATTTATATATATGATCGGTATCGTCGTAGGTCTTCCGCCGGCTGGCTTATCCATGGTGTCGTTTTCACCGGCTCTGAATCGTCGAAACCATTCCTCCGCGGTTCGAAGTGATAGAGTACCATCCCCCAAAACACTATTAATCACGGAATATTTGCCTTTAACGAATGAAAACTTCAAAAAAGCGCGAACTACTGCAATAGTCAACTCACTGATTACACTTCTATAACTTTTGAACGCAGTATACTAATATATATAGCGTCGTTTTGTAGGTTATGTAAAGACCTTTCAAATGATGTATAGTGATGCCTGATACGAGCTCTGTAACGCTTTGTACATAGCCGCGAAATTCAAAAGACAAAAAGGCGGAAGGGAGATATTTGACAACCTATTATATATATTATATAGAAGAGAAAACAAATGATGAACGGATTTTATTGATTGGTAATCTAAAGATATTAAAAGGACTAAGAAGAGATTAATGGATATATAGGATAGAAACATAAGAAAATACCTCAAAATGGAATGGAAAAAACATTACATCTTTGGAAGTGTAAAGTTTTGTGAAGAATTTCCAATTTACAAATTAAATCTAAATAAAGAGATAATAAATGGTTCAGTTTGTACGAGATAGAATTATTTATAGTGTACTGAATTTTTAATTTAGTTCTTTTCTAGTTAAAAGATGTCATTATCAAAACCATATTAAGATATATGGAATTTGCAAATTATTAAATATTTTTATAACAGGTGTTTATGAGATAAAGTGATTCAACAAAAGAAATGTAAGAAAAATGAATCATTTACTCCTAACACCAAAAAATATTTTATAAAAGTATCCAAAAATCGCTAACTTTTCACTTTATTCATTGATACGCATTACGATAGGCATCCGTTAATCATCAGTGCAGTGTATTATAAAATTTAATTTAAAAATTATACAATATTGAGAATGAAATTACATTGGGGTTAAGGGATTAATTTATTTTAAATAATTGCCTCAGTACTAAAGTAAATAGTGAGAAACTATTATAATTAAGAGTTAATATTATTTTTAATATAGTATTATTAGTTTAAATTTCACAAATTGTCATCAATAAAAATAGTTTTCATTTCCATCAACAAATTTATATCGACGTTGTTTTTTTATCTATATTTTGGACTTTTACACTTAGATTTTTCAGTCGTTAAATTTCCATTTAACTCTTGTTATTTTTCTTTAAGTTTTAAGTACTTTTTCTCTATGAATCCATTATATATATATATATATATATATATATATATATATATATATATATATAATGGATTCATAGAGAATATATATATATATATATATTACAAAAGGTATTTGTGTCATTCACCTTGTCAAATAGTATTAAACAAATTGTTTGTCATTCAAGATTATATTATATTTTATTTCCGTAAACGTGCTGTGAACTTTTGTTATTTCCGGGATCTTATATTATGTCCTATAAACTTGTGTTGTTTCCACGTATCAATGTGTAAATAAAGTTTCATGATAAAACGAGTATTCATGTGTTTTAGAAGATCACCGAAAGCTGAAATACTTTCGAAGTTAATATAACTACTATCTTATATATATATATATATATATATATATATATATATATATATATATATATATATACATGTCTTGTATATACTTATATAAAATTTATAATAAATTTTATTTCCATAACATGAGAAATCAATGATACTTTGTTATTTTTATTTACACTTTTTATCATACTTAAGGTAATAACTACCTACTCATACACACACGAACAAATATATATATAAATAGTGGAGAGAGGGAAAGAGAGATAAAATAAAGAGAGATAGAGAGTCATCTTAATGTGACACCTAGATTTGTGTTTTATTAAAAATAAACTATACACGTTTCCCTATACACTACCCCATACACATGTTTCTTTTTAACCCTTTGCACTCGAGGCCTTTTTCGCTCGGGCGAACCAGCAACTCGAGAGGATTTTCCGCATTTTTGGTGAACTTCTTACAGCTAACTTAAAATGATTTCACACACAAATTAACGTATAAAACTTTTATATTTTAATATTTTACGTATCTTTATACCTCAAAGAAGGAAATTTGTTAAACATTAAGCTCTGTATTGTTGCTTTGTATGGTATTTTATAAAACAATCTCCAAGAAGGATCCTCGGCTTGTCGGGGCAAGTATCGCAGTAATATGTGGTTTGGTGTCTTTTACCAGGCTTATTTCGTTGAGAGCAAACCTTGCAATCCTTCTTAACTCCTGTTAGCATAACATGTAGCTTCCCATTCAATCGGATTTCATCAAAACTGCAGGTCGAAGTAGAAGCTCGATCTCGTGTCTGGCGAAAATCTTCTCTCAATTGGTAAAGCAAAGTTTTTACATACTACAGATGAGTAAGCGACCGTTTATTTCTCTGCTTCTTTACTGATTTATAAAGAATATAAGAATTGATTAAATAGATCTCTAAACCCCCCAAAAATAGCTTTTGCCGCCATTTCAAGGTCTTTCTTAGAAAACAGTATGTCGAGGCATATTGATCAGCTCGATCAACACCGCTCATATATTTTATATAGTTTATGATAACATTGGGTTTTTTACAGTAACCTCAATACCACATAGTAAAATCCTTTTTACGGGAGTTATTCTAGCATTATCCCAAGTGGTCAAAGATGTGACGATTCTTTTGTCCTTCCATACTAGAACTAAAGTATTACCTTTGCGATATGTTACTGTGGATTTCCTGTGGAATTTTGTTTTTTTTATTATACATGGCATATCCTTCCTATTTGTTAGAATTGTCCCAGTTAAGTGGCACTTCAGTTCGCGTAATTCTTGAGCCAAGATATAACTTGTTAATCTGGCTAAATCTGTCTCTCGTGAATGTGTTTGAATAAAAAAGAATATAGCTAACATTATTTCTTGACCAATATTCTTGTAAGTTTGCCAACGGCATGGTCTCCATATTTATTATTAGTGTAATAAATGCCCAGAATTCTTCGATGGTCACATCATACCATGAAAGTGTCTTCCCTTCTAATTTCCTTGTAGCGTAATTATTAGTTTCATGCACTATTTCATTAATTATTTGATCGGTAAAAAATAACGCAAAAAATCTAATGGTTCTTTTATGTCATAGTAATCAAACGAAAATGAACATCGCCGTCGTATAACGGTGATCACGTATTGCGTCAAACCGAATGGTGACCGAGAGTCACCACTAGAGTTGCCGCAACAAAATAAGTGGTGACCGAGAGTCACCTCTCCAGTGCAAAGGGTTAATAAAACACAAATCTTAGCATCATATTTAGATGACCGCATATATATATATATATATATATATATATATATATATATATATATATATATGTTTATTTTTGTATATACAGTCATGTGTTTTTCAGAAATAGTGTATAAAGAGAATACATGAAAATAATAATCTTTAACCGGAAATTTATTTTTTTTATTATTTATACAAATTGTTCAGATTTTTTAAAAACAACTTTAAATATCTATTACCTTTGATTTAAATCATAAATCCTATGATATAATATTTTTAGAACGTAATTGTAAAAAAAAGTGTAAATAATCTTTCAAAAATATATTATTATTTTAAAATGTATTTCATATAGAGAAAAATTATATAGAACAATTACCCTATTTATTTAAACTTAAACTTTAAATGTGAACATTTTTGAATATTTAGTTTATTATACGTATACGTATTCAGAGTAAATTATAAATGAATTTATTTAATTCAAAATATTATTTCATTAATTTTTTTACTATATAATAAAACCTCTCTTTGTACTATTAAAAATATAACATTATATATAGTATATAAACATATATATACTAGTATATATACAAAAATATATTTATAGGTGTTTTTTAAGTGTGATGGAACTTAAAATTAAATTCCTATCGAAAGTTGTATCTAACCTAAAACACACATACACACACACATATACACACACATACACACACACACACACACATACACACACACATACACACACACACACATACACACACACATACACACACACACACACATATATATATATATATATATATATACATACGAGGTCGTTTGGTAAGTATGGTACATTTATTTGTAGTTTAATTTAATTTAATTAAATTTTTCAATTTAGTTCTTCTTATTTTTTTACCATACTTATTAAACGACTTTCCAATATATATATATATATATATATATATATATATATATATATATATATAAGTATAATAAAAATGTTTTTTAGGTTATATCGAATATTCGATAAGGATTCAATTTAAAGTTTATTCACTTTTAAAAAAAACTATATATATATATATATATATATATATATATATATATATATATATATATATATATATATGTATACAACATAAAATACAAAATATATTAAAGGACATAAAATTGTACAATTATAGAAAAAGTTTTTCTGTTTATAATAAACAAACTTTTATTAAAATAAAAAGAATTGTTTAAAAGTATTTTTTTCTGATTAATATAATTGATATATTATTAAACAAAGAAATTATCACATTTTTATCTTAATATTATTTAAG
Organism: Neoneuromus ignobilis; assembly: GCA_029203775.1. Lineage (NCBI taxonomy): Eukaryota > Metazoa > Arthropoda > Insecta > Megaloptera > Corydalidae > Neoneuromus > Neoneuromus ignobilis. The sequence goes on from CP092090.1 coordinate 42,943,912, forward strand.
AAAAGACTAATTAAATGATCATTATAACAATATTTTTGTTCTTTTACTCTATTATAAGGGTATTAATAAAAAAAATATTTTCTCTATTCATACATTTTTCCTGCGAATATATTGTATATAAATATTTAAGGAAAATGATTGGTATGGTTTCAATCCCATTATTTTTCTTTTTTTCTTATTTTTCCTTTCTTTATATATAATATATATATATATATATATATATATATATATATATATATATATATATATATATATATATATATATATATACATTTATTAATAAATTTATGTATATGTATAACTATATATACAATTTATGTATATGTATAACTATATATACTAATTATTTGATGAAGTGTATTTGTTTGCAGTATATCTAAAATTACAAGATATTGTGCAAGAAAATCCATCACGTTTCGTACAACAAATTTTACAATACCATTAAAACTTCACTATAAAGAAATCTGTTTAATTAAAAACTTCCTGACAAGAATCCGTAGTTAAAGCTGGGCGTCAAGTAAACAAACAACAACAAAGCACGAAATAAAACACTGAAGGTAAATAAACAACACCGTCTCTTTGAAACAAACTTACAGCGCCAAATATTGAACTTGTCCCAAAAAGCAGTGTCTTTGTCACAAATATTCAAATGCTGTTGCCGCCGAATAAGAGTCGTCTTGCCACGAACGTACCGAAATCCCAAATGCCTCTATTACATTTTCCCTTCGTGTATAGTACGTACCTATCCACCGATCTACCGTCACACACCTTCCTACTGTCTACCGTTTGTAAGTTTGAGTTTCTACTCTGCTTGTCAAAGTTGCGGCATTACAGTCATTTTCGTAATTACATGATACATGTAAGGTACGAACCCCAGGCATCTGTATAGTGTGCATCTTCTATATTATATTTACACGGAGATTTACTCGTCATATATATGTTCAGATACAATTTGTTTTTTTTTTTAAAAAAAATGATGCGTATATTTTTAAAATGTAATGAAATTATTTTCATTTCTATTTTCATTCTTAATTTAAAAGTGACTGTTAAAATAAATAATGAATTTAATAAGACACTTAATTAAACATAATACACGAGTATAAAAATGTACTTTTAAAAATTAATATATTTTAAATATTTCTAATGAAATTTATTTTGTCTATAAGCGTATATTTTTATATAGAACAAAATTTTATTTAAATCAAATAACTTTTGTTATATATATATATATTACTTTGAAGATTTATACATTAGAGTCTAACAAACTATTCATATTCTTAAATACAATATTTTACTATACGAGAGTCGTTTGATAAGTATGGTAAATAAGTAAGAAAAACTAAATTGAAAAAGTTAATTGAATTAATTAATTAACTAAATTAAACAATATTTAAATTTACCATACTTATCAAACGACCCTCGTATTTTTATAAAAATTCATATACTAATATTTAATTGGTCCTCCCTTTTTTGGTGCTCCTAAATAAATTTTATGTTACATCGGCATTCAGTTCTTTCGAAATTTCAAAAAATTTTGGTTTTCATAGTTCTTTAGTAGTTACTTCGACATTTCGTAGCATTTTTTATCAATTTCAGCCCAAAATTCCCAATAAGGTTGATATTTGGGCTTTAGGGTAGCTTAATTAATAAATGTGAGGTATTATGCAACAGTTAAGTTTTAACAATATAAGCTGTGTGTTTGAGGTCGTTATCCTGTTGGAAATAGTAATTCTTCTTTAACCCCAATTTAGTCGTATTTCCTTCTGATTTTGGGCATAGAATATTGAGATATTTAAATTTATCCATTATTCCATTTATTAATGCAAGATTTCCAACCTTGATATACGCCATGCAACCCTAAACTACTACACTACCATCCTCATGTTTTGACGGTAGGCTTGAAATTTGTTATGTCGAGCTCCGTATTCTTTTTTCTCCAAAGAAGAGAGCGATCATCCAAATTAAACATATTAAACTTGCTTTTATCTGAAAAGAACTTTTTTCAAAACGAAATATTTTCATTTATGTGTTCTTTGACACAATTTAAACGTTTCACGCGAATTGTCTTGTTTATATACTGCTTTCTATGTGCTAGACGTATATTATATCTATACGTTCTTGAGAATTTACGGAAAGTTTTAGCACAAATATTTTGTTGAAATATTTATTAAACGCTGTTGTAATATTTTCGACACTATTATGTGGACGTTTTTTAATTTTACTAATTAAAAAACGTTCTTGTCGCTCCGATGTTACTCTTGAATGTCCCATAAGATGCCTGTTGCTATTAAGAAAGCCATCACTTTTAACTTTTTTATAATATATTGAACAACAGGCTTGCTCCTTCCTGTTATTTTCTAATTTTCAAAAAAAAATTGCTTTTATTATAAAATTTGGACACAATTTCACGTTCTTTAACGTTTGTTTCAAAACTTTTTTGTCTCATTTTGAAAAACGTGTTTTCTATAACGATCACTATGTTAATTGTTAGATATATGTTAGAATATATGTATGACACCCACTGTACAATACTATAAAAGTAAGGAAATCATCATGAGCTAAGTAAATTACCGAAAATATTTGATTTCTACGAGTATAAATAGTTTGTTGGACTCTAATTTACGTGTCTTTAAAGTAAAAAATATACATTTTAAACAATAGTTACTCGATTTTATTAAAATTTTGTTGCATATACATATATATGTTTATAGACAAAAAGAATTTTTTTTACAAATATTTTAAATATATTTATTTTAAAGAGAAACACTTTTTTTTGCATAGGATACGAATAATTTATTTGGTCACTGTACTCGTATATATTCATTCCATAAATAATACAGTTTTTCAGAGAAAGTTTTAAACAGAACAAAAAATTGACATTTTAATTTTAATCCGAAATATATTTGCCATTACTATTCACAACTTCTTATCTTAATTTTAAATTTTCAGTACCCTGTAACTCTTTTGGTTTTGCGCTAATGAATAAATCTAGCTTCTTTCGGGCATCAATTTCTATATTAAACTGTTTCCTACTAATGTGATTCTGGAGACTTTAGAAAAAAATATAATATGATAAATCATAATTTCCCATTTAAACTGTCTAGTTTGTGGAGCGTTTTTCGTGCTGTGTAAAGCTGGATTTAGTTATGGTTAAAATTACTTTTTTTTGTTACTAGTATTGAGCTTTCTCATTAATAGAGTGTTTTCATCAGTTTGATTATTCACAATACAATGCTTTTATGAGTAATTAATTGTCTGATGGTAGCCCATAACTGATAATTTCATTCATATTCTACTAAACCGACAACATATCATCTTCCTTGAATGAATTCTTCACTTAAGTTGTGGAGATGATGACTCGTTGCGGTTAATTCATTATCTGCGATATTTAATATTGTTATGAACAATTCATTTTTCGTCATTACTAACAAATCGATTCAAAAATAGCTTCTTTTTCAATTTACGTAGATGAGAAATGTAGATGTTCATTCATTATTACAAATTAGGCTCAAATAATTTATAAACAACCCATTGAATAACTACTACTATTACTACTAGAAACTTTTCAGATACCGATTACCCATTTAATTAGTTGATTGAAGCTACTCGGTTATTTTTTCTACCGTTAAATTAGAATTTTGCTTTACACGTAAATATCACATTATATATGGGGTTGCCCAATATAAATATATATGTAAATATTTATATATATATATATATATATATATATATATATAATATTTTAAAATGATTCTTCAAGAAGGACAATATATTATCAACCTAGATTTCATAATGAAACACTCTAAAAATGATGAAATTGCCATTGAAATGCGCATTATCTTGTAAATAATTGAATAATATATAATTATTGAATGCTTTTCATATATCTTTGTAAAAGTGCTATTAATACTTAAATCATGATAGTTATCATGATACTTTCTGAATCCTGTTTTATGTAGAAATATGTATGAGATTTTTTCCTACTGAGTAGGAGTTTTGTTTCGTCTAAAGAAGTTATTAAAATGCATTACTAATCTTTTTGGTAAAAAAAACAATCGTACTTAAACATTTCAGCTAATATTCTTTCTGATCTTGTTGCATTTTTATTTTTCATTAATCATGAAAAATAGAAGAGTAACGACTAATTGATATTAATTGTACAGAATATGTCGAGCGTGTCCTACGCTATTATAAAGCTCTTAGAAAGTTATAAGCATTGAATTCTAAGCGTAAATATTAACAAAATTGAGTATTTATTATAAATAGATATGTTTAACGTGAAATACTAATAAATGATAACTAATAAGTTAAATAAGAAGGTAAACTCTATTATCTGAGAACATTAATAACAAAAATCGTAGTAGACAAAATGTAAATTAAAATACCATTTGAAGTCAGAAAATGTTAAGTTTCCTCAACTCAATATGGTAAAATAAACGCATACTACTCAAGACTAAAAAGTATATAGTAAGATAAATGGCCGAATTTGTCTTGTGTTCCGACTACAAACCATGGACAATAAAAATGAATATAAAAATGCTACAAGTGATCGACATGAACTACTTCAAACAAAGTGCCGAAATTTGAAGAATGAGATATATAATAAATAAGAAATGCAATGTAAAATGAATGTCTAAGCTAGTGTAACAAATAGAATGGATAATTGAAGATTAAAATTATTTGTACACTTATTAAGAATGAATAAACAGAGATCAAAACGATTTTTAAATGTTCTCACCCCAAATAACAGAAAAAGGAGAGCCATTTTGATGCTAAAAAACTAACACATTTTTTTAATATTATTAGAGATATTTATTTCATTTAATTTTTCACACAATATATATTAATCTTAAAATTTGCCATATTTAAAATAAAATATTTTCAACTAAAAAAATTCTAGAAAACAAGCTAATATTTCAATAAATTAATTATTTACTTTAAAAACTTTTATTACTGATTACTTTTATTTTTTTAAAAATATCAAATACTCATTACTTCATAATTCACATGTGAACGTTTTTTAAATTAAAAATTATAGAATATTATTTTAAAAAATATAAAATATTTAAAATGTGAACAATAAAATTATTATCTCTATATTTCTCATTCACGTTAACAATTTTGTTACAAAATAAAGTAAAAAATAAAAAATTATAAATAATAGCACTTCTATTTTTATTTAATGGATCATTAATTTTGATATATTTTTCTTTTGTATTAAAAAAAATACTTTGGAAAATTTTGTGATTACATGTTATTTAGAAATGTTAAATTTTGATAATATACATCTTTTAAAAACTTGCTTCTTTAATGTAAGATTGCTCAAATGTGTCTGAAAAGTTTAGATATACATTTATTTGCTACTAATATTTACTATTTTTTACTGTTTCTAACTACTCTATTCAGTTTAAATTTTAACTATATATATATATATATATATATATATATATATAAAGTGATAATATTTAAAAGTAAATTCATATATATATATATATATATATATATATATATATATATATATATATATATATGAATTTAATTATTAATTTACAATTTTTAAAAACTAGCATATTTTCCTGAAAGTATTTTTTAATTTTATATACAAAAAATGTATATATATATATATATATATATATATATATATATATATATATAATATATATATATATAAATATAAAGTTACGAAAATGAAACATTATTAATTAAGAATAATTTCAGAGATTTATGTAATTATTTGTAAATTAAGCATTTTTAATTTATAATAACAATATTTTTAATGTATAAAACTTTTAGTTGTTTATTTAAACTAGTTTTTAATTTACTTCTGCGTGTATATATATATATATATATATATATATATATATATATATATATATATATATATATATATATATATATATATATATATATATATGAAATTATACATTTCTAAATTTCCTGAGCTAAGAAAATTTACGAGATTCATGAAATAACTCATTCTGCATGAAACCAAAAATCTTGTATTTGCACATATTAAGCAGAGAGTAGGTCATAATAAACTCTGATGGGGGTTTCAGTCTACGTCGTCATTTGCTATGTGCAAATTGTGTAATTTCTGGAACAGTTAAGGTAATGTAAACGAATTTTGCTACATAATAGCATGCCACTTTGAAGCTCTGTCTAACTCAACACAAAATTTTATAACACGGAAAATTCTCCTCTGATGTACGTACATAACTAAACTTCATATACGAATAAGTACGTATATAATTGCATAATTTCCACATTTTAATGTAAAGACTAGTGTAAATGTGATTGTATAACTTTAAAACGACTAAAACATACCCTACAGCTCAAAACAAACATTTTGTTTTATTATTAATAAAAAAAAATATAAAGAAATCTTTCAATTATATAATAAGCGTTGAAAGGTAAAAAATCATTTTTTATTATGAGAACATAATAAGGAAGTTATATTGTTTTCAATTAAATGTCATTTATAATAACTTATCAATATTATACTGCAAAAATTGATTATAATTACATATATATATATATATATATATATATATATATATATATATATATATAACCTAATGAATAAGTTTTAAAATGTTAATGCAAATACACAGCAGTAAGTCAAGCAAACCCAAAACACCAAACCAATCTTCTGAACCGTGAACTGAACGGTAACTAAATACCTAAATTTAATGAACCGCAAACAGTACTCAAAGGTATTTAGTAGTTGATTCCGATCAATGTATTTTTTTAAAAAAATCTTTTAATATTATATATACATACATATATATATATATATAAATTCAGTTTAATTTTAAACATATATTTATTTTCCTTCAATTTATTACCTTTCGAATTTTGTTCATTTTCAGAAAATAAGAAAATATTAATAAACATTAAATATACAATTACTATTAAATAATATTAAATTCCATCTAAAATTTAATATATATATATATATATATATATATATATATATATATATATATATATATATATATATATTATATAATATAGGGTAGACCAAACGAGATTGAAGGATTTATATACACAATTGTTTGCGTACTATCATTTACTATTCTTCAGTCTCGTTTTAGTCACCTACATGAAATCATTTCATTTTATTAATTTGTTTAATGAAAATATTTAATATAAATTTTAATTACTGATATAAATTAACAAAAAAGAAGCAAAATAATTTCAATTCATATAGGAAATTTACTATTTTTCAACAAATCAGGGAATTTTATTGAAAAAAGTTATATACTATTTCAATTTGAAAGGTTTATATTTCAACTAAACTATAATAAGATGTTTACGATACTATGTAGGGTCAACCAAATGCAACACCTTGATTTGTGTTTTATTAAAAAGAAACAAAAGAAATTATATACATGTTTCCCTATATACATGTTTCTTTTTAATAAAACACAAATCTATGTGTCACATTTAGATAACCCTAAATTTTGTTAATTTTTGTTTCTAATGCTTTACACAAAAATAGATTATAAATAATAAGAAGTAAATAAAAATTTTTACCTTTTATCTAGTATATTTTCTAAAAATAATAATATTCTTTATTTTAATTTTATATAGTTTAATTTATCAATATAGGATGTTTTTTAAGCGTGATAAAACTTTAAATTGAATCTCTATCGTAAGTTCTATCGAACCAAAAAAACTTTATTTATATATATATATATATATATATATATATATATATATATATATATATATATATATATATATATATATATATATATATATATATATACACATGCATATAATGTGTTAGTGAGATTGTTACAAAATCTCAGTAACACATATCGAAAATAATATTCAACCATAGACACATTATCATACGATAGGCAGCCTAACTAACCCCGAAAATATATAAACTTCATGTAATTACTCGTATTAGACAAAATAATTTTTTTCTGATTCTAATTTTTTTCTGACATGCATGAAATGCTGTTTTTTAAGTTAGATAGAAGTTTTAATAGGATTCAATTTAAAGTTCTATCGCGCTTAAAAAAAACACAATATTAATAATTTAAATATAAATATTAACTAATATAATAAGCGTGCTAGAACTTTAATTCGAATGCCTATCAAAAGTTTCATCTAATCTAAAAAAACACTCTTCATCATTCTTTTATATATACATACAAACACACACACACATACACACACAAACACACATATGTATATATATATATATCTATATATATATATATATATATAGATAGATAGATAGATAGATAGATAGATATAGATAGATACAGATATATAGATGAGTAAAAATTTTTTCTTAGATAAGATAGAACTTTCGATAGATATTTAATTTAAATTTCTATCACGCTTAAAAAAACACACATACATATATATATATATATATATATATATATACATAATATTAATTCCCAATTATATTAATTTTAAATAGAAATTATTTAAAAAATATGACTAAAGAATAATAATTATTATATAACGCATTTTTAGAAAATCTACAAAAACAAAGTAAATGTAATATATATATATATATATATATATATATATATATATATATATATATATATATATAAATTACAAGTTAATTGCCATTTCGTATCACTGATAAAATCTCAGAAGTATAGCGAGAACTGTGACGTAGAAATACACCAACGTTGAATATTGATTCTCTTTCTAGCATCAAAACTGAAAATTTCATTTAATAGTTTAGTGAGATCAAAACAATAATTCATTCGCTTTATTAATCCTAACCTTTCGAGTGGATTTTAATTAAAAGATGCAATAAAAATATATTAAAAATATTAATTAAATTATTCACGGATCAAATGTTTTCAAAGTAAATTGATTTCAAATATTTCTTTGATTATTATAATACAAAATGGAATAAAAATATAATACGAAGAAAATATACGTTAGCATAATTTATAAATATATTTTAAAAATATTTCTGATATTGTTATTAACAAATTAATAAACACTTAAGGCAACAATTAATATTATATAAAATTTTAATTTTATTTGAAAATAAATGAGAGTTAAACTAAAAAAATAGTTTATTTTGCAATATACCAATGAATATTGTACACAAAATTATTTATTGATTTATGAAAAAATCTATGATTTAATTCGTGTAAGGGCATATATATGTATATATATATATATATATATATATATATATATATATATATATATATATATATATATATATATATATATATATATATATATATATATATATATATATATGTATATATATATATATATATATATATATATATATATATATATATATATATATATATATATATATATATATATATATATATATATATATATATATATATATATATATATATATATAATTAAGATATGTAAGGATAAAGATTACAAAATCTAAATCTGACTACATACTGGTACATTATTTAAACGCTACTACTTTTCTTATAAAATATATAAACTAAATTCATTTTTCCAAATCAAAAGTACCGTAAATATAATACAAACTTTCCCTATTTGTCTTCTTTTTGACAAAATGAAATCTAGATAAATGACAACCTTGACGTTCCATGTCGTTATTATTTTTATATACATTCGTACATACATATACAACGCAAATACATATACACACATATATATATATGTGTGTG
>CP092090.1:42958567-43121067 GCA_029203775.1 Neoneuromus ignobilis
GTTAATTTTATTTCTTAAAAAATATCATTTGTAGTAGAAATTGTGATTTAAAACCCTAATAATTATCATTTTTCCGTATATTTTTCAAATTTTAATATTTATTTCATCAAAAAGTTAAATTATTAATATCAAAAAATGATATGCACGATTTTATATACAGTGGCCTAAATGAGACTGAAAGGTTTACACCTACATTTACTTAATTACAATCATTTACTTTATTTTAATATTCTTCAGTTTTATTTGGCCCACACTATACATAATGTTTTATTACCACTTGTATAATTCTATCTCTCAATATTTATTAAAACAAATAACATTTGTATAATATATTAGAAAGTATGAAATTTGAAATCAAACGTTTAAATGTTTTATGTTATAGTAATATGAGTTTAATATATTTGTACATATTTTTTAATTTTTTTAAATGTATGATATTATTTTAGAATAAATTATTTTAATCAAACATATATGTATATATATATATATATATATATATATATATATATATATATATATACACATTTATATACAATAAAAATATGTATCTCATTGGAATTTAATGAAAAGTATTATAAATTGTTACTTTTTAAAAAAAAATTAAAAATTATTTTTAAAATTACACGATTGAATTTATTCCAATTGTAACACTGACATTGATTGATTGATTGTTTAATTTAAACGTTTTTCGATATCAATTCCAAAGAAGACTCATTTTTTTTCATAATTCAATATAATATACATTCCAGAAGAAAAAAAGATACAAGCAAAATAAACTTTGATATTTAAATTACCAGATTTATAATTTTTTGGAAATATAGAAAAGCAATATGTCACGATTGTAAAATCAGCGATGTAGATCTCAATAAGCGGGGAATATGAACGAGGCAGCGAACAAAGGCATAATAAAACCGTCGATGATAGATAAACACGGCAGGCATTTTGTTCAGGGAAAACTTATTTGAAATATATTTGTACGGGTCGGATATAAACGAATCGTGTATTTGCTTATCGTTTTTGGCTATATTCAAATTCATACTGCTGGATTTAATACTACGGCAAGGAAATATTAAGCTCATTTCGAAATGTTAACGACCTTAGTACAAGTACAATTGCAATGTATTGAGGTAATATAAAAGAGTTTAAAGTAGTTATATTGTGTTATTAAAAGGCAAGAATTTAAATTATTTAATAACATTGTAAATTAAAAACGTTTTTTTTATTGTTTATGCGAAAACATAAAATATCAGTAGATAAATATTATAAAACACATACATAGTTGATGTTTTAAATAAATTAAGATAAATGTAGGCTTATATGTAATATATGTTACCAAATATAATGTGTTCAATTCTTTGAAATATTTTTTTTGAATAAAAAAACATTACTTAGAAATAGTCATTTAATTATAAAATTGATTGTACTTCACTTAGATTATTTATTAATGGTATTTCTTGAAATTGAAAAGCATGCACATGATACTATTTTCCTAAATGAAAATCAATACACGTCTATTTGAAGTGACACATAATTTGTTAAAACAATTCTGTAATAGTTATCTAAGATATTTTATTTTTAACTAATGTTATAATAAATAATTATTTACGTTCAATAATGTATGTTTTTTATATATTTATAAGATGTTATATTAATTATATATATATATATATATAATTATATATATATATATATATATATATATGGAGAAATTTTACATTTTCGTATTTATTCCTTCTTTACTTAACATTTTCTATGTATTTTTTCAACTTAACCGTTTAAGTGCTGACGAGTGTTATCGCTCCTCTCATGTTCTAAAAATGCGGAAAGAGCTATCGCGCTGCTGTGTGTCAGTATAATGTTTGCATTCATTGTGAGTAGGTTTTTTTTTGGAGGGGAAAAATTTTTGGAAAATAAAATACGCCACACCTACAGTAGAGTATAGATTAATCACTAGTTTGTACTCATTATCAATCAAATATAAAGCAGTATTTTTTAATAAAAAATATCACAATGGGGAATCAAGTTCTGGATGATTTGTGATTCTGTTTTGAAGTATTACTTGGATTTTTTTGTTATCAAGGCGCAAAGTAAAGAAAAGATAAGAAAAAATAAAAATATTGGTTTTGTATATGAAGTAGTTGGAAAATTGCTAAGTCTGAGAAATTATTTAAATAGAAGATATTTGTTTATAGACAACTTTTTCACAAGCATTTAACTTACAAAAGCATTATTACAGAAAAACGCATATCTAACTGGCACTATTAGGAGAAATAGGAAAGAAGTTTCAAAGGAAGCCAAATTTGCAGATGTTTTATTTTAACCAAAATATTTTAAAAATAAAGGAATTCTTATGTGCTTTTATCGAGAAAATAACTCTCGAAAAAATCCCATCATATTAATTTTTATGAATTGTACAACAGAAAAAATAACTGTTAGAAAAAGAAACTTAATTTGTGCTTTTTGTAAAAAATACTTCACACACTTTGCGTTAAATCCACTTATTCAGTACTCAAATAACAAATCTAAACAAGTTTTAAGATGTTATCTAATTGTGACTCAGGCCAAAACATTTCCTGACTCATATGGTATTAGCTAGTATAATTATTTTTTAAAAAAGAAGTTCAATTGCTTACAAGATTTTTAAAATTGAATTATTTTAAATTATCAATCATTTTTTTTATTAAATACTATTTATGAATATTAAAGTCGATTATCAAGTAAACAATAACAAGGAAAAATGTGCTTTTATTTAAAGAAACCTTAAGAAAAGTAATAATTGCTCAGAGTATGAAATGTTTTAGACAAGTGGTATGAACATATTTCAAACAATTTGCTAAAACAGGATCAATGTAAGAATAAGTCAAAATTAATGCGAATTACATTACTTATAAGCGGGGAATAGACAATTGATTCATATATCTTTATCAGATGAAACAAAGAATTGTAAAATATGTCAATGTAAACATAATAATATGAATTTCATTATAGATAGTTAAAAGAAGGTTTAGAACACAACTTAAGTGGTTAAAAATTCCATAAAAAATATGTTTTGAAAAGGAATTGGAAGTTTTAGTATAAGTGGTGTAAAAATTATAAAAATTAGACATTTCTTGATTGAATGAAAGTTTTGGTAGAATTAATCTAATATTGAAATAAAACTAATTGCTTAAAAATGTTAAAAAATAGTTTTTTTATAATTTTATTTTTAAACAAAACAAATGAAGCTTTTATCAATTTCAAACTTTTTCAACATGTTTTACTGAATTTTTTGAACTTCTGGAAGCGTTTTTTAAGACATTGGCCAGAAAAGAAATACCCAGCTGATTTTAATATGCCTACCTTTAAATATAAAAGTAATAACATTATGTCCTGGGACTGTATGGCTATATTCGAAGTTAACAAAATGTTTGTGTGCAAGGGTAGAATAAATTCAGCAATAAACACTAATTTGTTTCAATATTTAACAACATATGCCTATGAAGCATTCAGCCGAAGTATTTACTCAACATTTCTATTTTAACAAAGTAATCTCAATTCCATAAATCGATGGTTTGGAACACTAGTTACTTAGTCTTAAAATTTTATTTTTGGATTGGTGAATGTGAATTAAATTCGATTGAATAATTATTTTAATACTTAAAAGCAACGTTACTAATTGCAAAAAAATCAAAGAAAAACTGGAAAAAAAGGGAAGAGTGAAAAAAATATTAACGGATACTTGCAGTATATAAGTTAAAAGTATGCTCAGAAGAAAGAAGTAGTGATAAGGGCAAGAAGAGCCAAATAATAACATTTTAAATATATGTAAATAAATAATACAATATTACAGTTGATATATTTGTTTTACTTGATTTCTTGAAATAACTGCAAAAATCAGTGGCATTTCATATATAAAAACAACCCTTTCTCTCTCTCTCTCATTTTATATATAATATATATATATATATATATATATATATATATATGCATAAAATTATATATTTTTTTAATTAAATGTAAATATAAAATTTAAAATTATAATAATAAATAAGACAAACAAAAATAAAATAATTTATGTAATTTAAAAAAAAATTATCATTTTTCTCTTATTTAATTAAATTTAAAAATAATATGTTTTAAATTAAAAATATATATATTTTATAACGAATATGTTTTTTTTATTACTACATTAATTTCAAATACATAAATATAATTAAGATTTACAAATCTGTTTGAATTATATAAAATAACAAATTTCAGTTTAATTTAATACCAAAATTATTTAAATCAGATATCAAATCATTCTAGTGTTTAATTAAACAAACGAAGAATGATTTTACATTTTTAATTAATTTCTACATGAATAATAATGAAAGTATATAAATTTTAATTATACAATATTTCCAATGAAAATATTAATGTATTACCAATACTCAATATTTATTTTTGATTTAATTTCATTTACAAACAAAACAAAATTATGAACTATAATGTTATTTGCACTGAATCATTGATGCAACAAAAACTATTAATTTCTCTGATTGAATTAATTTCTACAAACGTTATCTATATTGTTTTAACTAACCACTAAAACAATATTGCAAAATAAATTAAATTAATAATGTACTTCGAAAAACCAAAACTTGTAACATGCATTTGTTTATTGTTTATTTATATATACAATGGCCAAAATAATAATATAACATCATCAACTTATTGCATTCGATATTTTCTAATAGAAATAAAGTGTTATTAAAACACTATCTATCGCAATTTGTTTGCGCCATTAAATACTCAATCTAACGAAATGAACACTTTAAATGGATTTCCCATATAAGTTACAAACAATTCAATGTTGAGTGGACATATAAATACGTACAGTGCAAACAGTTATTTATTTTTTTCTAAAAATGTAATAATTCGTTTTTGATTTTTTTAAAAAAATGTAAAATGAGTTTTTTAAATTAAAAATCAAGTGAGTTGGTGATTACTGTGATGAAATTTTAGATTGTTGTTGGTCGAGCTAACCATTGTTCTGTTGAAGAAAGAAAAATTATACTAAATTTGAAAAAACAAGGAAATAATTATAGGGATATTACCAAAATTGTTAATCGATCAGTAAATTTGGTTTAAAATGTATCAAATATGTCAAAATATATGATTTTAGGGGAAAAAGACTGTTCAGATTAACAGAAAAATCATTTTAATAAATAAAAAAGATTGGTTTGAAACGAAAAAACAAAAATTTACAAGAAAGTGAACTCAATGCACTTTATGTTAGTAAAAAATATATAAAATGGAATGAAATTTGCTAAATAATATGCAAATCGAAGAGATTTGGAGAGCAGAAAAAAAATGAAAAAATATTCTATTTTCTGACGAAACAAAAATTAATTTATTTGAGCCTGATGATCGAATATTAAAGGAAGCTTTTAAACAAATAATTTAACACGTTCGCGGATGTGAATGCTACAACATTCAAATTTTAAAGCCAATTATTATTCATTTAATTTTATACAACCTTAATTTTGTAATATTAATTTTAATTTTTTAATTAATTGTATATACTATTAAAATGTAATATTCTGACTACTCTTACAAAATATGTCTAATCGAATTTTGGATATCACAATTAATTTTAAAAAAATCGCCTGTCTATTTTTGGAGCTCATTGAAATTTTTACTGTCCGTGAACTTGTTAAATCATATTACACTCAGAAAATAATAAAACATGGTGAGAGCAGTGTAATGATTTTGGATTGTTTTCTTAGCATGGTTTGAGCTTGTATATTGGGTTCAAGAAAAAAATTACCTAATACACTTATATAAATTTGTTCCATAATATCATACTACCTTATCTTGAAGAGAATATGCCATTTATTTAGAAGTTCCAGCAGGATAATGACCTCCAACATATCTCCAAAAATGTGGAGAAATGGTTTACGGATCATCTTATTTCAGTTATGGGTTAGCCTGCTAAATCGCTAAACTTAAACCCTATTGAGAATTTGTGGAGCAATATCAAAGAAGTAATTGAAGAGAAAAATATTAAAAATTAAAACTACTTATGGAAAGAAGAGCAATCTGCTGGATATGTAATTCCTGTAGGGAAATGTAGAAATCTTATTGATTTAATGATAAAAAATGCGATGTAATATTAAAAAACAAAGATTACCCAATAAGTTATTAATTCAGAACGTTAACAAATTCTGTAACATTTTACTTTTTTAAGTCTCCTTTTGTACGTTTATATAAGTTTCTTTTACCGTAGCTATTATTTTATCAAAAGATCTATTATAAATTTTTCTTTATTTTTAAATTTGTTTGAATTTTCAATTTTTAAATTATGTGAAAAAATGCGATTTTGTCACTATGATTTAAAATAAAAATAAGTTATTCGTATATCAATATTTTCTATGTTTTAATTTAAATTTATAAAGAAAAACTTGATATACCTATTAGTATTATTATTATGATATTAATGGTATTAATTATTTTATTTTAAAAAAAAATCATAAAATTTAAATTTAAATAATTTAAAATTAAATCATTTTATTTAACGTAAGTATATATCATTTTATTTAAAAATTTGCCATGAATAAGTTTGTATATATTTTTTCTACACAAATATTATCATAGTATGCAATTTTTAGAATCTAACGATGTTGTAGGGTTTAATTGTTTATCTTATCCTCCTGATCTAACATCCTACAACTATTTTCTGTTTCCAAAACTCAACATAGAACTAAAAAACAGTAATTCAACAGATTTCAGAAATTCAAAATTTCGATTAAGATCATTGAAGCCATTATAAAAAAGTATACTAAACATATTTTTAAAAATTCTATAATCTTTACAGATTTTATTTCTTCAGAAAGAATATATAGATATTTTCTTAAACGTGATAGAACTTTGAATTAAATTCCTACCAAAAGTTCTATCTAACCTAAAAACAATATATATATATATATATATATATATATATATATATATATATATTTGTTAATATATATATATATATATATAAAGGTATAATTAGTTTTTTTAGATTGGATAGAACTTTCTATAGGAATTCATTCTGAAGTTCTATCACGCGTAAAAAAACATTATTTGAGTATATATATATATATATATATATATATATATATATATATATATATATATATATATATATATATATATATATATATATATATATATATATATATAACACTGTTTTACTACCCATAAAATGATAAGTTATAAATGTTGTATATTTAATAAATAAATTTGAAAGAAATTCTTCACTTTCGTGATTTATGATAATTTTCTTCAAATTTGAAACATAAAGACATTTCAAAAAATGAGCTTCGATTAAAAATCTTTTCCGATATCGTATTTTACTGACGGAACTATTACGAATTCAATAAGAAAAATGTTTATTTGAAATGAAAGAATGTAACTGCTGATAAAATCTATTTTTTGATTGGAGAAAAGGTGGCGCATTAATATAATTATACATAAAATATATGAGGATTATTAGTAAAGATAAATGATCTAAATATTACGTAATCATTTATTCGCTTATGGGCGCTGTTTATTTAAATGGCAGCGTTTAGTATCGTACATTAATCTTTTTGGTGTTAATTTCTTTTTGTGATTATCGTTAACACTTCAGTTAATGATTGTTCGTTTTATGCTTAACGGTTTGATTTATATCCTAGTGTTAAACTTTTATTTTACTGCTCTGTTTGATTTTATTATCGACAATAACCGTTTCGTTGTTTTAGTAAATACAACATCAAAATTCACCGTAATGGTAAGTTAACATTACTAAACAGTTGAGATTTATATACTTTTTTTGATTGCGTATCAAACAAGATTTTTGTACTTTTATCTTCAAACACTGTACATATTTGTAATTCTAATATTATAACAAAATATTTATTATCAAATGAATAATTGATTAATTTTAATATACAACGTTTTGAAATATATGTCATTTTTTTATTAATATTACACAAAATGCAAAAGAGCAGTAATTTATAAATAGAAGATAAATTAGAAGAAATTGTCAAATAACTTATAATTTAATAAAATACTGTTTTTTTTTAAAAAAAAATCTATTCTATTAACACGTTCCGTTCCACGTGTACCATCGATGGTATACATTAAATTTTCCATTCAGGCCACGTGTACCACCGGTGGTACACGTTGACATATTTATTTTATGCGCTAAAACATATATTTTATAACAAGCACTATATATTTTATAAGCCACGTGTACCACGGATAGTACACGATGTGATTACTCTATACAAACTAATTACTTATGGATTAATGATGTAATGAAATATCGTGTGATAATATATCAATCTTTAGTCAAAACAACAAACGACCTGAATGAAAAGTCGAGCAAAAACAGCTCGGCACGGAACGAGTTAAGAAACAAAAGCAAACAAATAATAAAATATCTATGGAAAGCAAGATAATTCTAAAATAATATTTAAATAATTGACATCCATTATTTCACTATTTAGTATATAAAGGCGCATTTATATTAATATATATATATAGGACTATCCAATATTATTGACAGATCTTTGACAGCTGTTGGTAGTCATGTTTGGATTTTTTAAGCTCTTTTTGATATTTCAACTCAGTATACATTTGAAAAATTATCATGGAACGTTTAGTACTTCAACAACGCTTAGAAATTGTAAAAACTTTAATAGACTTATTGAAACAAGAGTTTAATGAGTCATTATTTCACGAAATAGACCCATCAATTGGCCACTAAGATCATGTGATCTAATTCTATTGAATTATTTTCTGTGAGGTTATGTGAAATCATTAGTTTATGCTGATAGACCACAAACAATAGAAGAAATAAAAATAAACACTGAATGTGTAATTCATGAAATTGGACTACAATTATCTGAAATAGTGACTAAAAATTGGACTAAACGAATGCACTATGTCAAACGAAGTCGTGGTGGTTATATGAGTGAAATTGTATTCCATTATTAATGCCATAGATTATGGTTGAAAATAAAAAAAATTAAATAACTAATTAACTAAATACCTTTTGTTTTATTTCCCATTAAATTTCTAAAGCGCTTATTGTAAAACCATATATATATATATATATATATATATATATATATATATATCTATATATATATTATATATATGTCATTAGGTTGTCAAATATCTCCCTTCCGCCTTTTTGTCTTTTTAATTTCGCGGCTATTTAAAAAAAAAAAAAAAAAAAAAAAGCGGAAGGGAGATACTTGACAACATAATATATATGCGTGTGTGTATTTGTGTGTGTTTGTGCATATATATATATATATATATATATATACGAAGTGATTGCAAAGAGAGGTCTTCTGGAGCTCTGTGAAACGAATAATAAGAATAGAAGCAAGTTCTAACTTGCATTTACTAGTTCTGAGTATTTAGTCTAAACGTAAAATGTTTTTTTCTGTATTGCACAGTTACATAATAAGATTAATTGCCATGAATTTTACTACTAAGTTATGTATCCAGACAGTTATTAATGATAGAATTTTTAACACTGGAAGATTGTATACCTGTCAAAATTTACATATATTTGAAAAGAGTTTATGAAAATGGTTATATGGATGTAGGTTATATTGGTGAGTAGGTTCAAACTTACAATTAGTTTTAGTAGAGATAGGTGAATGTTTTTGATGAACAAAGATCACAAGGATTAATTTCAGGAATACATCAGAAAAATAGAAGAAAAATGGATGTAGTGATTCAAGACAAATGTAAAATTAATCAAAGATTAATTAAAATGAAATTAGATATTAGTGAAGAAAACTTGAAGAATATTATCTAAATGTTAAATTATAGAAAAGTCTCTATTAAATGATATTTACGGCAAATTACGGATGCTATAAAACTAGTGAAGTAGAAAAATCAGTCATTTCAAAAAAGCAGACACCTTTTGGAAAATATAACTCATGATCGATGATAAAGATTTTCTATTAACTCTTACTTCCCTTCGCATACAAGAAAAAATCAATGAGCAGTTTAAATATTTTTTTCTGAATAAAAAGTAATACCAGCAATCCGTGCTCATTCCTATATATTGCTTTAATAAAGAAAACTCTTAATTAATTTGAATTAAGGATATTTTGCTTTATCGTTATATAGTACTAACTTGACTCTTCCCGATTACTACTTGTTTAAACTACTGAAAGAATTTTCACGATGAAAAATGTTTTCAATAATGGCAAGGTCACTAAAGTTATGCGGAGCTGGTTTGACAAGAAACTAAAAAACTTCTTTGAAATAGGAATAGAAAAGCTTTCATAATGATGAAAAAAGTGCGTTGAAATCGAAGGGGCTATATTGGAAAGTAGTATATGAAACGTTTTGATTGTGTTATAAGTAAAATTCATAAAAATAAATTCTTGTTTATATTTGAACCAGCCTCGAATTTAAATAAAATATATATGCGAGAGTAGTCCCATAAGTACCCGGCCTGACCTAGAGATGGCGGTAGTTGTTTGAAAAATATCACTGTATTAGAAAGTACACAATCTATAAAGCATATGTTTCAAGTTTGAGGACGCCACGTTGTTTAGTATTTGTTTGGAAGCCATCAATAGTGAACGTTTTCAGTGAATTTGTGAAAATAGAGAAAATTGGTTATCGTTACGTGATACAATACTTTTATTTGAAAGGCCTCAGCTCAACCAATATAAAAGCTGAACTGGATTCTACTCTGGGTGAGTCTGCTCCTTTGTTTACAACAGTGAAATATTGGGTAGCAGAGTTTAAACGAGGCCGTATGAGCTGCCAAGACGAGCATCGCAGTGGTCGACCAAATGAGGTGACGACTCCAGAAATGGTGAAGAAAATCCACAAAGCGGTACTGGATGATCGTCGACTGAAAGTGCGCGAGCTAGCAGACATAGTAGGCATTTCTAAAAGTACGGTACATGGCATATTATCTGAAAATTTGGACATGAGAAAGCTGCGTGCAAGATGGGTGCCGCGTTTGCTCACACTCGAGCAAAAACAGTGTCGTGAAGATGTTTCAATTGAGTGTTTAGCAAAGTTTCACAGCAACAAAGCAGAATTTTTGCGCCGTTTCATAACCATGGATGAAATATGGGTCCATCACTTCACACCCGAGACAAAAGAACAATCAAAACAATGGATTGAAAAGGGAGAACCGGCTCCAAAGAAGGCAAAGACCGTTTCATCTGCAGGTAAGGTCATGGCGTCGGTTTTTTGGGATACGCGTGGAATAATTTTCATTTACTATCTTGAAAAAGGAAAAACGATCAACGGCGAGTATTATGCGAACTTATTGCAACGTTTGAGCGAAGAAATCAAGCAAAAACGGCCGCATTTGGCTAAGAAGAAAGTGTTGTTTCATCAAGACAATGCACCAGCTCACAAATCCGTTATTGCAATGGCCAAAATTAATGAATTAAAGTTTGAATTGCTACCTCATGCACCCTATTCGCCAGATTTAGCCCCCTCGGATTATTTTCTGTTCCCAAACTTGAAAAAATGGCTCAGTGGTCAAAGATTTCCCAACGATGAAGAAGTGATGTCGGCAGTTAATGGGTATTTTGAGGAGCAAGACAGTTCTTATTATAAAAAGGGTATCGGATTTATGGAACATCGCTGGGAAAAGTGTATAGAGCTGAAAGGAGATTATGTTGAAAAATAAATATATTTTTTCCAAAATTTTTGTGTTTTTTTTGTTGGGTCCGGTATTTCTGGGACCACCTTCGTATATATATATATATATATATATATATATATATATATATATATATATATATATATATATATATATATATATACATACATATATATATATATATATATATATATATATATATATATATATATATATATCATCATCATCATAACGCCCACATCAGTCCACTACTGGACGAAAGCCACAATGAATGCTACCATTCATATATATATATATATATATATATATATATATATATATATATATATATACATATAAATATATATATATATATATATATATATATATATATACATGTGTGTATGCATATATAAATAAATCATTAATTTATTTTTATACGGAATATTTTTATTTTTAATCTCTATTCAAATATTAAATTGTTTAATTAAGCACATATTTTTTAAACAAAATATCCTATTTACTAAAATGTAATAAAGTTGTTACACTGACAAATATATTTTCACAATAAGACGATAGATCATTTTTGTAGCCAAATATCAGAAATCACTAACCCATATCATACTTCAACCTACATCAACATTGTATATATATATATATATATATATATATATATATATATATATATTCGTTTATGTATATATACTTGTTTGTATACACATATACATAAAACGGAATTCTTTTAGGAAACTACTTCCCATTTATCAAATTAAAACAATTCTGTTGGGAGTTGTATATGAAAAAAATAACGCTTTATTTGAGAGCGAAGAATGATTGTAGGTCACTTGTATAGGTCAACCTAACAGCTGCACCAGAGACGAGAGCTTTCGATTCGACAATCCATCAAGACTATGTTAGTAAGAGAATGCCTTATGTTTATAATACGCTATATTGTATATCTTTCTTTGTTAAAAATATATGTTCCAGTTTTTGAAGCCAACGCTCATGCTATCACGTTGCGGGCGACAGTGGCGACATAGTAGCAGCATCGAGCAACACGCTTTAATGGATATCGGATTCGCGTTCTACACATTCTTTATTATTAAGAATCACGATTCTCTTTCTCAACGTGCTTATTATTGGTAATGGGATACAGTGAGACATTTAAGAAATCCTTTACTAGTATTTATGTAGTTTTTTCGCAAACCTTATAAATGTAAATGTGGGTTATATATCGATAAAATTTCTATTAAACAAAATGCATGAAAGTATCATTGGAATTTTAATAAATAATAGTGAATGATCGATGTACATTTTTACTAAATAATATATTTTTTTATTTAAACTTTATTTTCATTTCGAATGATTAAAATTAAAATTTACAATGGTATAATAATAAAATATTTATATATTTAAGACAATTTATTAATTACAATATAATATTGTATTAAAATTAATGATTTATAGATATATCCCAAACGTATAATTTGGAATATTACTACGATTTTTATATTTATTAATTTTATTCACATTTTTTTATTACAAAATGTTAACGAATAAACGAAAAAAATAGTAATTGTTCAGTGCTTTTATAAAATATTGGGATGTATTAATGTGTGATTCATTTGTAATAAAAAATAATTAATATTACATAATAACAATACTTTTTCAAAAAATATATCATATATTAAATTTAATACTTGTTACGTAAGAAATTATTGGTTTATATTATTAAAAGTAAATTAAGAAGTCAAATTCAGTATTAGATTCACTTACGAATTTATTACGTATGATTTTTAATCAAAGTGGAATTAACATGGATGCTACTATCCTAAATCAATTAAAATTAACTGATATAAAATAATAAATATTTCACACAAAGTATTTATCATTCAACACCTTAAAATATTGTAAGAATATTCAATAATTTTTTTGTTCACTTTATTTGCTAATAAACTGATACCTATTTTGGTGGTCGTGCAATCATCATCAAAGTGTTGTATTATAAAAGCTAAACTAGTTCTATTGAAACTAACTTATTATTTTTTTTGAATTTTTTTATCTTTTTCAATTAGTGTTAGACTTTTTTCATTGTATATATTTGAACCTACATTTGTTTACATGATACCCCAAATGAGACTAAAGAATAGTAAAAAATAGTAAGTGATAGTGGGCAAATAAATATATATTTAAATCGTTTAGTCTCATTGAGACACGATATATAAGTATTCTATCAATTTTAAGTGAAAATATGTTTTTTCTCTGTATGGCTTACACATTATATGCACGTGTGTGTGTGTCTGTGCACGTATATGCGCGTGCGTGTATGTATGTATGTATATATATATATATGTATGTATGCATATATGCATAGTCAAGCCCATATCAATTCACTACTGGACGAAAGCCTCAATAAATGCTACCATATTTGGTAGCATTTATTGAGGTTTTTGGTCATATTCACCACGCTGACCAGGCGGATTGGTGAAGATTTTTTATTGGAGGTTTATTCCCTTAACTTTTCGACAGTTATTTTTTCACAAGATGAGATTGTCGGCCTTCATTTCAACCCTCGAAAGTGAGGGACTCTTCGACTGGGAATCGAACGAAATCTCCCGCATGACACGCGGTGATGCAAACCACTGTGATACCCAGTATATGTACATGTATATGTATATATATATATATATATATATATATATATATATATATATATATATATATATATATATATATATATATATATTTATATATACATATCTTTAAAGAAAACAAAAGTTAAGGACATTAGAGTAAAAATGAAGTATAAGAAAATATGAACTGTTGATATAGTAAGAAATGGAGACCACCAATGAATAAGAGAAATTATTTATTGGAAACTTAGTTACATAAAATCACCCAGGAAACGATGCATGTAGAGTAAAGACAAATATAGGGTCATTCAAATGCGACGCCTAGATTTGTGTTTTATTAAAAAGAAACTATACACATGTTTCTCTATATATATGATTCTTTTTAATAAAACATAAATTTAGGGATCACATTTAGATGACCTTATATAGAAAAAAATCATTGGAATGGATTAGAAGAAAAAAACATTAGATCAGTCGAAGTGAAAATTTGGAGACAGACCTTTATTCTTCAGTGAATAGAAAAAGAGTGATAATGAGCTCTTTTATGACTTCTATAGTTTTCTTCTCTCTCTCTCTCTCTCTATATATATATATATATATAATATATCTATATGCATATGATTTTGATGGTATTAATAAATTTACTTATATGTAAATATGTATAGGTTTTTTTAAAATTAAAATATGTCGTTTAACATAAGAGTAAGAAACACAAAAACGTAACCTATGTATTAGATATTAAACTCATATCTAATACACCTAATAAATTGTTAAAATTTTAAAAACTCTTCACATAAATTCTAAAGCTTTCGATCTAAAAAGAATATAATAATTTAGAAAAGAATATAATAATTTTAGTTTTTTTTCTAAATATACAAATTAAATACTCAAAATATACTTAAAATTATATCTAATGACATATCGTTTTAAAGGCGATGAACTGTTTACATGTAGACAAATAAACATGTGCATAATATATATACATACCAAATGATAAATAAAAAGACGACTATTTGTTGGAGATGGGTTGAATAAAAAGAAAATGTATATAGGTTATAAACAAAAACTAGACTAGATATTATAATACAATTGTTTTATGATGATAACATTGCTTTTAAAACGTGCATTAATTTATAAATAAAGTGGGCAATAAATAATTATTAAATAATTTAATAATATCTTCTGGTGTGTTAATAATTCATTGCGTGGAAATGATTTTGTTACAGTTTTAAAACAAATAATAATTTAAAACAAGCACATATATAATCCAAAAAAAGAAATTAATTATAATTTAAGTGATATAATAAGCATTTTATATTCCAATTAATAATTTAGTGAAGAAAAAAGGAAAGTAATAATTTATTATCATTTTAAAATTTCCATATTATTTTTTATATTTTACAATTTATGTAATAAAGAAAATTTATATTTGATTTTTTCTATTTTTATCTTTTAAAAATCTATTAAATTTAAATCAATTTACATATTTTACATCCCACATGTCATTCGAGACCATATTTTTTTCAATTTAAGATAATGTATTTATTTTGTCAACGAATATTGACAAACATAAAATGAATTCTTCGAATTTTACAAAATATTAAAAATATCTTCTTTGACTTATAAAAATAAATCCTTTTAAAAAAGTATATAATTATGAATTTATATATTTATTATATTTTAATATTTATAAGTCTTAATTAATTTGAGTTCTATTTTAAAACATAATTATAAAAAAAAATATTTATTTTGTATACAGGTGAAAATTATTTCATAAAACATTTTTTACGAATTTATTTGAATTGGCACAGATGTTTATTTAACGTAATATATTTTCCAGTAGTTACAACGACGTATTTTAAAAATGAACTCAAACATATACGAATGATATGTACGCTTTAAAATTAATTTAAAAGGCAGCTATACATAAAAACGACTTCATTGAGATAAACTGAATTAAGGATAATAATCTTATTTCTTTCCGTTGTACCCATAAGGGATATTTCTCAGTACTAAAGGTGTAATTCCTTTGTCACCATATTGCAATATGGAAGTAGGCAGTAGAGAAAATGAAAATTATGATTATAGCAGCTTATTACCATTTTACTCCTCTTACTGTAGCAAGCGTTATTTAAATTGAGCATTATTTTTATTCCAATGTGTTCTCTCGTCTCTGTTTGTTGACGTTACATTTATATTGTCTGTTATATCTGTTTTCTGTTTTATTTTTAAAATGCAAATTGCACGTATAATAACAGAATATCTACGTAATGTATATTTTCTGTATCAAACACGAGAAAAAGTAAATTCAAGCACTTTTTTTTATTTAACATAAATTTAGATAGTTTGATTATAAAAAAAAACTTTGTGGAATTTAATTAGAAATATGTGGAAAATTATATTTTTATTTAAGTTATTACAAACATTTTCTTTCAATTTTATATTTTTACAATATATATATATATATATATATATATATATATATATATATATATATATATATATTTAATGTTAGATATAGCGAAGAGATTATATTTTTTTTCACGTATTTTACTTTATTCGTTAACTGATAATTTTCGAAAAAATGAAATATGAAAAACGTAGAAAAAGGTAATTTTTTATGTGACCTTCTTTAGGATTTAAAATAAATTTATTTATTTTTAACAAATTATATGATATATTATTATAAATAATTACATATCAGAATCACACAAACAAATTATCATTGCAACACCACAAAATATTAAAATAGTGTTTAATAATTATTTTATTCTTCACTTTCTTTCTGTTATATATAAACTGATAACATTCTCATCAAAATATGTATTAATTTATGAACAAAAAAGTAAACAATAAAATAATTATTGAACATTTCTCAACATTTAATAGCTTTGTAGTGATAATTTATTTAGGGAAAAGTAAATTCGCTACAATTAAAAAACAAATAATGACTAATCAGAATGTTTTCCTATTTTCTTTTCATTATTTCAGATAACCCATTAGCAGTTCTTGAATAATTTTTTGGTTGCCTCTATTCAAATAAATTTAAACACGTTTAACAATATTCAAGTTCATATTTTACGCTGTTTAATTCAGAGTTTTTTAAATAAATATGTTCCATTTTTCTTAAAATTATTTTTTTTATTCTCTAGGTTATATTTATAAGGTTATTTTTACATTAAAATTTAAACTTATATCTAAAATGTTACTAACTATATAGTACTAAGAGAATTTCTAGGATTCTAAGATATTTTTTAATTATTTTTTCTAAAATATTCAAAGATATTTTTTTTTCTAATCAAAATAATAATCCTCTGTCAGAGAATGAAACATATTCCAAGGCTTAATCTAAATCTCTAATTTATTTATTTGTTAGTTTTGAACAATCCTTTGTGAAAAGTTTCACATTTTTGCCAAAATATAAATACTCGTTTATTTCTAAATAATTAATTCTAAATATAATTAAATTTTTATTTTTATTCGTAAAAAGGTACCCTATTTAATCTACATATTTCAATTGTAATAAGATTTTAAAAAATAATTTTTGTGTTTATTAACTCTTCTAAGGAAGGAGTTTTTTTTTAATTATAACGTAACTTTTTAGATCAGATTTTCAACGATTTTCCTCATTATCCGAATCGTGCATTGAAGTTATTGTAGTTTTTTGATAATAATAAGTTATTTTTTTAAAACATTTCGATGATTCATTTTTAAAGTTTCTAATCATTTTAACTTTTTTTTATATTTTCCAGAACATATTTTTCATAATTAAGATATGTTTAAAAATTTTTTTAGATCCATAGATTTTAAAAACTTTTGATAAAAACTAAACACTATTCGTTTTTCTACAGCTTTCAGATATTTTAGAATTCAAAAAGAAAAAAGTATGATAAAAAATGTGTAAATGCTACTATAACAAAACTAGTAAGTCACAAAATAATAATAACTATAAGTTGGAAATTTTAAATAAAGAAAAGCGAAATTTTTAAATAATTCATTTACAAATTTTATTTAGAGATGATTAAATAACTTTATAAAGATAATATGAAATTAAAAAAAAAATCCACAAGTGGCTTCAGAATTTTAAATACATATTTAAAAATGGATTAAAATAATTGACAATTATTCATCAGATGAAAAATGCTAAAAAAACATAGTCTTTAAATAATATGTACAAAAATTATTTTTAGAAATATTTAATAAAAATGATCAAAATATTTTCGCATTAAAATTCAATATAATTATTTAATCTAAAAATGTTTTTCTTGAAAATTCTAAAATCCTTTTCTATTTTAATTATATATATATATAGTTATATATATAAGCATATATATATATATATATATATATATATATATATATATATATATATATATATATATATATATGCTTATTTTCAACTAAAAGTGAGTACAGAAAATATATGTATGTAATTATATATTTATATAACATACATAAATTATATACTGAATTAGAAATGTTATATATGTATCATAAAAAATACATAAAAATTTTATGATAAAATTGAAATAAACAATGTATTTAATATCACCCAGTATAAAATATTCACTAAAGAATTTAATACGGTATTTATTGTAAGAAATTAAAAAAATTGCAACAAAAAATATATTTTCTATTAATATGATAAATTTAAAAATTAGTATTAGAATTATTACATTCATAATGTAAATGATTCATCATTAGTAAAATTTCACATAGGTAGCTCAATGAAAATGAAGAATAATATAGAATAGTGAAGGATAGTAGACAAGTATATCTATGTTTATATTATAGTCTCATTTGGACTATACTATACTATATATATATATATATATATATATATATATATATATATATATATATATATATATATACTATATATATATATATATATATATATATATATATATATATATATATATATATTATATATATATATTTATATATATATATATATATATATATATATATATATATATATATATATAGCAACTTTCTTTAATAAATAAATTTAGGTCAACTCAGTAGTTTCTTATTCATGTACTTGATTCTTTTGTAATTTAAAACTAAACTCAAATAAAAAGCTGATACGTACACAAAAATGTTCATTATTTAATGTCAACAAGTAAAAGCAATATTATATATATATATATATATATATATATATATATATATATATATATATATATATATATATATATATATATATATATATATATATATATATATATATATATATATATATATAAGAAATAAGAATGTAGATACATATTATTCATGAAGCTTAGACTGCAGAGGATAGCGTAAAAAGATAAATAGAGGGAAAAACCAAATCAAGGCACAGGTTTAAATAATCGAGTCATTTATCTGTAACCAAGAAAATCTGTTCTGTGTGCCGGGACTGGAATCAGTTTCTTCTTTTAGATATAGCGCGTGTTCGATAAATTACTTACAAAATATATATGGATGCCAACATTTTGTAGCAAATGTTTTTTTTTCAGGAAATTTCTGTATATTTTTTAGCTTCACGTATTATTTACTTTTAAGAAATTCATTTTATTCATATACGTGTGCATATATTTATAATTTATTTTTATATATATATATATATATATATATATATATATATATATATATATATATATATATATCTAAACGTGGGTCGTTTAATAAGTATGGTAAAAAAGTACGAAAAACTAAATTGAAAGATTCAATTATATTAATTAATAAATTAAATTAAACAATAAATAAATTTACCATACTTATCAAACGACCCTTGTAAATATGTAAATAAACAAATATTAAAAAATAAGGAAATTAATTTTTGTTTCAAAACAATTTATTTAAATCTAATTAATAATGTACATTAATCAAATCTACTAATTAATGAATTGATAAATAAACCTGAAAAAAATAGTAGTTAAAAAATGATTTTATTAAACAAAATAATCATATTTTGATATGATTTGGCTCTAAGTTTAATTTATAAATATATTATATATATTCTCTCTCTCTCTCTATATATATATATATATATAGAGAGAGAGAGAGAGAGAGAAAGAGGTAATATTTGATACCTTAATTATTAACGTTACATTTTCATTAAATATTTAAAAATATTCTTTATAATTTGATTTAGATAAAATAAAGTCTGTTAAAAAGGGTATGTGTACTAATGTACGAACACCAGAAGTGAAACTTTTTTGCCGTAAAGTAATAAAAAATTATGACAATTTATTCGTTTTGAATTTCTTCGTTTTCCATTGCTTCGTCCGGTGGTGATTGAGTAGGTATAAACGATACAATTGGTTTATGATAAGTGAAGTAAGATATGAATGCCTTTGTTGTCACATTTTCTAATATTTCGTGAATACGACATCAATTGTAGTACCATATCTTTTTTTTCGGAAGTTTACCTATGTAAAATCTGATATGACCCTGAGTAGTATATATAGGATATGCATATTGACTAAGTGCTACACTGTGCCTGGGAAGAGATCCCTTGACCCGTGTTTCTTGACTTGGATTTTGAGTAAGTTTAATAGTAGGATTTACTGACTATTGTTATCGGCCGGGAAAAGTTTCAAAAAACCCGGCATATCTTGACTAATTAATGGTAAGGAAAAAAGAAAAAAAGACAGTACCATATCATATCTTGTTGTTGCAACAGTTAAATAATAAATATAACATGCTGCTTATTTGCTTTGCAATACTAATCATATCTTAACACGGCGCGCATGCGTGAAGGGCCTCACTACCCCTCACCACTATGCTCTATGTATATTAGATTTCTCCCCACTTTTTTTATGCTGAACTGTAGATTCGTTACGTAACTTCCGTTGCTTGTAAAAATTTTACCCCAACACCTCTAAAGAAGTTTCATTTCAAAAATATAATCAAAAGAATGCTATTTATATTATTTCGTTTCTTTCAAAACATTTTTTCATATAAACATACATGCATACATACACATATATATGTATATGTATGAAGATATTAAATTAGAAAATTTAAAAAAAAACGTTAATGTGCAAATTTTATAGCCTTTTTTACTTATGCTTTTAAATAAACAGTTTAAAACCAAAAAACTATTATAAATTTTCTATATTAAATTTATAGAAAATAGTATAATAAATGTGGAAAAAATAATACAATATGTGTACAGAGTAGAATGTTTTATTTTAAATTCATATTACAAAAACTTTTTAACACTTTAACTGTTTATGTCGAGTATACTCGTCAGAGCGAAACGAAAATTTTTCGCATAATGTCGAGTATACTCGTCGTGAAGATAAAAAAAATCGCATTCGTATTATTATTAAACGAATCAACTGTAATTTTTTTCCCTGAAAAAGGGCAAATAAAGATCTTTTAAAAAATGTACATTTTAGAATATTCGTTAGTCTGGCAACCTTATTTATTTTAATACACAATAGCTTGTATTAAGCTGAAATAACAAATTCTGGGGAAGTACCGTTACAAACGATTTTTTTTATCAATGAAATAAATTTAATAAAAATATATATTTTCTAAAAAACCAACACGCAACTTTTGATTTTTAATCATAATTGCCTACTTTTATAGGCAGAAACATTTTACTCTGTTTATGTCGAGTATACTCGTCTTCGCTGGAAAATAATTAAGCAGGCAGAAAAAGTTTTTCGAAACAAAATTAAACAGTTAAAGGGTTAATAATAGGTGTTTTTTAAGAATGATAGAACTCTAAATTAAATCCTTATCGAAAGTTATATCTAACCTAAAAACACTCTTCATATGTATGTGTGTGTGTGTGTGTGTGTGTGTGTGTGTGTGTGTGTGTGTGTATGTGTGTGTGTGTGTATGTGTATGTGTGTGTGTATGTGTGTGTATGTATGTATGTGTGTATGTGTATGTGTATGTATGTGTATGTATGTGTATGTATGTGTATGTATGTGTATGTATGTGTATGTATGTGTATGTATGTGTATGTATGTGTATGTATGTGTATGTATGTGTATGTATGTGTATGTATGTATGTATGTATGTATGTATGTATGTATGTATGTATGTATGTATGTATATATATATATATAAAGGATGTTTTTAGGTTAGATATAACTTTTGATAGAGATTTAATTTAAAAAAAAAATAAAAAAACACCTATACATGTGTACAAATATAAACATATTTTTACAAGAAATGAAATATACAGTTAATACATTTCAATTTAAAATTTAAATAACAATTATTTTTTACAGCTCATTAAAAATAATATTTTTAAACATAATTTCCTTATGACTAAATAATATTACTTTTATATATACGTACACATGTACGTGTATATACCAAATTTCAAAATTGATTTTAAAGAAGTTAACGTATAAAATAATGAATTACTATAGAACCTATGCGTTAAATTCGAAAATAATACGATTCTCAAGATAAAATAGTAGAATTACGTTTTCATTGAACACTTCACAATAAGTATTACAGGAATACGTTTTCCAGTCAATAATATTCACATATTGTAACATCGAATTACGTGTTACCATTGCTGAAACAATAAAACGCGCCATTTGTATTCCATTTAAATAAAAATTCACGAATCGAGTAAAATTACCGTAGTTGTATACGATGATTATATACATTGATGGTAACAGGCATAGTCAATAAACAATCACATTTCATGTTGGCGAATAGAATAAACATGCTTGTTGTATTCGACGATGAGCATGTTGAACACAAACATGTTTCCAATGAATTACCGCGCTTGCTGTATCGCACTTTAACCGAATTGAGCTTTTTGTACGATTTATAACAATATGAAAGAGAAATAAGTATGCTATCGCCACCAGCTGTTGCATATATAACTGTAAAGACATTGAACAGTAATTTGAAATAAATGGTTTCAGCTCCGTGAAAATTATAGTATGTGTAGAAATCGATATGAAAGTGTTACGTTCTAGAAGAATATTAATCGTATATATCTATACATTTACAAGCATTAATATATGATCATTTAACATTTTATTCGGATAAGAAATAAATTACAATACACGGATTTAAATCATTACTTCTGGGAGAATATAAATAAAACTAGTTAAAGAAGTTTCATATAAATACGAAGATCGTTTGATAAGTATTGTAAATTTATTTATTGTTTAATTTAATTAATTAATTAATTAATCAAATTAAATTTTTCAATTTAGTTTTTCCTACTTTTTTACTAAACTTATCAAACGACCCTCGTATATTCACAAAACCAAATATCACTAGATATAAAATTTTTCATTACGCCTAGTGGCCCAAATGGGACTGAAGGATATTAAAAAATATTAAATGATAATAAGCAAGTAAATGTATCTCTAAACCTTTCAGTCTAACAGGTAAAATCTTTTCTTTGTTCATTAATATTTACACATATCCAATGTTGAAAAAATATTCACTGAACAAAATATTTATATAAAAATAAATTAGGGAATAAAATTCATATATCATTGTTTTTATATATTAAAAAAATTCAGAAAACTTTTTGAATATTTTATCAAGGCACGAAAACAATTTTTCTATTAATAAAAATTATAACGATATTAAAACTCTATTTATTTATATTTTAAGATTTTAAATACTTTATATTTTTTAAGATAAATATATATATATATATATATATATATCAGAAGTTTTAACAAGAGTTGAAATTTATATAAAAAATTAAATTAAAAACAGTTATTAACCATAATAATTAAATAGATTTACAGAAACGAAGAATATTAAAAATAACTATATTTTGTTATTTATTATATTATTATATAAAATACCATTAACATAAATATTTAGTAAGAAAAAAAATTAAAAGCATTATTAAAAATATTAAAATATCATATGTCAGTTTTAATTCGTAAAAGAAAAATTACTGTTTAGAATTATTTCATTAAAAATCAAATTTAAACAAACGAAATTTTAAGAATTTATGTTTTGTGATTTAAGAAAATATTTATTTTTAATAAATTAGATCAATATAAATTTTGTTGACAGAGAAATAGTATAATGAACGTAATTTTTCAAATATATTTTCAACGTTATAGTTTATATGAAATTAAATTTATATGAAGAAAAATCTAATAAAAATTTTATTAAAGTTTCTCAATCTATCAAAGTCTCTCTCTCTCTCCATGTATGTATGTATGTATATATATATATATATATATATATATATATATATATATATATATATAATTGAGTTATAAATTCTATTATGTCCACAAATCTTAACTAACTGTCTATTATGAATAGATTGTGAAAAATGTGGTGAAAGGCGTAGAATGGTACTAGATATTGCGAAAATATTTTCATCTGTAAAAAGATCTTATGTACAGACCATGTGTGCCGTGACTAATTCGTATCCAACTCACGTTCAATGCAGCTCTGCGTATACTTTCTAGTGTTGAAGCAATAACGTTTTAGTGTTTGTGTTATTTTAAACTTTATTGATCTTTTTCATTGCGTCAATGTTAATACTTATCGTTTTCATCATTCTATAATATCAGTAAGAGTATCAATAGTACCTAATATTTATTTTTGTTTTCACTGAAATTTGTACATCAGTAGATAAAAACTAACGGAAAAGAAATTTTTTTTATTTAATATTAAGTATATCAGGCCGAGTTTATATAAAATTGTTGAGTTTTTACTTGTCTCTTTTATTTTTAATAGCTATTAAAATATATATATATATATATGTGTGTGTGTGTGTGTATGTGTGTGTGTAATAAAGAAATGCCGATAAAATAAACATTCTTTCAAATAAGATTTTTCAATAAAATAAACACTATTCAGAATTTCAATAACATATTCAACATTTTATTTTTAAAAAGATATATATAAACCTGTACGTGTGCATGTACGTATAATATATATATATATATATAAACCCGACCTTCAATTTACGTGGAGTATCCGTTCCACGTGGATTTGTTTTACGCGAATGAGAATCGCGTAAATTGAGTCTGTCAGTACAGTAGAAAAAATATTGAAAATAAAAGCTAGTAAAGTTGTAGAAACACATATTTATTTCACATAGCTTAACAAAAAAATAATGACGTTTTAGAAAACTAAAGTAGATAAATTTTATTCGGTGTCACTATCGCTACTGTAATTCAAAACAATCAACCTTTTATATATTTATATCTTACTTTTATACGTTCAAGTAAGAATTTGCGTCACTCCGATATATAATAAATTCCATGAAAAATTATATAAAATGAAATCTATCTGACCGCGTATAAAAAGTGCCTCGCTAATTGGAATAAAAATCAATTCTCTGTATAAAACCCACGAGTTGATTCCAGCCAGGTCAAAAATATTGAAGAAAATCTGCGAAGTCTTTGCGTAAATAGTATTTTCTTGCCGTTTGATCCGTCATGTGTAGACATTTTACCGTATTTAGTATTATTGAGAATCTGATCGTTTCAAGTATACGCTTACCGTTTTTTTCGATGCTTATAGATTTATGCTTTGAGCTTAGTACTTTTTGTTTGGCTAACGAATTCCCCAAGCGGAGATGAAGCTCCTCTGTTTTCATCCTTTCCCAAATATATATATATATGACGTCAGATGCTAGCCAGAATATATATCCGGTTTGTTATATATATACCTCTCTTTATATCGATATATATACATAAATATAAATATAAAGTGGCTATTCATTCGTCAGCCCAAATTAAACTGAATAGTTTAGACATATTTTTACTTGTTTACTTTCATTAATTTTTCTTTACTGTCCTTTAGTCTCATTTGAGCCAACTATATATACATATTTACATACAGAAATTTAAAGAGAGTGACTAAAGATATTATCATTTCAGTACAGTTTATTTAAAATAATTTAGTTTTCTTTACGATAAATGATAAGACGTTAAATGTTTCTTTTTCAATTCGGAAATTAAACGCAGTTCAATTGAAAATAGTTTCTATACAAGTAGTACAAGGGTCGTTTAATAAGTATGGTAAATTTATTTATTGTTTAATTTAATTAATTAATTAATTTAATTAAATTTTTCAATTAAATTTTTCTTACTTTTTTACCATACTTATCAAACGAGCCTCGTATATTTTATTTGATACTTTAATTACAGAGTTGAGCAAAACTCAATCAAAAAATATGACTAATGTTTATGACTAAATCATAATTAATAAAATGATTATAGACTGAAGCATAGTTTTATTTTATAAATTGTCTATAACTAACGAATAATCCAACTTTAGTTAATAATTAATGATTAGTGACTAATTCCCTTATTTGTATAAAATGATTACATTAATTAATTACGTTTTAATCTTACTAATATTTAGTCATTAATACTGAATCAAACAATTTGAGTAACTATATAATTTTTAGAAAATTTTCTTTAAAACTTTTCTAGGGTAGGTAGTTCTACAAAGAGGTAATAAATAACAAATTAACAGTCTACATAGATAATTTGAATGCCTCAAGATAGCCTAAAGTTAAACTGAGTTTAACATTAGTTTAGGATTTAGAATATACATGTGATTGATCAAAAGATAACAATTAATGACAGTAATGTTTACTTTTTCTATTTTTCTTTAGACTTAGTCATTTAAAACAAACAGTGATTCATGACTAATTATTAGTGTTTAGTCATAACTAATGATTAATATTTAGTCATGACATGAATTAGGTTATTTGGAAACAAACTAATAAATTTGACTAATGAAGTTATTTGTGATTAATAACTAACTGTTCAGTCAATTTATGCCCAATTTTGTTTGATTATATAAATAATAAACATTTGATTTTAATTAATTTAATATATATTTCAATACATTTAATATGTGTTATATCACAAATATATTTTTATCCAAGATTTTATTTCATATTTTTATTATTACTATTATAGTATAAAGATATTTTTCAAAAACAACATTTTGAAATAAAACACATCTTTTGTAAAAATACATAAATAAAATGTTATATGATTCGAAATTCAATCACTTGAAATATGATGTATTTTTTTATTACAAGTGTATGAGTATTTCTTGTTTGATTTATTTATACTTAAATAGCTATTTTAGTAAACATAACTATTTGTTATTAAATACGTGATATTAAAATAATGATTTATATATAATAAGTTACTACGATTTGCAACTAATAATAAAAAAACAATATTCAGTTTTTATTCTTGATATAAGATTTAAATAATAGTAAATGTAAATAAACTAGAAACCTTATATTAAAAATTTAAAAAAGATTGAACAACAGATATTAAAATCTAATTGTGTACTTGAAGAAAATCACCGCACATAAAACGAAGTTTGACTGGGCATTTAAATGATTTGAATTTAAATAAATTTCATATTGAATAAAATTAAGCTATAAAACTTTCATTTAACGACATAAACATCAACGAAACGAAAATTGTAATTGTAATAATATTAATTTAAATAACAATACAATTTATACAGGCATTATTAGTTGAAAATATTTTAAATACCTATATATTTAAAAATAAATATTCGTATTATGTTTTTTTATTTATAATATATACAAAAAATATATCTATTATTAAGTTTTAAAAATATATAAATATTATAAATATATTTTATTTTATTAAATTTATAAAGTTTTTTTTATTTATACCTATAATTAATTTAGTTCTAATAATTATTTATAAAAATAATTGATTTAAATAAGAGTCTAATAGTAAGTCAATAATTTATGTTGAGTTGATATTAAAAAATTCTACTGAAATTAAATTCATCAAAGTTTACGTTCTTTATAAAAACAAAGTAAAATAGAACATTATTTAAAATTCAAAAAAGTTCGATCTGTCACAGTATGATCGAATGTTCTATAAAATTCGATCAACAAATACTTTTCTTAAAGGGATAAGAACATTCCTTTGTGATTTCTGTTCAAGTAAAAGAAGTCAATAAACATTTTAGCCGGAAAGCACCCTTTTAAGACTACACTAAAAAAGAGTTATAGAATTTTAAATAACTGCATTTAGCACTAGCGCGCAACGCAAGACGTTTGTTATGGCGAATAAAAAGTAAAGTGATTGCTACACTTTTGTAAAAACAGCACCGGAAATAACCCAGACCTGGTGGAGGCTAACCATAAACTATAGTTTATCAAACTAAGTGGGAAAGAACGTAAGAAAATGTGGGCGGAATTTACAAACGACCGTGGAAAATAATAGTAGACGTATAGGAAGGAAAACGCATTGCGTGGAGATCGAACAAGTACCTACTTTAAACTTATGGTTATAGGTTCAGGTATTTGTTTTTTGTCTGCGATATAAAACAGATATCAAAGCATATTTATAAAGCTATCACTATTTGTTTCGTGTTTAATTCCTATTCATTGTTAACGTTGAAATAATGATTCTTATTTTAAAATTTATTCATTATATATATATATATATATATATATATATATATATATATAGATATATTTATATACATAAATATAATATTGAATTTGATACTTCTAAAGATTTATTTTTGATGTTTTTCCACAAATATTTAAAATCAGTATATAATGTTATATAACAAACATATATACATTGTAAACAGAAAAAAATTTGAAAACCACATTTCATATCCGATCGTATGAAACATCAACGCCGATTCTCACGTATCATTTTTTTTCTTCGCCAAATGCATATGACAGATGGTGAGAGAGTGGAGACGCGAGTGAACGAACAAACGTGTATGAGATACGAACACACGAACCCTTAACATTCGGAACGCCACGTGTGTATGATAGTGTAGTAGCTGCAGTTATTCATTTCAACTGACATAGCTTATTTCAATTCCCTGTCGAGCTCAACGGACTGTTGTGTTTTGTCGGCGTCTTGCGTCTCACCATCAACAGTTTCTTCAAAACCTCTATGTACAATCATATATATATGAATTTTGGTTAAGCTTTAATGGATATTGAAGATATATGCATGAGTTTATTTATGAACTAATGTATATAGAGGGTGTAGATGAGTGTATTCAAGGATTTATTTTACTTTTGTAATATTATTCAGTGTTTAAGATAAAAAAATATTGTTAAATATCAATTAATTTTTAAAAATATTATTCTTACATTTCAAATGTGAATATGAACGTAAAATATACAATATATTTTTTGAATAAAAATTGTATACTTTATAAAAATACAAAAATGTTTTTGATTATTATATACATATTTAAACAAAATATTCAAAAATAATGACATTTTCAATTTGACAGTATGAAATTTCAATAAAGTATACAAGTAACAATGATATATTCAAATGTACACATATGTGTAATAAAAAATGTAAGAGTAATTGATTTAATAAATACGATTTTTATCGTATTGATTTTGTATGATTATTATTAATAAATTAATAATAAATAATTTTGAAATATATAATAACAAAAAATAAAGCTTTTTGTCATCAATAGATTTTTATTGTGTTAATTATTATTATCTTTATATTTAATTTAGGATTTTTCGAAAAAAATATTGTTCATTATATTTTATTCATATAGAGTTATTCAAATGTGACGACTAGATTTGTGTTTTATTAAAAAGAAACAAAATAAACTATACACATGTTTTCCTATACACTACCCTAAACACATGTTTTTTTTAATAAAACACAAATCTAAACGTCAAATTTGGATGACTCTATAGAAATTTAGATAACTTTTAAAAATAATTTACTCAATTTAAAATAATGTTATATAATTAAGTGAGGTGTGTCTCGTACAAAATCATTTTGAATTATTCATTTGATCTCAAAAAATCTACTTACACAATTCAAGTAAAATTGGAGCTACAAAAGTGCAGTTAAATAGCTTGATTTAAATTTTTTATTTTCACACAAATGAAGTAATTACTACAAATTAGATTTTTAACGGAATGCTCTGATGATAACTGCATTGACATTAAAATATGCATCAACTTTTAAACAAAGAAAGCGAATAATAAATACTTATTGAATACTTTTTTTAATACCTTATGGTGTTGAAAAATAGATATCTGTGTAAAAGTGAATTCTCCGGTTTCAAAACAAACAGATAAATGTCTTACAGTCATTAAAACACATTTATAGGGTTTTCCAATAAGAATGTCAGAACTTTGTTAGCTGGTGGAAACCATGTTTGAATTTGTTTTAAGCTCATATTGATATTTTAATATTTCAACTCAATATAGTTTGGCAAATGATCATGGAACCTTTAACATTTAAACAACGTTTAGAAATTGTAAAAACTTCCTTAGCCTTATTGAAACAAAAGTTTAATGAGTCCATTATTTCACAAAATAGACCGATCAATTGGCCACTAAGATCATGTGATCTAACTCCAGTAAATTATTTCCTATGGGGTTATGTGAAATCACTGGTTTTTATTGATAAACCATAAACAATAGAAGCATTCAAAATAAACAATGAACGTGTAATTCATGAAATTAGACAACAATTATCTGAAAGAGGGACTAAAAATTAAACTAAACGAATGCACTGTCAAGCGTAGTCGTGGTAGTCATATAAGTGAAATTGTGTTCCATCATTAATGTTAATTAATATGCCTAAAAATAAATAATTATTTAAATACTTAATATTTTTTATTTATATTTAAATTTCTGAAGCGCTTATTAGAAAATCCTATTTATAGATATCAAGTAAATAGTATGAAATTACATAATTTAATATTTTTAATTTATTTGTTTGCAATTATGAAATATTATTAAATTATATATATATATATATATATATATATATATATATATATATATATATATATAAAAGAACCCACATCTACAAAAGTTATTCCGAATTAGTTAATAACCTGAATAAATATATCATAAAATATGATTATATGCGTTCTCCTTTCTTCTGTAGATTTTAACAAAATCTCAGGTATAATCGTTTTAAAAATATCCCCAAATCAACATATTTCCTCTTTCATGTTTAACTGTGTGCGTTAAAATATTTTCTAATATCTTCTCTTTATCAAAAATGCGTACAAACTCTTAGTTTCATGCCAAAAATTCAAATTTGGATTATTCAGTAAAAAAATAATTTTCAAATCGTTTTCTTTCCAATTCTAATGCCAGTTAATCCAGGGTAACAGTTTTTTTTTAATTTATTGGCTGAAATAGTGATTTCTTTAAAGTAACACATCCAAAAATATTTTTTCTACCAAAATACACTTAACTGTAAAACTAGTATAAATATCTGAAAAAGATCTGAGTAAGATTAGTCATTTATTAGGTATACTTATAAGTAAAATTGATTAATGTTCCGTTGAAATGGATACTACAGACCGTTTTGAACGAAGTTTGTTAACAACAGTACCAGATTCTCTATCTTTTTTTAACATTTCGTTTTATGCCCTAGATCGCTGCGTCTTAAAACGAGTTGAAATTTCCTTCAACGTTGTGCATTTTTTATAAAGAGTACAAATGGTGGAACATACTTCAATTGATAATTCACGAGCATTCGGCGTTTTGAAAAAAAACATTTTTGATCAAAGCACTGTATTAAATGATAATAAAATTTAATCAAAATTTTTATTAATATGATAGTATTTTAATAAAATGCCACTAGCAAAAATTGTAGCAGTACTACGTTTAAATTATTTTGATTTTTTATATCCTAAAGATATAAATTCAAATAACACACGTTAATTGAAAAATCAATCATTTATAAATAAGAACTTTTCTGTACCCAAGGTATATAAAAAAATTATTTATCTAGTAAAATATAAATTTCATATTTTATGTGTTTTTAAAATTTTTCCTATTATGGAAAAGTCATTATCTTAATTCAAAATGAAAAATCTAAATTACAACTACGTATATATGTCATAAAATACATTATAACAATAATAATAAAAAATCGAATTATATTGAATATTTTAATAATTTTGAGCGACCTCTATATGCATTTAATATACAGCCATATTACACACGAACATAAATAAATATATATATATATATATATATATATATATATATATATATATATATATATATATATATTTACTAGCTAACTAAGAAATTTCTGTCATTTTTACATATATCATAATTTCAGAAATTGTTAATGCAAATTATGTCCAATTTGGTTGGTTATATTAACTGAGTAACAGAATATATACCTTATTTTATTCATTTACTGCATCTTGATATATTCATTTTAATTTAAAATATAATTTCAATCATTTAAAATATCTTTGCAAAGAAGTATAATAAGTACGTGTTTACATAATATATTTAAAATTAATTCTAACGCTGATGAAGTTGCAAAAAAATATAACACATTTTAAAAAGTGTCAGTTATAATAAGAATAGATCAAGGATGGTTTAAAAATTTGTTTTAGAGGATAAGTCATAAGAAGATGAAGCCAGATATAGCAGTTTAGCAAATATAAATATTGATAAATTATAAACAATGACTGAAATAAATTCGAATTTAAAGTGTCAGAAACTTATTTATGATATTATTTCAGAATATGTGACGAAATATACTGAGTTATTTGAGTACAATACGGAAAATGAATAAGATGTAAATTAAGTAAATGGTATCGCACATTTAAATATCCAAAAAAAATATTTTACGAGTAAAATTGTAAAAATTTAAAATAAATGTATACCGACAAAAATTAAATCCTGAAATATGGATTCTTTATTTCAACTATAAAGGTAGTTATCATTAGCTATAATTAAATAATTCTTTATTACAAATATTTAAAGCAAAATTGACTCCAAGAAAAATTCTATTTTGTACACTTTTGCTTAGAAATTTTAAAGGGTTAAAATTATACTTTAAAGTAAAGTGAACATATCAAGATATAATTAACGAATAACACAATATATATGTACATATATATATATACTGTTGTTCATTTAATGTATTCTGTATAATGAATCATACGATGCATAAACAATTCTTGAAATTATGGTACACACAACACAACAGAAATATT
Organism: Neoneuromus ignobilis; assembly: GCA_029203775.1. NCBI lineage: Eukaryota > Metazoa > Arthropoda > Insecta > Megaloptera > Corydalidae > Neoneuromus > Neoneuromus ignobilis. The sequence goes on from CP092090.1 coordinate 42,991,799, forward strand.
TTTTTGTTACATAATACATTCTCGAATGTAAATTCATACGTGAAAGCAAAAAACATATTGCATTAAAAGATCCATACTTACAATAAAATTTATATCTTTAGTAATATTACTGCTTGCATTTAAAATTTAATTTTGATTTTTACACATTTAATATTTTGTCAAAAAGGTGCAAATATATATATATATATATATATATATATATATATATATACATATATATATATATATATAAAAATATATATATATATATATATATATATATATATATATATATTTTAAATATATATACATATATTTAAATTTTTTAAAAATGGATACTCATTTATAAAAGACATATGTACATATATAGGATCATCATCATCATAAAAGTTTATATAACCCCACTGTTGGACGCAAGCATCATCAAATTATATTAGATCTGGTTAAATGTCTTCTCAAGATGTTCACACATATATATACATATATATATATATATATATATATATATATATATAAATATATATATATATATATATATATATATATATATATATATATATATATATATATATATATATATATATACTCTAAATGCGAATGATTATTTACCTAGAGTGTATATATATATAAAAATTCGTAACTGCACGATCGTATACGAAGAGTGTATACTCGTACATGCATTTATACATTATATTCAATTTACTACATTTATTTCTGTACCTTACCCATTGTATATAAGGTATGGCTGATAACATAAAAATGACTAACATATCTATCTATTACCTCAATGAATATAATTTGGGTTATTGGGTAGTATTGTGCTTTAAAATTATTATAAAAACTTTGATTGTCACTTTCTTTTTTATAAAACAATATTAATAAGAAACATTAAAATTATTATCTTTTTATATATACATGTATACATGCATATATATATATATATATATAAGATAATTTTATTGCAAAATAAATACCATTAATCTATTCCGATCGTGAACGATTACCTCCGAATTGTTACGATTGCAATAAACATCATTCGCAATTGTAAGTATCACGGGGGGAGCGATCTAAGTGAGTGTGATTTAGAGTCCATTGATGGGGACGGGGTAGCCCCCTGGGTCGATGAGTGTAAAGAGTAGAAGATGTAGCTCTCTAGTATTTATTAAAATTTGTTAAAATATACCATACGTTCATAATTGTTTAAAATATTTGTAAGTACCTCAATCGAGTTTATAAAAATAAATAAATACAAACATCACTTTGTATGTACGTGGTACTACAAAAATGGTTTTGTAGTTTTGAGCACTCTGATTCAAACGGTTTTTATTTTTCTCATATATTTTATGATACTAACAAAATATTTTGAAATATCAGATTTTTTCTCACAATCTAAAATACTCTTAATGTATGAAACTGTAGGTGAATTTTATTACTTGAAATATAATCTAACATACTTCTATTATGATATTTTTTCATATTTTAAGGCAAATATTATTTTTTAAATAATGTTTTTTAACTTAAGTACTATTCATACCATTTTAAAGTACATATTTCAGAAAATAAAATATAATTTTCTGGAAATATATTAATGAAATTCCCGATAAATAAAATAAGTGCAATAAAATCAATATACGAACTAATTGCACCATTATTTACCAAACATGAATTATAGTGTTATCATGAAGAAAGATAGACTAACGTCTATTCACTAATGTTAGTGGTTTTCTGCTTAATTTCTCATGTATGTCTTTGATTAATTTAGAATACTTCACCGAATTGATTGCTGTGCCCATATTAAGAAATAAATAATGAATAGTTATTCCTTCGGTAAACCAAATTTCGGTTACCAGATCCTTTCGTGGATGTAAGTTTGAATAGTATAGTTTTAGAGTTTAGTACTTGTTTGGCGACTAACCATTATTAAGATCTTTATAGGTTATCATAAATAATTTATTTTTAATTAAAAGTAATGATTCGTTCCAACAAAATTTCCTATCTGTACTTGAGCGATTATTAAAAGCTTATAAATAAATATAATAAAGCATAAACTGAACAATTTTTATAGTTATTTCTTAAATTCATACAGAATTGTTTTATTTAAATTTTCAGTTTTTCTGATATGTTTGACTATTGAAAAAGTAAAAATTAAAGTTTAACCAGTTGTATAATGAATAAATGAATAAAAATTTACGTAAATTTCTTTAATATTTCAGGAAATATAAACAAACTTTTTCAAATTTAAATTGATATTGAAATGTTGATATAATATATTTTTATTTTTTAAAAATTAATAATCACAAAAAAATGAAATATAATTAATTTTACTGTAAACATATGTAAAAAATAAAATCTTTAATAATATATTTCTATTTATTTATAATGTCATTATAAATAAACAAAATATTTCATTTAAATACTTGTTGAACATAATTGCATACATCGAGAAAATTAATAATACATTTTAAATAGTTGCGTACGTTAAATTGTAAAAAATTCTCACTTTATAAGTACACTCTCATAAAAAACATATCAAAATAATTTATTTGTTAATTATACATACATGCATATATATATATATATATATATATATATATATATATATATATATATATGTATATATTATTTTATAAGTTTTAACCTTTAAGTAACTAAAATTAATTTTTCCTCTTGATGCAGTAATTAAAGATAAAATAATTATTGAGAAGCTAATAATGTAAGCAGATAATATATATCTTAATTCATATATATTATATAAAACTATTTTAGAGACCAATTTTTATAATGTACTGAGAATATATATTCGTTACTGATCAATATTATCATAATACTGTTCTTTGATAATTCTTATATATTTCGAACTAGAATAAAAACGTGGTCTTATTTTTTAATCTAGTGTAGAATATGATTAAATTAAATAATTACTATGAATGAAATAAAATCAGAATTATTAGTAATAAATTAAAGATGTGTTCGATGTCTTCATTTAAGTATTATACCCCTATTAAATACTTATACCAATAATTTATATATATATATATATATATATATATATATATATATATATATATATATATATAAAGCAATTATCAATAATAGATTTAATACTTGTCTTCATTTTAACAAAAGTCTGAGTTACGTCATTATTTCTGGCAATAAAATTAGTATTGTACAATAATGCATTCTTTTAAAATAAATTAATATATTTATAACTTACTTACTAATTATGATGAAAATTCAGGTTTACATCAGCTTTATTTCTTTACACTACATAAATGTATCGTACAGTCGTTAAACGTGCTCTGAAAAATACAAAGAAAATATATAAATTTCTTGGTTATTTTAAGATAATTTATTGTAAAATGTCTATAAATAAATAAACATCACTCATAAATAGAATTTTAATAATAACTCAACACATTAACAAACTTATGAAATATTTTAGTAAATTAATATATAATTTTAGTAGACAGTTAAAACACGAATTAAAAGATCTAAGAAAATATTTTGTCATAAAAAAAACATTAAATATCTGATATTTATATTTTGGGTATTTCTCTTGTCAAGAACTAATAATCCGTGATGTACTATAAATTTCATTTAATCCTAACACATTCTTTACCGAAATGATTTTTGGTAATATTCCAAAATGGCGCATGGATCGCGTACATTCTACATTACTGGAATTAATATATTTATTTATGATAATTATTTTATAATATAATATTTGAATGGCTGTAATAATAATTATTATTAACACAGAAATGTAACGTTTATATTTATATAATATAGAGTTTTTTCAATAAGTTCTTCAGAAGTTTAAATAGAACAAAAATAAAGTTTTTAAAAAATTAGTTAATTATTTCTTTTCTTTTCAACCTTATTGTATGGCATTAATGATAAAATACAGTTTCATTCATATGACCATTACGACTTCTATTGAAATAGTGTATTCGTTTAGTCCAATTTTTAGACACTCTTTCACATAATTGTGGTCCAATTTCATGAACTACACGTTCAATGTTTATTTTATTACTCCTGTTGTTTGTGGTTTATCAGCATAAACCAATAATTTCACATAACCCAATAGAAAATAATCCAATGGAGTTAGATCACATGATCGTGGTGGTCAATTGATCGATCCATTTTGTGAAATAATGGACTCATTGAAATTTTGTTCTGATAAGTCTATTGAAGTTTTTACAAATTCTAAGCGATGTTGAAATGTTAAACATTCCATGATAATTTGCCAAACTATATTGAGTTGAAATGTTAAAATGAGTTTAAAAAAATTCAAACAAGCCTGCTACCAGCTGTCAACGTTTTCATATTCTTACTGAAAACCGTATACTATAAAACAAATTTTGTTTTTGATTTTAACAATTTATCGTTTTTATTTATAATAATAGTAATAAAAAAATGACCTGCTTAGTTTTGCAAGTTCTCTAGTAGGGATTCGAAAACATATATGCTTTGTGAATAAATAAAATAATATTTTAAATACGTTAATTTACTACAAACTTATTTTTTATATTTTTATTTATTAAATGCCATAAATAATCAATACACTACAGTATTTTAGATAAACATATATTATATTTTCTTTTTATAATAAAACATGTATGAAAATATTGCTATTTTCCAATTTTCAAATCAATATAAAAGTTAAATATAGGTTTAAATTTAGGATTTCGGTTATTCTCGGGCTGTATAAATTTTCTTCAAATAGTTGCAAAACACAAGAAAACAAACAGAAACAAATACAATATCTCTGATCCCCTAGAGATATCATAGTCATCTGGTGAAGCAGACTGAACTGTAACTCAGCAGACGACAGCATACACCAAACATATTCACACATATACAGAAACAAATTTTCAGGAAATATCAGTGGCGTCGTCATAAATTAAATAAATTTTATTTTTTTAAAAATTTAAAATCTTGCCAGTACTCGTATTATAATATTTATTTGCAGTAATTCAATAATTTACTACTAATATACATATATATTATATTTATTTAAAATAAACAAATTAAACAAATCATTAAATACTATTTTTAATATTACCTACATTTTATATTTCATTTTTTTAAATAATCTTTAAAAATTGTTAAATGCATATATATATATATATATATATATATATATATATATATGTATGTGTGTGTGTGTATGTATTAGGTCATTAAATATAAAATGCTCGATTTCGGATCAAAAGTTTGGTTTATTATATCTCAAATAAAAAGCAGTACAATTAATCAAATTGTGTGCGTAAACTATCAACGCAGTTTTTCCATCTTAACGATAGCTTGCTTATGCTAGCAGCAAAGAAGCCTAGAAAGAGAGAGAGACGATGAAATTACGAAAGAAGTTTTCCACAGCTAGTTAAGAAATGAATATTTTTCCTTGTGGTCCAATGCCTGGAAAAAGTAGTAGTCAGTTAGTGTAAGGTGTGATTAATACAGTGGGTGAAAAAGAGTTTTCGCGTCTATCTCCTGTAATTTAAGCAGCTTTGCTACTTCTAATTGTGGTTGAGCATTGTCTTCCTAGAGAATTGGCCTATCTCTATTGACCAATTTAGTTTATTTAATTACAAGCACCCTCATCATTTCATTCAATTAGTTGCAGTAGATATCCGTTGTAATCGATTGAATAAGTTTCATGAAGCTATAGTGGATAATACCAGCATTAAACCATTAAACAGACGCCATTTTTTTGGCGAATATTCAGTTTTGGAGGGTATTTCTGCACTTCATCTTCATCTTACCATTGTTCCGAACTCTTGCTATTGTTGAAAAGAATTAGTTTTTCATCATACATAACAATACGATGTAAAAATTGTTCATCTTTATGTCATGATGGCAAAGAAAGGCAAGCTCTGAGATGATTTTTCTTCTGATGCTCATTTAATTCATTCGAAATCCATCGATCCAGTTTTTTAACTTGACAATTTGTTTTAAATAGTTCAATATTGTTGGAATAGTTACATTGAACCTTGCAGATAATTCACATGTAATTTGAGATATACCGGATTCCACTAAAGCTTTCAACTCATCATTATTTACCTTGGTCACGTAGCTCATTTTCAAGATTCAAATCATCGACGTACTGTGCAATCATTAGCCACATCCTCGCCAAATACTTTGTTGATAATTCGAACTGTCTGCTCTATATTGATTCTATCATGGAACTCATATTCAAAAGTAACATGAATTTTTGACATTTACATTATTTTAAAATATAATTATTTAAAAAAAATTAAATATATATATAGATATACATTTGAAAAATTATTATTAATTTATAAAAGAGTTAATATAAAATATAATTTTATTCCATTAAATTATTTATGTATAATATTTACATATTCTACAGATTCAAATAATAAACCTTTTTCAGAGATTACAACTGAACATTTTAATAAAATATATTTGTATAAATAGGTTGACTATTTATCCTATAGTTACTATTTCAAATTCATTAAGAAACTTGTTATTAAATGTAAATTTTTTAACTCAAAATCATCTAATAAATTCATATCTTCAAAGATCACAATAATCAGAAAAAGATAACACAATCACAAAATACACCTTTGATTGTATTTTATTTACTTTCTTACACCAAATTTAAGAATTTTTATTTTCTTGATAATAAAAATTCGCAACAATAATGTATTTCATTATTTTTTAAGTTCGAATTTATAATAAACTAATATAATTCAACCAATCTGTATATTATTTTAATGCACAAGGGATTGTTTAAAATTATAAAACAAGTTTTCACTGAAATTAAAATTAATTTTGTAAATGTTACTACTTGCGGTGTTTTTTCTAGAATAAAAATTATATTTTATTCAATTTTATAATAATTAATATATATATATATATATATATATATATATATATATATATATATAATAGCCACACATATAAAATTATATTTTTTCTCACAAAATTAAAATATATATTATTTTATTACATTTTAAGGTTGTACAGAAAACATATCTTTCGTTTTCAACAATGTAAGGAATTTTTTTAAAATTTTCGCAAAAGTCATTCAAGTCTATTTTTTTAACTTGAGACAGAAACTCAATTATCAGAATACCTTGACTATATTTTATTGTTAATAGATATTTTATTCAATGAAAAGATGGAAAAATATTTGTTTCGCTATCATAAATAACGTAATGTTGAAGATGAGTAAGTGGAAAAATAATTGAAAATATATTTTTTTATATAGTGACAAAAAATGAATACAATATTCCTTTCTTATTTGTCTTAAGATAATTTGAAGATATTTCCTATATCATTTTCATTTAGATTATATATATATATATATATATATATATATATATATATATATATATATATATATATGACCCAAGTGAGACTGAAGAATTGTGAAGTATAGCAAATAAAAGTAAATATATACATATATATATATATATAAATCCATAAGATTTATTTGAGCCACCAAATATATCATCGACCTCTTTATATCTACTCCTGGATGAATATCCTTTCTAACACTTTTCACTTTAACTGATTCAATGGGATTATTTTCTACTCCATTTTAAAAAGTTCTACTATAACTCTAGTCCATCTATCCATGTATCTCTCTCTAGATCTTTTTATGTATCTTGGTTTCCAATCAGTACTTCCTCTTTTCAAGTGAAAGCAAAAGTGAGAAGTTTACAATGGAAATGAATCGATCAAATTAACAAAAAGAGAATGTTGATTTTTATTTAGAAAATAATATCAGGATGATAGTTTCTTCAACTTTGTTATCTTGTATTTTATATACGTATACATACACGCACACATAATATATATATATATATATATATATATATATATATATATTAATTATGTACATACAAGAACTGAGGTGTCAAATTTTGTAGCATTAAAATTTGTATTATTATAATTTAATAAATAGATTTTATGATATTGCAATGTAAAAATATTGAAAAAATTAAGTAGTTAAATTTTTAATAGTAGGATTGTAATTTTTTATAGAAAATTTTGGAAAATATAAAATTCAGAAAAACATATATTTATTTTACTTTGTTGAATTTTCTGCGTTATTATTTTAGAAAAATTAACATATTTCCATACGTTTAGATTAATTTTTTAAAAAAATATTTGCAAATGAAACAATGTGCTTAAATATTATCATAATTGAAATTTTAATTATAATATAAAATTAATGAAGTTTACAGTAAAAAAACATGCTGATAATTACATATATATTATGTAAAAAAGTGATAAAGATCCTAATTTGATATTTTTGTATAAACTTTAACAAATATAAATGATATATATATATTTATGTATGTAAGGTATATAATTGAAATGAATAATTTAATAGGTTTATCTGAACATTTCAATAGAGAAATCACCGCCACTGTATTTTACACACATAAAACATGACGTCATATTGCCAGTTTGAAAAATACAGCAAGAGATCCAGATATACTACCCGTGTTCATCATGCTGTCTATTTTTCGCATTTCTTTACACCCTCTGTTAGATGCAGCAGCACAGTAAAAGAGGTGCGCCCATATGGTTTTTACTACAAGGTAATTTATTATCACACTCATCCGACCAACTCACCACAGACTTAACACCTCGTACGACTACTACGAACTACGAATGGTTAGATGAAAATCTTCAATTAAATATATATCCGTACACAAAGCCGATGAGAGATTTGTCTTAAGATGTGCACTAAGCGCCCAACTCTATAAACTTGTTGATGTCCAGATAACAGAGTGTTGTCAGAATGCTTGAATTGGCATTGTTCTTCTACTGGCCGCTTAAGGAACGGTTTTAATAGAATTGTAGTAGTCGTACTTTGTTGCTAACTTACAATTTGTATATTTAGAAGATATATATATATATATCTTCTAAATATCAAAATGTTATATTGTTTGAAATATTATTGTTCTCTTAATAAAATACAATGATTAAAAGTAGTTGACATTTTTATAATTAAATCATCAAAAATAGTAAATATTGAATTAATAAAAAGAATTTTCATAATGCATTATTTTATATATATATATATATATAGAGAGAGAGAGAGAGAGAGAGAGAGAGAAAGAGAGAGATGTGGATAAAGACAGTTTAGTTTTTTCTGGAACACAAATTTTTCTTATATGTAAATAATGAATAAAAACTTATAATATTTTCATTAAAAATATTCTATGTTCATAGAGAAATTACTAACACAGCCTATATCCTTTAATTTAATTAATTTATTAAAATCTACCCATATTATATTAAATTTATTAACATTAAATAATTAGAATATTTTGTCAATTATTACATTTTAATTAAAATTTAAGACTTTAATTTAAAAATTGATATTATTTGAATAAAAAAAATATAATTATTAAACAAACAAATAATTATCATTCAAAGAGGACATTATTCTAGAAATAATTATTGTGTAAAAGCAACAAATCAAAAGTAAAAGAAACACATTATTGTATTATCAAGGAATCAACAGTTCTTTGAACCAAATTAACTAACATTAAGCCTTAAATCTCAACTCTTCGCCCACGATATCGGTATAAGCTGTTGCCTGTATGACTGTTGCCCGTTGGCTTTTTCTGATAAAACTACCAAATGGCGAAGTCGCTGGTCAACAGTTAGCTTAAGAGATTCACTAACTACAAAACGTTGCCATTGTGAAAAACAATTACGCGCAGGTTTATTCGCTACGTTGGTTGTGATAAATCACAACGATAGAGCTCAAGAAGAAAAACGTTTTTCACTCTCAAATAAAATCACTTTCATATATTATACATATATACATACATACACACAAACATATAAATTTATACATATATGTATATATATATATATATATATATATATATATATATAAACGTAAGTATATCATATTTATTACCACTATTCAAATGAATATTTTCAGTAAAACTAAATACACAATAGAAAATTCCAACATTTATTTTATAAATATTAAAACAATTTTTTTTAATATTTCATAAAATTAGAATTGTATAGACAAAAATTAGTATTTTATAAATAATTATAACACATTTGATAATAATTAAAATATATTTCTTAATATCAATTAATATAAAAAATATGTTTATAATATTTTGTTTACTATTTTTTTATATTCTTTAAAAATATGTATTTACTGAAATTTATTTTGTCTAAAAATATTTTAAATAAATTCTAAATTTCCAAAAATATATCATTTAAGATTAATACAATTTCAATTATAACTATGAAATTTATAGAATTCACTTACTGAAGAATTATAAATATTATCAAATCATTAAATATTTAAAAATCTAAACCAGTGGTTTTTAACCAGTGTTCCGCGAAACACTGGTGCTCCGTGAACTTAGAAAAAGTGTTCCGCCAAAATTTGAAAATCAGTGAAAAATTAAAACGGTTAAGACAAAAAAAAAACGAAAAAGCAAAAGTCATTGTTTTTAGTTTTATCGTCTTTACTTTAAAACTATTTTTGAAAAAGCAATTAAAATGTTATTACAATGTTCATCATCGTATTTATGCGAACTTGGTTTTTCAATATTAACGAATATTAAGACAAAAAAACGTGAAAAGCTGACAAATATAGAAGAGAAAATGAGAGGAGCTATTTCACACATAAGACTAGATATTGTAAACATTTATTAAAATCATCAACCCCAAATATCCCATTAAAAAAATTGTGAGAATTTTCTTTTTTTTAATTTCATTTACTGATTGTTATTTGCTATGGACTGATATGTAAACTGTTGTGTATGTGATTTTTATTTATTATGCAATATAAAAAAATGATATATACTGTTTTATTTTACGACTGTGTTCTGCAAAAATCTTGTAAAATTGTAAGTGTTCCGTGATTATGAAAAGGTTAAGAACCACTGATCTAAACCTTCAAATATCTCAATGTATGAATAAATTGACTTATTCTACTTTCAAATATATCATTCTTGCGATAAAATTATACAGTAAATTTCTTTTGATAATTTATGAAAATATTGTACACCCTTGATTGTGTTATAAATATAATAAAGAGGACATCTATGTCTCACTAAAAATGACATTAACTATTTTTTTCCAAAAATGCACTTATATCACTTTCAAAAAAAAAAACAGCTCATACGATAGGGGATAACATTAGAAACCCCTAGGAACATTAAAAATATGAAGATCAAAATAGTACCCGAAGACAAGAACACCAATAAAAAAAAGATAGACATGAGAAATTATTCATTACGAACTTGTATATAAAAAAATGTCCAAGAAAAAACATATGGGTAGATAGAGAAAAAGAAAATTCATCGGAATGGAATGGAAGAGAAAGGCATTGAATTGGACGAATTGGAGAATTTTGGGAGAGACCTACATCCATCAGTCGATAGAAAAAGGCTGATGATTATTTTATTTATAATTTATATGCATATATAATCAATTCATCATCATAATATGTATAAATATATGCTAACATTCATATATATATATATATATATATATATATATATATATATATATATATAAGTTTTATTTAATGCACTGCATATACAATTTAAAAAAGATATTTTTTATTTATCAGTCACCTACAACAGTGGCTTGAGGAGCTCTGTTACTGTTGTTACAATTTCTATTTTAGAACGGATTCTACAAAGTGTTTTAATGAACAAAGAAACCTCTGGTTCTCATTATTAAGATATTTTGTTTACTTAAAAATTGATTGTTGCGTTTTTTATAGTTCTATTTACTTCCTTGTATTCGCATGGGAATTATTGTTCAATAATCGACACGTGGTGATAATGTATGTTGTTTCTCGTGTGACCCGTTTTGAGAACGAAATATGTGTTACATATTACTCATATATATATATATATATATATATATATATATATATATATATATATACATATATATGCATCCAGTAAATATACAAATTTATATAAAAAATTAGTACAGGTTGAGAAATTTTCTATCGTAGTTGTAATTAACTAATTAACATATTATTCGCTTAATAATTGTAAATGCAATATAAATACATGAAAAATAGTTATACTCATTTGAAGATCTTCAGTAAATTTATAAAAAATAGATAAGTAATATTTAAATTTTGATATTTTAATCAATATAAAAATCAATTCTAAATTTGAAACACTTAATGAAAGGAGAGGTAAAAAATGTCTCAGCTTCAAAAAAATGTACGTATTTTGTAACTGTTATTTTTTTTTAATTACAAAACTTAAAATTCTCACTCTGTATTCATTAATGTTTTAGAAACCTGATTTTTTCACATTCTTACGAATGGAATTTTTTTAATGAAATATAAAAGAATTCGAAAGTTTTCCAAATTATAAAAGAACACAAATCTTTTATAAAGAAAAAAAATATTTACCGTTTAATTATATGTAGAAAAAATTACCCAGAAATAAATAGATGTAAATTATGATATTAATTATATACTACATAATTTTACAATACCTATTTATATGTTTATATGAAAATAATTAAATTTTATATCTCATAATTTCTTATAAATTATTAAATGTGAATTTCCTTATACATCTTCTTTTAACAAATCATTAATTTTATACATCATATCGAATTATAATTTTCAAGGTTTTTATATCTAATTTTAAAATTTTTAATTTATTTTCAAAGTTTTTTTCTTTGTAAAATTGGTTGTTATTCTTTCGAATACACAAATAATACGAACCAATACTACGGCATACGACACCCACAATAAGGTAGAATGCTACAAATATTGAGTTCCAGGTGCAATCCCCCTAACTCATACTTCACAAAAAAAGCATACGATGATGAAAGTGGCCTAAGCTTAAATGAATATGAGGTCACCAAATCCACAAGCTCAAGGTGCAAGTCTTACGATTTGCAGCATTTTATTGACCATTGATGAAGATAAAAGTATAATGTCTAATAAATAATACAATGTACGAGTACTAAGTGCACCTTATTTACTGACATATACAGTGAGTCTTAAATCACATTTTCATTTTAAAATAATCTTATATATTTTTTTATAAATATTTGTTTGATCTTTAGTTATGCAGAAATAAAATTTAATTTATTTTATAATGTCTCAATATATGTTATCAATACGAAAAAAATATTGAAATTTACTTTAAAAGTCATTAATTAATTACTTAAAATCAGAGACAATTTCAATTTAACACTGAAATTGTTCTATCTGCCTTATGTACTCTGAATTTGATTGCTACGTTTAGAAATAAATTAAAGCTTTCAAAACATTTAAATCAGAAGTTAATTTCTTAATCGAACAAAATGTGAATATTAAAAAAATAATATGAGAACAATAGTGAGTGAAAAAGCTTGTTTTCATTCAAGTGGTTTAATATTATTTGAATGAAATTCTTTTAACTTGAAAACAATTTTCAATAAAAGCAATTCACCACAATAGGAATTTTAGATCTCCAATTTAATTTATCAAAGATCTTTTATTTACCTTAAGTGATAATTTGGTATGGTATACTAACCAGAAATATTATCGGATTAGAATTTTTTTGAGAAAAAAATTTATAGTAATATTCAAAAGAATTCATTATAAGACCATAATTATTTTTTTTTCTATACAACTGAAAGAGTTAAGTAAAGTCAAAATACTGTTTCAACAAGATGATTTGAATAATAATATTAAGAGACCTTTTTCAAAATCACTTAAATTGAGTATTGAAAAAACTTGTCTTTATAACCATCCGATCTCAAAATATCTGACTATTTTTTATGAATTTATTAGAAACAACGAGTTTGCTTTGATAAATCTAGCATTTTGAGTTTTTTTTAAACAAAACATTAATGAAGAAATAAGTAATCTATCAACTAAGATTTTCAACAAAGAAATAAAAAATTCTATAAACCTATTTCAAATTTTTCAAACATTTAAATTAATATAATCACTTATACTTAATTATGAAAAACATCAACCTTGAATATTTTTTTAATTAAAGTTTATATTCTTCTTCACTTTATTAAAATTTTAGATAAAAGATATCAAAATATTATTTTTGATCTATCCTGTATTAATATTATTAATGACTAATGAGAAGTAAAATAACATCTGCTATTTATTTTCTATAATAGATTATAACTTATCTACTAAAGTTATTTTTTATACATATTAAAACATTTTAGATAATATTTTTTTACTTAATAATAATTACTATAAAAATAATAATTCAAATCAAAAATATATTGTAATACAAATATAGTATTTGAAATAAAAAAGGAAAAAAATTATTAATAAAAAAGCAAATAAATTCTGAGTATGAGATTATATTGCATGAATTTTGATTTTAATATTATTTTATCTTGAGTCACTAGAAATATTAATTAAATTATTCAAGTTATCTAAAATATAAATTTATATTTCAAATATACCGACACTGTACAATTTCTTATCTTTTCGTGTTATTTCAATCTAAAAATATGAAACTGCGTTACTACTACACAGTTAAAATGAAATTTATTTTATATTTGCGTGATCGAGATTTTTTTCAGTAACCAATATGCAAACAGTGCTGCTCATTAAAGAATTTTTCTATCACACAACCGCCCCCAGTTTTCTAATTAAGAAAATAATTGTTTACTCAAGGATTTGGTGAGTCAATGAAGGGCAAGCGGGGAGATCTTTTGTACTTGTCGTTGGTTTTTCCACGGCGCATAGTATTTAATTACATTAACTCGCTAGTGCAAGCGGGCAACCGTTGAATAATTAGATAAGGAGTGGGAGGTTTGGGAGATACAAGATGAAGTGTTGTGTTGTAGCTAAAAGCGAGGGCTGCTCTCTACATAGTGGTTATGTTATCAACAGTGTTTGAACAAACATGAAGTTAAATGAAGGTACGTCAGCCATGTTTGATATGAAAACTCTGTATCTCTGAAAATAGTTAATTTTGAATAATTTATTCTTAGGCCATTATGTTTTGGAGACGCATATTTTACTTATTTAAGAACGCATCAAAATTGATTTAATGTTTTTATATAGAGTGCTACAATAAAGTGTAATACTTTCATTTAAAAAGGTTATTCTCGAAATGTATATATATATATATATATATATATATGTATGTATCATTTTGTAATTATTTGTTTAAATGAGGGTTGCATGTTAAATTAATATCCAAGAACTTAATTGTCTAATATAAATGTCATGTGTTTAAATATATTTTTTGTGAATGTCACTTAAAATTATACAACTTGTATTAGAAAATATTAAATTTCTAATTTTATATTTCTGAATTTCCAAGAAAGAAGTCCATTTACGATTCATCAATCTGTATTTGTATCTCTAATATATTAGGTTGGCAAATATCTCCCTTCCGCTTTTTTTTTTGTACATAGCTGCGAAATTCAAAAGACCAGAAGGCGGAAGGGAGGTATTTGCCAACTTAATATAATATAGGGTCATCCAAATGTGACGCCTAGATTTGTTTTTTATTAAAAAGAAATAAAAGAAACTATACATATGTCTTCCCATACACGATCCTATACACATGTTTTTTAACAAAAAACCAACATAGGCATCACTTTTAAATGAGCCTATATTTCACAATAAAAAACATTCTAATTATCTTCGAAGTTTCTCTTCATAAAACTGGTTAAAATTCTTTGGAATATATAGGGTAGACAAAATGAGACTAAAGAGTATAAAGAATAGTAAGCAAGTAAATGTATGTCTAAATCCTTCAGTCTCGTTTGGGTCATCCTGTACAAATAATACAAAATGCATCGAATACACTTTCACTGATATTTATAATAGATAAAGCAACTTTTTCATTTTCTAACATACATTTTCAATTTTTATTTTTCTAGAAGTAAAGTTTAATTCAAAATGTATCTAACGCCTAAGTACACATTATCAGCGTACGAAAATTGCAAAAATTTACTTAAAATATTATTGCTCAAATATTTTAATTCGGATATAAATTAAACTTTACTTAACATTGAAATTTTTGTTTACATTTAAGAGGGTTTTGCAATAAGCGTTTCAGAAATTTAAATGGAAATAAAACGAAAAGTAATAATTTAATTAGTTATTTCTTTTTTTATTTTTAAGCGTATTCTATGACATTAACGATGAAACAATATTTCACTTATATGACCACCATGACTGCTTGACATAGTGCATTCGTTTAGTTCAATTTTTTAGTCACTCTTTCGCATAATTGTGGTCCAATTTCATGAATTACACGTTCAATGTTTATTTTTAATGCTTCTGTTGTTTGTGGTTTATTAGCATAAATCAATGATTTCACATAACCCTACAGGAAATAATTCAATGAAACACATGATCTTAGTGGCCAATTAATGGGTCAATTTCGTGAAATGATGGATTAATTACACTCTTGCTTCAATAAGTCTACTGAAGTTTTTACAATTTCAAAGCGTTGTTGAAATGTCAAACGTTTCATGTTAATTTACCATACTATATTGAATTGAAATGTCAAAATGAGTTTTAAAAAAAATTCAAACGTAATTTGAAAAGGACAAGGCTAAATAAGTTTTAACAATTTTAAATAAAAGTTCAAGTTTTTGCCGACAAACCTAATTTAATGAACTATACAAACCATTTTTGATATTTTGTTAAATTAAAAATGGTTAGAAGTTTTAATAATAATTACCTTAAGAATTTTACTGTATGATTTCAAGTATTTATTATTATATTGTATATTTCGTAAATATTTATCAAAAATTAAAATTTCACAAAAATTTCAAGAAAGTAAAATATTTATTAAAATAACATATATATATATATATATATATATATATATATATATATATATATATATATATATATATAATGAGATAAAGAGAGGTTAGACCAAATGAAACTGAAAAATAGTTAATTGTAGTAAGCAAGTAAATGTATGTCTAAATCGTTCAGTCTCATCTAGGTCACCTTATATATATATATATATATATATATATATATATATATATATATATACAAACAAACACACATACATAAATATAGTCGATATTTTACTGACATAAGTTGTTTTAAGATAAGACTTAAGAACATTTTCTTCTATATAATGCTCATAGTTACATAATTTTACTAAATATATTACACACTGAACAATGATTTAATATCTTAATAAAGTTCGAATATAACGTAGGTCTCTTACTTTACTTTGACATGTTCACCAATTTTAATCAATACTCATTAGCATTGTATTCTCTCTTATCACTTCAAATGTTCTTAGACATATTTTATCCTGTTTTATATGTACAATATTTGTAATAAGGTGTTCTTTTTATTAGACAATATTTAAAAATTGAATATATAATATTACTATTTAAATGATTATAAATTTTCTTTTATCTTGTGTAATACTAATAAATGAAATTTCTAGTATTAAGGGAATTCCTAAAAATTAACTGAATTGTATTGAAATACATTAATTCACAATTAAAAAAAATAAAAAAATGTTGTCTTAAGAAATTCATTTATAACTAATCTTTCATTAAACGCAATCTAGTATATTATTATATGTAATTAGTTTTACGATAGAATATAAAAACATCTAAAATATTACATAATGTTAAATTTGTTTTGAAAATAAAATAGTTATTTACTTCTTAAAAATGTTATCTTTAAAAAGAAATATTTTCATGTATTTTGTGATCATATGTTAGTAAAAAGACAATTATTTTATTATATACTAAAATTATATATTATAATTTAGTCCTTTTTTAGTAATTAAATTTATTCTTACTCGTATCCTAATATCAAATCTTTAATGAATATCAAAATATTTCAGGGTTTTTTTAATTATATATTAAAACTGTATTAAATTTTATTACTATTATATTTTAACATACAAAACTAGAATGCAACATATTATGTTAAATAATTATTTATTTTGATATTTTAGCAAATTCACTTTAATGCAAATTAATTATCATCCCAACATAACGAGATATATCTTTTAGTTTGGACTATTACTTAATTTACGTTAAAGTTTTATTATTTATCATATATTTTATAATGTAAATAATTAATGATAAAAATTGTATAATTTATAATACAGCAAAAATTTTAAATTCAAATTCCTTGCAATTATTTGTTGTAATATCAAAAATTTTAAACAAATTTGAAAGTACGTAAGATAGACGGATAAAAAGTTTGAAACTTAAAAAGCATTACTCTTATATAGGAGTTTTTGAGCATGATATAACTTTAAATTAAATTCATATTGGAAGTTGTATCTAACCTAAAAAAACTTTTAATGTATATATACATGTATGTGTGTGTATGTAAATATAAAGTTATTTTTCAGGTTAAATATAACTTTCGATAGGAATTCAGTTGAAAGTTCTATCACGCTTAAAAAACACCATATATTAAAATATTGAAAATGTAACTCTGTTAGGAGGATATAAATTAACATAAAATGTAAAAAAAATTTATAACAGAAAAAAATTGTAATCAAACTACTATTTTTTTTGAAAATGTTTTCAAGTCTTACGAGGTTTTGAAAGTGTAAATTTCATTAATATATCAGGTAACCAAGGAAATTCTATCGTTTTTGAAATGTAAATAAAAACTTATATTTATTATTTAAAATTATTTAGCTATTTGGTTATTTTTATTATAATTCATTATATATTATTTATAGCTGTTCACTATAAATACCCACTGTGAAGGTTTGACCAGCTTATAGATACTCATAATGAATAATTCCTTTTTAAATTCATCAAACAGAGAGAAGAATTATTCTTAGAGTTAATTTTGCTTTAGACGTTTGTAGCAAAGGATCATTTGATAATACCAGTAGTAACTATATTTATAGTTGCAATGAAGAATTTATTTTTTGTCACAGGTCAAAATTCATCCACAAAATTTTGCGACTTTAGACGTAAAATATAATATGTTCAAATGTTAAAATGCTGTAATTTATTGTCGTAAATTAAGGCGTGCGGTATATATTGTATTTATTAATTTTAACCTCTTCCTTACTTTGTGCAAATGATTTCGTATTATTTCATCACTTACTTTGAACTTCTTAGCAAGTTTTTAACACGTTAAATTTGAATTTGTTTCAATAATTAACTACAATTTGTCAATATTTACATTTGATATGATTCATCTTTAAATAATTCATCTTTTGAAGTATTTTTTTTGCACTATCAGTTAATGTAACTACCCCTTCTCCAAGTGCGGTACAACATTTTCTCACAATTTTAGTAGTGTTAAAATCAGTTTTAAATTCATAAACATGCATTCTTATTACAATATATTTCAAAGATATTTGCTTGAGTTGAAATTATATTTAAAATTAAAGTGAACATATTAAGATAAATCAAATACCAAGTATATACTTGATTACTCAGTGGATGTACTCAGCGTAATAAGTAATACGACGCATAAACAATTTTTGGAATTACGATACACGCAAATCAACAGAACATTCTTTGTTACCTAATATTTTAACAGGTTAATGAATAATGCCATACTTCACAACTTTCGATTTTGTAACTCCGAAGAAGAAATGTTAATTTTTTAAAATTAATTTTTCAAACATAATTCCTATTCCATTTGATAATTTTTATATGAACTAAATAACTGGTCTAAATAATGTATTTTTATAAAATATGCCAAAATTAAAGTTGAATAAGTGGAACTAAAATTAAACAAAATTTTATAATAAACATTTAAAACATATTTTCATTTTTTTATTAAAAAATGTAGAAGTTTTTAAGAAAAGCAGTGTTTAATATTGTAGGCCAAAGTTTATATATATATATATATATATATATATATATATATATATATACACACACGAATAAATAGTGTAAATACGTACGTTGTGTATGTCAGTTGAACTTGCAAGTATATTTGTATGTGTTCGTGCGTGCTTTCGTGCACGTTTGTGTGCGAACGTGCTTGAATTCGTAATATGGTAAATTCGTAGAATATATATTTAGTCAGTATTTTGTTTCATAATAGATTTTCATTAAAATATCACTAAAGAAATAAATATTTCTGCACATGAAAAAATATTTAATATTAAATTAAAGTATTTTTATTGAATATAAATTATAATTAAAAATAATAATAGGGCGTAAAATTTGATCACTAAATTTGCGTTGACGTAAGGTACGATAAAAATTCATTATTAAAAAATCTTACACAAAACTGTCAATTTGTTTACGTTGTTTTCATAAAATCTCGTCGTGTTCACAAAAAAGACTCGGTACATCGACCGTTTGACGACTGTGACGTAACACCTCAACCCCTCGACACGCTTCCACCATGTGTTTATCTTTCGGTAAAGTCTTAAACAAACTCCCAATTATCTCGCCCTGAGATGTGCCATTGCCTGTCGTTATTTTCCTGTGAGAGAAGATGGCTTGTTCGTTGCAGAAGCTGTGGCGGTCACGTTGAAACATTCTAGAGGGCGTTATCGCGTTGCAAAAATTTCACTGAAATGTATAATGAAGCAGTGGCGGATAAATAGTTTCGAAACACCAACAACTACGACGAGGTTGTTACTTTTTATAGGAAAATAATATCGTAAAGTGATGAAACAAGCTATTCTCTGTTTTTGTTTTACACTGATTAAAAATATGAAACGTGTTTTCATCTTTGTTTCTAATTAAGTGTTAAGGCAAAATTAATTTCATAACATCATAACACTATTAAAAAGTAATCTCTACGTTACTTATTTTATCTTTTATATCTTAAATTTTTTATAGTTAGAATTTTTTAGGTAGTGTTTAAATATGAAAATTAAAAATACATTTTACTTACACGATATTAAGAAAAGAGTTAAAATAAATTAAATATACTACACACACACACATATATATATATATATATATAATTTTTAATTTAATTTATCTGAAAATAAGTTTTTTACGTCATTTATGATTTTCTTAAATTGTTTTATACTTTTTGTAAATATTTAAGAGATAAGACACCGCCAAAAGAATGGAAAAAAGAATAAGGTTCAAAAATACATTAAGAAAAAAAACATACTCAAATTGGTTAATAACAAAGACATGAAAGTGACACCTACATAAAGTACACTTTATGGTAGGAAAGCAGGAAGCAAAATAGAAAAGAAAAGTAAATTTAGGGTTGATCGATTGTATTTAGATAACTTATTTAGCTTCAAAAAAATATTGAAATAAAAGATGCAAAAAAAGAAGCATAATTTTTATTTTTGGATCTAGCCAAAACATACAATAAAGTATTTAGTAAAAAGTTAGGTTAAGTCATATAAAATTTGAATATAAATTATAATTTAATTAGAGAAATACAAAATTTATTGTAAATATTCAATTATATAAATCTGGAAAACATCTGTTCAAAGAATTTGTTAGTAACAATAGAATAAGGCTGAAACGCTGAAGGTAATCAGTTTTATTTTCAATATTTATAGAAAAAGTCTTACGAATATAAAAACGGAAATGTAATTTCAATAAAAACAGGATAATACACAAATTAGCTTTTTCTGAGGATTACGTATTTATAACACAAAAAAGAAGATTTACAACTTATGACAAGTAAAAAAAAATATTATAAAAACGAAATGAAGACTATCATTTTAAAATTAAGTTTTTATAAATTGGTGTTCAAAATAAAAATTTAAAATGTTATAACAATAAAAAGCTACAAAGTTTTGAATAATGTATCTACTTAATAATAACAAATCATAAAGATGGTAAATAGAAAGAAGTTAAAAATCGAGTAAAACAGGAGAGAACATCTCTAAAAGGAATAAATGGTATATAGTAGTCCCAAAGAATATTGAAACAAAAAAAATTATCATTTATAACACAATCGTGAAAATAATAATATCATATAGAGTAGAAATTAAAATAAATATTAAAATTAAATGAAATAATCAATAGTCTGTAGAAATGAATGTACTCAGAATATCCAGCAAAACCCTGAAATTACAACAGATTCCGAATAAAACAATTAGGGAATCTATGAAAATAATGAAAATCGTCATATAAGAAATATATACGAGTATATATACATATAAAGATCATTTATATTTTTTTAAAGTTTACGATCAATCATGTTAGTTGTATAAAGGATATCGTAAGTTATATGGAGTATTCCAAAAGAATAGTATATATGAAATATTCCAAAAGAATAGTATATATGGAATATTCCAATAAGAATGACAAAAATTTGACAGCAGCTCTATGTGGCAGCCATGTTTGATTTTTAGGTTGATTTTTAAGCTCATTTTGACATTTAAACTGAGTATAGTTTGGTACATTATCATAGAACATTTTACATTTCATTAACGCTTATAAATTGTAAAAACTTCAATAAACTTATTGAAATAAAAATTTATTGAATCCATTATTTCATAAAATAGACCCATCAATTGGCTATCAAGAATATGTTATCGAACTCCATTGGATAATTTTCTGTGGAGTTATGTGAAACTGGTTTATGCTGATGAACCACAAACAACAGAAATATTAAAAAATAACATTGAACTTGTAATTTATGAAATTGAACCACAATTATATAAAAGAGTAACTAAAAATTGAATTAAATGAATGCACTATGATAAGTAAAGTCGTGGTGGTCATATGAAAGAAATTTTGTTCCGCCATTAATGCCAAAGAATATGCTCAAACATAAAAAATAAACGATTAATTAAATACTTTTTATTTTATTTCCATTTAAACTTTTGAAGCGCTGATTGGAAAACTCCATATAATAAATAATAATATAATATAATAATTGTTTATTAATCTTGAACTAAAATTATTTTCGTTTCTTGTACATTCTAAACGTATTTCTATATTATAAGAAGTTAAAAATAATTTATTAAAAAAAAAGATCATTATTATTATGTCTTTCACGGTGTAGAATTTTATCCTGTTTACCATTTATTAGTATTTTCTCAGAAGACTTATATTTCTTGGATCTGTTAGTTTATAATACAATAATAAAATTAAATTAAGGGTAAGAAAACGTTTGAGTTTACACTAAATTCAATTTTTACAAAATAAATTATCCCATCAACTACATATTCAATAATAATCTAAAAATGTTAAATGCTGGAGTTATGTATTTTGAATAAGTATCTTTACGAAGTATTAAATTAATAAATAAATGAATATTACGAGTTGTCATAAAAATAGATTTACAAACAGCAATAAAAAGTTATGTGATAGACTAAGATGTTTCTATTGCGATTGTGCTTCGATATCTTATTATAATAAAAAAAAGTATAAAATGAGTAATTATAGGCTTTGAAAGCGTAGAAATAAACGAAGTTACTTGAAAGTAATTTTCAAAAGAAATAATTATTTAAAATAGAATTAAAGTAATTTCGGAAAAAAACACTGCCTGGACCAAAAAATACATTCTTTACTATAATTAAAATTTATTTAAATAAAAATACTCCTGAATGTTCACATTTATGTTGAAATGATCATAGTATTTCATTAAATACAATATAATGACTATATGTAACGTTTCAAAAAATATTCACAATTATTTTTGTAATTATGCAAATTATACAATACAATATTATTTAAAAATCAACTTACGCCTTAAATATTATCTATTATACTAAAAAACAAACATTTATATTTTTTTTTCTTTATCTTCTATATTTTCTGAACTTTTGACGAATAAATCACGAATTTTTAAAACCATTTTTGTAATTAATTTTTTTTTAAATTTATTGGCAATAATAGGGATTTTGAAATTTCAATTTTTAAAAATAATAATCTATTTTCATTCAAGAATCTATTGTTTACATAAAAATAATTCATTTAATTTAATATTTTGAAAAATCAGATGAAGCTAATTAAATAATTTCATTGAAAAAAATGACTTATTAAAAAGCGTTTTGAGAATAATAAATGAAATTTGAATTTTTTAAAAGTAATAAACAATTTTTTGGGTTCATATTAATTTTTATTACAAAATTCTGATACAGTTGAAATTGTTCTAATATTAATTTATCATAAAATGTCTTACTAAAATGTCATATTATTAATTAATAATATACATAAATACAAACAGTAATTAAAAATAAAATGTTTTATATTAATTGATAATACTGAATAATTAGGAAAATTCTGTCGTTTTCGGGTGTATGAAAATTCCAAGAATTGGTTATATATCATATGACTCCTTATGTTATCGCGTATAATAATTAAGTAACAAAGTATTTATTTTGTTTCATCAATTCACTACATCTCGATTTTTTCACGTAAATTTAACTTTAATCAACTTAGTTCAGTGTATTTTAATTTAATATATTATAATATCCGCCTTCCAAAATGTTTGTGAAAAATAGTGTATGTTTAGGAATTTAAACTTTGTTCTAACGTTGACGAACTTATAAGAATAAATTGTATTGCATTTGAAGAAGAAGCACTTATATCAAAAAGAGCCCATTGTTTTAAGGGATAAATTATTAAAAGATTAAATCAGTCAAGTATAATTTTAAAGGTAAATATCGACGAATTATGGATAGCGATTAAAATAAATCGAATTTAACGTGTTAATAACTTGTTGAATAGTTCAAAGTAAATGACGAAACAATACGAAATCATTTGCTCAAAAGAGAAAATATGTAAATTAACTAAATGGGTACCACATTTTAACTCCTGACAATAAATTACAGTACCTTAACATTGACGCACCTCATATTTTACGGATAAAATCGAAAAACATTTTGGTTTTAATTTTAACCTGTAACGAAAAATTGTTTCTTTATTCTAACTATAAACGAAACATATCGGTTATCATCAAATGATCCTCTGCCAAACACTCCTAAAGAAAAAAATATTTAAAGAAATATTCTTCTCTCTATTAGGAAAGATAAAGATTCAGAAGTGATTTTTTGAGTATCTACAAGTTGGTCAAACTCTCATAGCGAATATTTACAATGAGCAGCTATAAATAGTACATAATGTATTATAACAAAAACAACCAGATTTGGTAAATCGACAGAGTTTTATTTTTACAAGATAACGCTCAGTCACATGTTGCATTAGTGATAAGAGAAAAGATAATTAATTTAGAAAGGGAAATTTTCCCTCATATGCAGTTTTCACTAGATATATAAAAATTGAATTTCCACTTATTTTGGTTTCTGGATAACCATATACGCGATAAAAAATTTGATAGTAAAATAACGTTAAAAGCAGAAGTTTCTCAGTTTTTGAAAATAAAAATTCTAAATTTTATAAAAATAAAATATATAAATTATTTTCTCGTTGGTAAAGAGTAATTTAATGTGAAGATCGATATTTTGATGAATAAATTTATTTTAAGTAAAAAATACAAACATTCTCATTTTACCTAAAAAGTAACAGAAAATAGTATAAAATATAGAGTGTTTTTTAAGCGTGATAGAACTTTAAATTGAATCCTTATCAAAAGTTTCATCTAACCTAAAAAATCTTCATATTTATACATGTGTGTATGTATATATAAAGATATGATAGAGGTGTTCTTTTTAGATTTGATAAAACTTTTGATAGGGATTCAATATAAAGTTCTATAACGCTTTAAAAAAATCTTTGTTATTGTTTACACAAAATGTTATATGTATTAATATGTGAAACTCCGGATGAATTTCATTTCTTTTATCTATGAAGCCGGAATTAAATTTTTAATACACGGAATATATAGTAGTGAAATATTATAAAAATAGTTTAAATGAACTATAATATTTTGTGTATTTATACTGAAGATCATACGTAATCCAAATGGCATAGGAATGCGTTTAGTTAACAATATTCCATTCTTATTCCAATTGTATTTTTTAAAATCTTTTTTTAAAAGATGAAAATTTTTTGATTGCAAAAAAGTACTAAAAAGATAATTATATTCTAGCAGAATTGTATTGATAAATCACTTTTTGCGTTGTAAAACACGATAAATAACATGATATATTGCAATAAGCGTATTTATGATAACATACATCCTTTTAAGTAATAAAATTGTTTAAATGCTCTCTGGTGTATTTGTTTAAATACTCTCTGGTACTTTAAATCATTATTATAACATTGTACTACTAAAAAATTTACAAATATTATCGTTTATTTGATTCAATTACTTTAACTAATTTCGATATTGTCAGCTAGCGATGACTCCCATGGCACACGGACAAGTCAATTAACGGTCATCAGTGATTCATAGCATTCAACATGGTAATACTGTCTGGATTAATATTTAAGAAAAAGACAAATATCGATATTTTTTAAAATGTTCTACATTTTGTTTACTATTTAATATTTTTATTAATATAGCAAAAATTTTTATTATTTAAAAATTTATACAATTATAATATTTCATAAAAATTAAATTTTATTAGAAATTATTATTGATCTATAATTACAGTCAAAAATTAAATATGTGTAATATAGGTTTTTCTAATAAGAATATCAAAACTTTGAAATTTGGTGGAATGTTTTAATTTTTTTAAGCACATTTTGACATTTTAACTAAGTATAACCTAGCAAATTATTATGACATGTTTAACAGCGATCAGAAATTATAAAAAAATATTTTAAAATCAATGTTTGGTTTATTAAACTTATCGTGCGTTTCGTGAATCTTAACACAATCGTCCAAGTAGTAGTGCCATTTATCAAATTGTTGAAAAATTCAAAAACAATTTTATTCTTCATGATATAATAATACCTGTAAGACAAATGTATGCAAAAAGTGAAGCCAATATTGCTTTTGTTAATGAAAATTTCAAAATGAAGCTGGAGATCACGTTACAATAAATGGAGTGCGTTACCAAATCATGATTGTTTTTTTCCAAAAATGATTTAAAATGATTTGTATGATATGTGGTTTCAATAGGACGGTGATATGTATCAAATTTACGGAAATAATAGACTTATTGAAAAAAAAGTTTAGTGAGACCATTATTTTATGAAATAAACCCATCAATTAGCCATAAAAATCATGTGATCTAACTATATAGATTTATACTGAAAACCACAAACAGCAGAAGCATTGAAAATAAATATTGAACGTGTAATTCATGAAACTTAATCACAATTATGTGAAAGAGTGACTAAAATTTAACTAAAGGAATGTATTATATCAAGCAGTCATAGTGGTCATATGAATGAAATTGTATTCCATCATTAATACCAGAGAATATGCTTAAAAATAAGAAAAATTAATAATTAATTAAATACTTTTTATTTTATTTCCTTTTAAACTTCTGAAGCGCTTATTAGAATAACTTATATATACTTTTTAAAATATAATTGTTTTATGGTTATGAACACTAATTACTTGTATAAAGTAGCTAAAATAAGAATGAAGGGTTTAGACATATTTATTTGTATACTAATATTGACTATCTTTTACTATCTTTCAATTTCATTGAGGCCACCCCCATATATGTTATAATTATAAATAAATAAAAAAAATAGTTCTGCCACAAATTATTTTTTTAATTGAAATTTGTTAATCATTAATAAAATATCTAAATAAATAGATATCAGTTTAAATTACGTTAAGTTTTCTCATATTAGTGATTTAAAAATGATTTACGACTATAATCTTCTATACATACATCTTTAACTTTAATAGATGTTAAATTTTCTTTGTAATATTCTCACATAATTTGTAACATTTTGAACATATATTTGTATATGCTTCTCACGAATCGAAGTACGCTAAGTTTGTCTTGACATTATCAGAACTCATTATTCATGGTTTGCAAAACTAATAAAAACATTCTAACTTATGTATTAGAAAATTGTTAAAAGAATTATATATATATATATATATATATATATAGAGAGAGAGAGAGAGAGAGAGAGAGAGATTTTAATATAAAATTAGAATTTTCTAAGTTTCTAATGACAATTTAAACATTGTTTTATAAGTATTTTTTTAAAATATCTGTGTCATCAATTTACATTAAAAAATTCTCAAATATAATCATCTATTATTATATTTTTCATTTCAAAATAAAATCTGTAGTATACTAATTGATTATTTATAAGGGTATTATATATATATATATATATATATATATATATATTTGTATATATGTATATATTTGTATATATGTATGTATGTATGTATAGACTAATGGATATGTCACCATTTAAGTTTTTCCTCAGATAGTGATACACTTAGTTTAATGATATTTCTCTACTGGAAATATTTCTTTTGTGTTTCTTGAAATATATCATTTAGTATCTGTATTACACTTTTCCAATATAATCAATGATAATACATTTTACTTTTAGGAAATTTCATTAGAAAAAATATTTCACTTTTATTCGACGTTAAATACAGAGATAGAATAGTGTCATAAAAAAATATGTGTGAATTTAATGAAATATTTCTTTTAAATTTCAAGTGTTAATTTTAATAAATATTAAAAGTGTTTATATATTTCTAACCTGCCTGTATAATAAATAAATATTTATTATTCTTTTATAATTTAAATATATTTGATTGAGGCAAAAAGTATTTTTTTAGAATTAAGAATAATAAAATAATAATTGAAAAAATAGTTCAAATGAAAGTTTTGTAAATATAATAGTAATAAAACCACAATGTTTATCTTCATTATAATCATCCCTTTCTTATTAACTGCTTGATACAGGTTTTTTAAAACTTTCCATTTTGACTGATCCAATGGTTTTTACTTTTAGTCTATTCTGACTATTTTTTTATGTCCCTGTCTATTTATCCATGAATCTTATTTTGTTTATTTTATATATCTGGGTTCTTAATTCATAATTTCTCGCATTCATTAGTGGTTTTATCTTCTTACTATAAAATCGGCCCATTTAAATTTTAAACTTCTTACTTTTGCTATAATGCCTATAACTAAAATTTTCTTTATAATCCGTTCGGTTCTTTTTCTAACTCTATATGTTATTTCCATCATACATCTTACCACATTTTTTGTATTGTTCAAAGTAGCTGTATTATTTTGGAATTTAAAACCCATTTCACCACCATAATTAAAAACAGATGGAATGTATTAATCAAAAACTTTTAACTCTAAGCATAGAGAAATATTCGATTTTTTAGTAAGATACTTCCAAATTGACACCATTCTATTTTTATACTCCTGTTTATTTATCTATAAATGTCTTTTTAGTGTTAATTGGATTTCCTAGATTTACATAATTTTCTACTTTTCTATTTCTCTTCCTTATAGTTAGATTATTTTTTAATTTGAAAATTAATTGATCATTTATCTTGTCTCACTGTAGTTATAAAAAAATCATTTTTTTAATTTGGTTGATCTATTTCTAATCTTTTTTAAGTTCATTCGAGCTGGTTAAAAATATAATGACGTTAACAAATTTTAAGTACCTTATCATTTCTCTATTTATTTTTATTCCTTCACATTCATTTTTTTGGATTTAAATACTTTTTCTATTGTCGTTTTAGATAATTTTAATAACACTGTATCGCTTCTTTCCGCTCTTTTCATTATTTTAATCTTTCCTATATCTGCATACATTTGTACGAAGAATGTATTATTTTTGTAAATATTTTTCAAAACTTTAATATATGCTCCTTCGTTTTCTTGATTCTACAATAAATTTATTATCGCTCATATAATGATTGAGTTGAATTTTTTTTCATAAAATATAAATCCGAGATAGAGTAGCATTTGATATTTTTTACATCAATTCATATTTTTTTATTATTTAAAAATGATTTATTGATAAATAATACTAATTCACGGGGGTATAAAAAATCCAGTAGACTTTGTACTCGTTCAGAAATAATTTTCGTGAAAATTTTATATACCGTTAGAAATATAGTGGCAGGTCAATGGTTCAAGTATTTTTGTCTCCTCTTTTTGTGGACAAGAATTACCAAAATATTATTCCATTAATTTACATTTTTTTTAGATATCCAGTAAAAATATTAGCCAAATATTTTTTCAATTTTTTTACTAATTTTAAACTTTCTTTCGAGATTCAATTATTTCCAGCAGCCTTTTCATTTTTTTACCTTTTAATATCATTTGAATCTTTATATATATATATATATATATATATATATATATATATATATATATATATATATATATATATATATATATGTGATTAATACTTAGAAATAAAAATGTATGTTTATATTATATAATAATTAAAATTTATTTTTTTGAATTAGTTTTATAATTTTACATTTTTAATGAAATATTCATTTTATATTAAATGATCCGCCACTGTTAAATAAAATTTTCGAAAGTGACAGTGTCGAAATAACCCTAACGTCGTCAATTCAAAGCGTCGATGGGGTGAGACGAAACTGACTGAAAAGTAGTTCAACTTAAATGTCCATGAACATAATACGCGCAGCAAGAAGGCAAGCAAGCAGCCAACCAACCATGCAGCACTAATTTGTTTGTGAAAGGACAAGTTTGGCGTTCAGAAAGCGACGATTCTAAGGTTTCACGTTTCAACGTAAATTGTTACGGTCTCTTTTAGGCAACACAAGTCCTTGACTGAAAATCAGTTTCGGAACATTTCATTATATGTGTATTTTTGTGGTCATCAGAATTGTCTATTATTATATTATAGGTCAGGGGTACGAAATTTAAACTATAATTATTACATTTTATATATTTTTTAATTATTATTATTAAATCTTATTTTTAAATTATTGTTTTAATAAAGGAATGAAAAAACATACAGATTTTTTAATTTTATATTAATATTTTTATAATGTAGGGAAATATAATTTTTAATTTGTTTTATGAAACCACTGCTTATTAAAATATGCATAAGCAGAAGATTAAAAATTTAAAAATAATATAAACAGATATTTATTTTTTGTAGTTGTTTTAATTTGTTTTGCATTACTATTATCAAGATTTTTTTTAATTAATTCTCAATTCTTGTAAAAGAATTTTCATATGATTTTATTTTTTTATAAATACATAACACAGAAATTTCCATATATTGTATTTATAAAATAACTGTAAAAGAAGAACTTAAAACATTCCACTTTTTAAAAATAACTAATTAATATGAATATGAAATTATTTATATAATCATATAAACAATTTTCACCATTTTTAATATATTTTTTCTTGTTTTGTCAGAATTCATATTTCTTTACCAAAAAAATTAAAAAGCAGTCAAAATAAATAACAATATTTAGAAACTATCTAAATTAGAAAATTTTTGAATTGATATTACTTTATCATAATGATAAGTTGAACCAATGATAAGTTAAAAATGAGACATAAAAATAATTTACATATCTATAAAAGTTCACACGTAAACATACACACACACACACACACATATATATATATACACACACATGTATGAGAGAAATAATTTTATTATATTGTTTACAATTCTGTAGAAAAGACTACCTTAAGCAATTATAATAAAAAAAGCATTTTACAAACAACGCATTTGTTGTTTAATTTTAAAACAGAAACTGAAATTTATTTTCTTGGCATATATTTTATATTATATAAACTGAACATGTGCTATCACTTTAACATTTCAACATATCAGTAAATAATAAAACAGTATCAGCCAGAATAGTAACGCAGGAAATCACAAAAAATATCCTTCTCATCCACAGCATTTTTCTTAGCTTCAACATACCAATCTTTGAATATAAAAGAAAGAACAATATACATTCAACATCGTCGAAAAATATGATCGTGTCTCTTTTTGTAAGCAACGATGTCGTGACCGTGACAGCGAATTCTCGTTGTGAATTCTTGTAGTAGTGAAACTGGTTGTAGGAACACCATTTCCGTTTGGGATTTAACCTTCTAAAAATTCTCTCACGGATCAGAAGATTTGCTAAGGGTTGCAGTGCTCCATCGTACGATGTCGTTTTCAGGAACACTCAGTTGGGAAGGATTATCAGTCAGTGTTGTTAAGAGATTTTAGAAGTGGGAGTTTATTGTGAAATTATTTATTGAACAGTGTTTGGTTATACTAAGTAAACACATTGGGATTACAACATAATCGGTAAAATAAAATTAGTTTTATATATATATATATATATATATATATATATATATATATATCCATATATGTACAAGTATATACGTAAATTTATATAAAATAAAATAATTTTTGAAAATAATGTAGTTACCAAGCTATACAATTTTTCGATAAAAAATAACTTGTCAAAATCAATAAGAAGGGAAAAACAATGCCAAATATTTGAAATCTATGTGTGTAAAATAAATGTTAAGGTAATGTTAATTATATATTAATTAAAATAATTATAATTACTAAAAAATAATATATTTCTTAATTTATATTGTTTTAAATAAACTTTTCTATAACTTATTTCATAGCAAAATGTAAAAAATGTATAAATAAAATATTATATATTTCTTTACTAAATCTCTCTCTTTCTCTCTCTCTCTCTCTCTCTATATATATATATATATATATATATAAAATAGTTCCATCGCTCAACTAATGTCATTTATCTACTCCATTCGTGAACGATTGCAAATAAACATTATTCACAATAGCTAGTGTTTCACAGGATGAGTAAATAAAGCAAGAGTGAGGTTTAGCCCCTTGAAGATTGGCGAACGTATCGAGCAAGAGACGAAGCCTTTTGGTATTAAAAATAAGTTTTTTTTATTTAATTAATTAATTTAAATAGTTTGCAAATATTTATTAAATCAAAATTTACATTATAAGTGCTGATTTTTTAAAAATTTAGATAAATATAATTAAATAAAATATAGAAATTAATTTTAATTTAAATAATAATATGTAATATGATATTGGTTCTCTCATACTCTTTCAATATATATCATCAAAATCAGCATCAGTCCCCCTCAATTCACTGCTAGATGAGAGCCTCTTTCAAGTTCGGCCGATGATATTATTTGGGTTATCTCATTTAATTTAAAAATTCTTAATTAAATTGATATTTTTTTGTAATTTTAATTTCTAATGCTTAAAAATTAATCTAAACTTAAATATTTTTCAATCTAATTTCAACTCATACATACATACATACATATATACGTGTGTGTGTGTGTATGTTATATAAAGGTATGATAAAAGTGTTTTTAGCTTAGATAGAACTTTCAATAGGGATTTAATTTAAAGTTCTATCACGTTTGAAAAAACGCTATATATATATATATATATATATATATATATATACACACGAGTATGTATATATTATTTTTCTTTCGTGATAATGAATCTGACCGTCATATATTACGTAAATTGATTGTAAATAATACCTACGAAATGTCCAATTTCCATATAAATCTTAAGTTGTAGGGAGAACAAGCGGTCCTTGATTACATAAGCGAACGCTAAACTAGAGGCCATCTGTTTGCAATACTGAAGACTGTAATTGAAACACATTAACTTGCCCATTCTCGTAACTGTTTAGTGTATCAAGGGTGGTAACAGTGAGGGAGTATGCCATCAAATCGACTCGTGGGCAATTATGTCTCAGATACCGGTATAGTATTTATAGACCCTATTATATCCACAGCGCACCCTTCAATTCGACATTAAGACGGATGCAAGAATTACCACTGAAACAGTTTAGGTCTCAACCACAAATGGAAATGTAAAAACGGTTCAATTTGTTTTTGCTCGATGCTGTTTTTTTCTAAAGAATAAAAATTTGTCTTTTTTTATTCACTCTGATAAATCCGTTACAGATATCGTTAATCTTACAAATCTTCGGATAAACAATATTATTTTAACAGGTTTTCACAGTGGATAAAAACGATTTGATTGTTTTAGAAAATAATACTTTAAAGCTTTTTTCGAAAATAAAACTTGTTTTCAATATAAGTCGAAATACTACATGATTTCTAATTATATTACTCACATTTAAATTTTGTTATTTTATAAGAAAATGATAAGTTAAATTATACATTAATACTGTTTATAATATGACCATGCTTTAATATTTTTATATATTATAACATAAATGATTTTGAACTATTGAAGAAGAGAATCGAGATAAAAACTACAAAACATTAAATAAATTTTTTAAACGTATTTACTAATTTTTATTTAAAAATTAATATAAGCCTAATTCATTTTACAATTTAAAAATACTTTTTGATTCCAACTTTAACCAATTTCATAATTTACAAACACATATATACATACTTACATATTATATATATATATTATATATATATACATATTATATATATATACATATTATATATATAATATATATATATATATAAGTTTTTTTATGCATAATAGAACTTTAAATTTAATCTCTATCGAAAGTTCTATTCAACCTAAAGACACACTTATTATACTTTTATATATACATACACAAATACACACATGTATATATATATATATATATATATATATATATATATATATATATATATATAATCAGTCCACTACTTTAAAAGCCACAATGAATGCTAACATTCATTGGTATTTTCATATTAACGCTAAAGAAGATTTTTTTATTCGGGGTTTACTCCCTTCTTATGAGGTTTATGCTCAACCCTCGACTTGAAAACTATCTCCGACTGGGAATCGAACGCAATCTCCCGCATACAATGCTAAACTGTACTACCCAGTCATATATATATATATATATATATATATATATATATATATATATATATATATATATATATATATATATATATATATATATATATATATATATATATATATATATATATATATATATATATATATATATATGTGTGGACAAATTGAAAAGAAGGCTAAAAGTTAATTATTTTTAAATTGTATATATAGTATATATATATATATTATATGAACATATATATATACTTTTATTAAAAATTTATTTAGTCATTATGTGTGTGGACAAATTGAAAGCGAGGCTAAAAGTTAATTATTTTTAAATTGCTATAAGTTTATATGTATTGATGAACATATCTATGTACTTTTATAAAACTTAATTATCAAGAAATGTTAAAGTGTAGTATATCATAGCCCAAATGAGAATGAAGAGTTTAGAAATAAATTATTTCCTTACCATATTTCACTATCTTATACTATTCTTCACTATCATTTGAGCCATTCTATACCACAATTCTTTATAATTAAATATAAACATTATATATATATATATATATATATATATATATATATATATATATATATATATATATACACATACATACATATATATATATATATATATATATATATATATATATATATATATATATATATATATATATATATATATATATATATATATATATATATATATATATATATATATATATATATATATATCCCTTATATATATATATTTTTTTGTACATAGCCGCGAAATTAAAAGACAAAAAGGCGGAAGGGAGATATTTGACAACCTAATATAAATATATGTATAAGTTTATATATATATATATATATATATATATATATACATATATATATGCATGTATGTATGTAGAGGATTTTAAACAAATAATGAACAAATGTTACAGACAAATTGAAAAAAACATTTAAAAATAAAACTCATCAAAAATTTGTTCATTTTATTTTTTATAATAACTAATACCACTTTTATAAATTATAACTTTAAAATTACAATTATTTATATGTACTAATTAAAATAGGTATGTAAAATATACCCTATAATTTGTTATATTGAAGTAACTTTTTTTTAAAAAAAGCAAAATTATTTATGGTTCGTAAATATAAATTAGCAGTATATTCATTTTACTGAAATATATATATATATATATATATATATATATATATATATATATATACACACATGTGTGTGTGTGTATGTGTTGTGTTTTTTGTGTGCGTGCAAGTGTACTTTAAAAATTATTCAAATACAAGAAAATATTTCTTAATAAAAAATAATTTAGATTACACAAATGAATTTTAACCCTAACAGCACAATAATTTAAAGTGTTCAATAATCATTTATTATTTATAACTATAGAGTCTATAATTATATCGGTTGATGCATTTCGATGGCGAAGCCATCATCGTCAGAGCCTTTCTGTTCGATGATGGCGTCGCCATCGAAATGCATCAGCCGATATAATTATGGACTATATAATTATAAATAATAAGTGATTACTTAACACTTTTAATTATTGTGATGTTGGGGTTAAAATTAATTTGTGTAAAGTGAATTAGCCACAGTTCCAAAACGACAAATAAGTAATTAAGATTTTCGATAAATATTCTAGCTTTTTGATTTTTTTAATTTTTAGTGTCTCCGTCTGTTAAATCTTTTTAAATATTATTTGTTTAATAAATTGCAGAATGAAATGTATTCTTACTTAGTTATAAGTATTTTAATTACATTTGTTTTTATATAGTTCTATTAATTATAAGCTAGAATATATATAGGTGTTTTTAAGCGTGATAAAACTTTTGATAGGGATTCAATTTAAAGTTATATGTATATATATATATATATATATATATATATATGTATGTGTGTGTGTGTGTGTGTGTTGTGTATATATAAAGGCATGATATAAATATATATATTTATATACATATACATATAAAGTTATGATAAATATACTTTATATACATAGTTATATATATATATATATATATATATATATATATATATAAATATATGAATCTGTTTTTTATATTAAATAGAACTTTCGATTGGGATTCAATTAAAATTTTATTACGCTTAAAAAAATATTATATATATACGAGGTCAGACAATTAAGTAATGCGACCGATATATGCGAACCTGTATATATATATATATATATATATATATATATATATGTCACGAAAATATATATATATATATATATATATAAAGTTATACTGGTGATGAAATATTCTTTCAATTACAAAGCCAACAGTGGCTGTCCCCTGGAGCATCAAGGCCAAAGAAGGCGAGAATGAGCAAGTCCAAAGTGAAAACCATGTTGATTTGCTTCTTCGACAGAGATTGTTCACAAAGAGTTCGTACCACCTGGACAAACCGTAAATCAAGGAGCAATGTGCTCGAAAAATTACGAAAAAGGGTGCTCAGAGTACGTCCAGAGAGGACTTGGGTTCTGCATCACGACAATGCTCCCTGTCACAACTCTCATTTTGACGTCTAAAGGCATCGCAATGAACGTTACCACAACCGCCCTATTCACCGGACATGTACCCTGCGACCTTTTCCTATTCCCCCATATGAAAAAATTCGTCAAAGGTCGAATGACGCCGTTGAAAATATCCAAGAATCTGTGACGAGGGTACTGAAGTGTTCCAGAATTGTTACGAAAACTGGAAAACTCGCTGAGTGTATAGATGCGGGAGGGGACTACTTTGAAGGGGATCGCAGCGATGTGCTTAATTTTTAAATATACTCGATTTTTGAATTTTGTCACATTACTTAATTGTCTGACCTCGTACATACATATATATATATATATATATATATATATATATATATATATAAATTATAATATATGGTCATCCAAATGTGATGCCTAGATTTGTGTTTTATTAAAAAGAAATATAAAAATGTTACCCTATATACTACCCTATACACCATCTTATACACATATTTCTTTTTAATAAAACACAAATCTAGGTTTTACATTTGAATGACCCTATATTTGTTGTAATTTTTATAAACTAGTGATTGAAAATTTCATTGCTTTTAAAATTTATATTTTTAGTGATTTTTAAAAATATATTATTTTATTTAAAACATGCAATGAAACTTTATAAAATATAGGACATGCTTCTGTTTGATATGCAGTGTTTTAATCACATGTCTTTATGATATTTTATATATATATTTTTATATAAGGTGCATTATTAAAATCATCTACACTTTCGTTTAGTTCAACGTTTAATTTTAGAATTCATTATTGGTGCTCGCATTTCTACTACATGATTTATTTCGTTTTGTGAAAAAAATTTCTTATAATAGGTTTATAATAAAAAAGGTATTAACGGAACTTCAATTATAATTATTTTAATTGTAAAAAATATTTAAGCGTCATATACAACTAATATGAACTATAGAAATATAAAATATATTGATTTTTATACAATTATTTAACATTTATATAAATAGGAGAGTTATATATTATGTTTAATTATTCATAATTTCATTTTTATAACTGTCTAATAATAAATATTAATTTCAAATTATTGCATATATATATATATATATATATATATATATATATATATATATATCACTT
This sequence comes from Neoneuromus ignobilis, assembly GCA_029203775.1. Lineage (NCBI taxonomy): Eukaryota > Metazoa > Arthropoda > Insecta > Megaloptera > Corydalidae > Neoneuromus > Neoneuromus ignobilis. Next base: position 43,029,967 of record CP092090.1, read on the forward strand.
TATGACTTTTTAATATTCTAAAACTAAAAAAAATCTTATCGTATTTCGAAATACTTTTCACTGAACAAAAATTTTCACATGTTATTAAATGAATCTACAAAATATCAGCAGGCTTTGTTATTGACAGGTATACTGTCTACAGTAAATGTGTACTTAAACGCATCAATATACTCTACACATGCATGCAAAACACCTAACATTTGCAACTCAAAGCGAAAACGATGTGTACATTGAATGCTATTTGCATTTCAATATCGAGAACATTGCTACTGCCCGCTTTACAAAACCCCATACTTTGTACGAAGTTCCTTTTGTCAATGATATTACTTTTATAAAGTTGACTGTTGTTCATTTTTATATTGTTATAAAAGGATGATATTTAATATAAAGTGAAATAATAACGAAATGAATATCTACAACGCTACAATTTAAATGATTAATATTAGAAATTAAATATTTTAAAAGTATTTTAATATTTTTACATGTATGTTTTTTTGCGTCAGTGCAAATATTTGTACAATTATATAAATTATAAAATGTTATCTTAGAAGTATTGTAATTCCTTTTTATATAATACAATGTCATTTATAATATTGAAAGTAAAAGAGTAAATAAATTAATAGGCTCCCAAATTTTCCCAGATGTGTTTATATTATGTATACAAAAATTGTAATTTTTTTCGCAGTTTTGATACAATTGTTTAAAATTGACATTTTTTGTATTTTTGAAAGATTGATAGCGATTTTTATGAAATGTTGTGTCATGATTTAATGATAAACAAAATTTCACAAATCAGTAGTGGATGCGACTAATGACAAAAAGGTGTATATTTCATACTATATTTGATGAGTTACAACAAGGAAAAAATACCTCTAAAATAAGTGAATCAATTTGATCTATTTTAGGCGAGGCAGTATATACAAAATTTAAATATTTTAAAGTCAATGATATCGATATTAATGGTCAATCATGCTTTAAAAGATAGATACTTTGTAAACATTACTGAATAGCTATTCATTGCAAATGCTATAAAGCTCATGGCATTAATGACAGTTGATTAAGTAACAGTTTGAGTTAAAAAATGAAATCTCGTAAATTCTATATGGATTTTCAGAAAAAAAGATGAATGCTGACTAGATACATATATCTCATTGTATGTTAAACATCCAAGATTTTTTAAAAATATGTTACTTCCAACAAAAAATTAATCATATATACAATTATATGCATATATTCATGAATCTAAGACCAATCAATATTAATAGAAAAACCGAATATCCATACTAGAAAGGTTTTTTTGCTTATCTAATGGAGCATAAAGAGTATACTATTTTATGAGTACTTCCAACCGAGTAAAATTATTACAACTGAGTACTATGATTAATAATTGAATCATTAAGCTGGCGAAATGAATCAGAAAAAGCCATTTATTGGACAAGAAATCCGGAAGAATATTTTGTTGTACGACAACACTAAACAGCGTGCTGTTCTTATTACCCAGGGAACGATCTTTAACTTGAGTAGGGGAATTCTCCCTTAGGCGGCGTATTCACCCGACTTGGCACCTTCGAATTATCATTTATTTCAGTCAATTCAGAACTCTTCAGTCGAATGATGCTTTCGAAATATGGCTGAGATAAGAAAATGAGTCGATGATTTCATTGCCTCCAACCAGATATCTTTTTTCACGAAGGAATACGAAAATTTGAACATTTTTTAAAAAATTGGCTTATTTTTAGTATATTATAAAAAAAGTAAAAACTTGCAAAAAATTCTAAAACTTTTCCGCATACTCAATGCATTTACAGTATTTTTTGCAAATAGGATTTATCACTGTAACTATCTTCGATAATTTGATAATGTTTCTTGATCTAAATTTTTAATAAAAATATTTAAAAAAGTTTTTTTAAAAGAATTAACTGTTTAATGGTTGGCAGTATTAAATAAAATAATATTATTTTATATTTTATATGGGGTGGATCAAATGAGATTGAAGAGTTTAGACATACATTTATTTGTTTACAATAATTTACTATTTTTAATATCCTTCAAGTTTATATGTGCCACTCTATACTTATATAGTAAAGATTAAATATTCATATTTATCACAAAAATAATAAGAAAATGCAATAATTTGATTTTTTATCAATTTTACTTCTAGAAAAAAAAAACGTTTAAATAATAATTTAAATAATAATTTTTATAAATATTAATAAAACAATTTTACAAAATTAAAAGAATTTAATAAAATATTTTACAAATATCAATTTTAAATATATATATTTATGTACATATATATATATATATATATATATATAAACATTACTAAAGGATTTGCAATGTTAATAACAGTGGTAGAAATGCATTCAAATGCTTTATTATTGATTTAAATTCCAGGACTTATTTAACATACAATATATATTCCATTAAACTGAAAACGTTTTTAATCTTATAATAGAAGCCATTTTAGAACGCTTATTATTTATGACGAAAACAAAATGTGTTTCTTAACTAGAACTGAACATTCACAATGGTTGTTGAATTATTAGTTATATTGGCGACAGACAGTCGGTCGTCTAATATACTCCATATATAATAGCATAATCGTCTAACTAACCAGACCGTATCGTTTGAACGTATCAAAATAGAATTATAATATATAGAATAATACCGAGAAAAGTAAAAATACATGTTCTATTTTTTAGTATATAAATATTAGATCTACTGAAAAATTCTATTTTTTAAGTAAAAAAATGATTTAATATTTTATTAATGCAATTTTCATTAACATTAACAATTTATTCTCATCTTGATGAAAGGTTTTAAATTTATTTCCGATAAATTACTCTTCTTTGGAAGTTAAAAACTCATTTTTAACATTTACAATATTATTAATTTTTTCTTCATTTAAAAAAAAATTAGAACCAAAAATAAAGTTATAGGGTACTATACTTGAAAAATATGTTGATTGACTTAGAATCTCTAAACAAAGTTTTGATATTTTTTTCTGAGCTATTATCAAGAAATATGAGGTATTGAGTTACTATTCTTTAAAATAACTTGCTTTTTATTAACAAGAGTAGGACGCTTTATTAAAGTTTATTCTTAAAATATCCAATTGTTGATAATGTCTTTCAGAGTCAATTGTTTCTTTTGAACTTAGAAGTTCTTAAAAAATTAATTCTCTTATATCCCAACATATAGACAATATTTTTTCATTTACACTTAATCTCGGTATAGATGTGACAGAACAAGTTATCCTACTTTGCAGTATTTCCTACTTTCCTGATACTATTTTCATATGTAATCCACCACTTCTCATTTTCAGACACGAGATGTTCCAAAACGGTTAATTTTTATTTCATGAAAGTAGAGACGAGCAAACGGTTTTATATACAATCCTGTTTATTCTGAATTGCCTATTCATGTTGTTCATCTTACATACGTCTCTGATGTAGATGAAAATAGATTTTCTTCTAAAATATTTCGAAAAATATCATCATCGATCATAGAAAGTCGTTCAAAGCATGGATCATCTTTAAGATTAAAGTCTTCATTCTCAAATTTCTCAAATAGTTTTCTAAATATCCACTAGATACTGCATTTGCTCCAAAAACTTCGAGAATATTTGTAAATGCTTCTACGTAAAGTATAAAGTACCGTAAAAAACCTTATCGGCAGACATTTTTCTTTAACTATTATTTAGTAAATATTGATGACAAAACATTTATTTTAGTGTTTATTTAAGGATCTCAATAATAAAATATAACGGCAAAAAGAAAGCCTTAATATATTATACAATAAAATTTATTAAAAAACTTCTTATAGGATTTTTCAATAAACGCTTCAGAAATTTATATGAAAATAAAATAAAAAATATTTAATTATTTAGTTATTTATTTTATTTTATTTTTAAGCATATTCTATGGAATTAATGATAGAATACAACTTCACTTATATGACCAACAGGACTTCACTTCACATAGTGCATTCTTTTAGTCTAATTTTAGACACTCTTTCACATAACTGTAGTCCAATTTCATAAATTACAATTTAAATTTTTATTTTTAACACTTCTGTTGTTTGTAGTTTATTAAAATAAACCAATAATTTCCATAACCCCACAGAAAATAATCCAATGCAGTTAGATCAAATGAATTTGGTGGCCAATTTATGGGTCCATTTTGTAAAACAATGGACTCATTGAAATCTGGTTTCAGTAAGTTTATTAATGTTTTCACAATTTCTAAGCGTTGTTAAAGTGTTAAATATTCCATGATAATTTACCAAACTACCGATCTGAAATATTGAAATGAGTTTTAAAAAAATTAAAATATAGCTGTCACTAGCTGACTATGTTTTGACATTTTTATTGGAAAACCCTGTACTTAAAATAATTGTGCCCTAAGAGAATAGAACTTTTCAATGGACTGTATATGTATATATATATATATATATATATATATATATATATATATATATACACACACAATAATGAAAATAACAGAAATATAGTAACTCTCAGTAATTTGATATAATATTTTCGGTATTCTAGCCCGATTAGAGTTAAATTTAGTTTTACATCAAGACAACATATTTTTACAAATATCTAAACAAAAATAAAAATCTTAATTAGGGAGATCTCATTTATTCTCTATATTCACTCAATCTACTACCTTCTGACTAATATAACCTATTTTGACTCAATTATATTAATTAGATTCAAATAATTAATTTATAGGAAATACAATTGTTTGAACTAATTTGTACATTTAAACCAATATTCATTTATGATCATGAAATAAATAAACTTTCCAAAAGAAAGAACATAGAATAAGTAATAATAGATTTTTTAATCGATTAAATAAAGAAAAATGTTTTATAAAACAAAAAAAAAATTCTATCAACTCAATATGTGCATATATATATATATATATATATATATATATATATATATATATATATATATATATATATATATATATATATATATATATATATATATATATATATATTGTATATGTAAGTATGTATGAATATTTCGTTTCAAACTATAACATAAATAGAAGGCATATTTATTTTTCTTGTAAAAAATCAACGCGTCAAGATACGAAAAACCAATTGAATTTCAGAATCATGAAACATATATGTAATTCTATTTATATAAAAATGGACTTGACATAACATAAAAAGCAAATATATGTCTTATAGAACGAAGATTATAATATCACAGGTCAAGTGAGTATCACAAATAACTCTTCCGGAAGTTTACATATCACAACTTCAAGAATCGAGGTTTTCAATATAGTTTATATATACATACATACATACATATATATGTATATATATATATATATATATATATATATATATATATATATATATATATATATATATATATATATAACATACATATATATATATATATATATATATATATATATATATAAATTGCGCATTATAAAAGGAACAATTCGTTTTTCATACATAGAGAAAGTTTTATATTCTCTTATTGCTTATATTACCCACAATTTTCTGTGACTTTTAATACATGGTTGTTTAATTTTAAATTGTTCCATTTTATCTGAGCTTAGTTATTTACTTTTAAATGTTACAAAAGTAAATATAATTAAAAATTACTAAAAAGCTATGTTATTTTAAAAATTATTTTTTATTAAATATTTTAATAGTTAAACTTATGAAAATATTAAATATAAATTTAATAAAATACCGTCGATGATAAACAATTGTCTTATTTTTTTTTATTCCATTCTCAAATTATAAAAACCTTTATTCAATTGTAAGTTTTGATTACTGTAATCAATAAGAAAACCTTGTATAAAATTTAATAAATATCAATTTTATATAAAATGAACATTAAGATACTAAAAATGATGTAATTTTGGAATCATGTTTTGAATAAAATATTGTGGATCACCGGGTCCGGACGGTATATCTAATGCACACCTGAAGCACTTGCCGAGAAAAGCAATCACTAAACTACGTGACATATTCAACAGCGCACTGCGACAAAACCACTTTCCGGCTTTGTGGAAGAGCTCACAAGCATTCCGATTCCGAAACCGGGCAAACCATTGACATCACCGACTAGCTACCGTCCGATCAGTCTCTTGTCGACGATCAAGCCGTCCGATATTCAATAGAAATACTATTTGATTACAAAAATATTATATTTTATTCTAACACAAATATAACATATTTAATTAATTATAGTATCATACAAATGTGACACCTAGATTTGTGTTTTATTAAAAAGAAACTATTACACATGTTTCCAATACACACGTTTATTTTTAATAAAACACAAATCTAAACGTCACATTTAGATTACCCTATACAATAAAATTCTAAATATAAATAAACTATGATAAGATTTCTTTATTTACCCATTATATGTGTTTATAAGTTATTTGGAAAATTTTTGAAAATTAAACAGATTTTCATAATTTAGACTCGAATGTGTAAAATATTACATAATGGCACGTTATAAAAATGACCATAAATTATCCGGATATCAATAATTTGGTTTCACCACTAATTTGGAAATATTTTTAATGTATTTTCTTGTCTTTATTCAATGCATCTCTAAATAATGATAGACTCTTTCTTTTCTTTTTTATATTATTTTATTATTTATATACAAAGCGTATCTACATGTGGTATCTGTCTATATCTGTCATTTTTAAGTGAAGAGATGTTGTTTGTTGTTTTTTACATCATTGATCGTGTATTGGATTCATATCTCTTTTTGTAAAAAAAAAACTAAATTGACATATTGCTATTGGATATTTCTTTTCATTCAAAAGTATTTGAAATTTTAACAGCTTGTGAGGTCCGTTTGAAATGGATTGAATATCTACATGTGTTACGTTTTTATATTTCTTATTTCGTTAAAGAAAAATGTTATTTGTACGAGTATTGTGTTTGGATTATGTATATTATCTTCTATATAATAATATCATGCACATGTTTTGTAATTGAAAAAATATATATAATAGGTTGAAAAATAATCATTTTCAAAAAATAAATCTATCGTCGCAACAAGTTATAAAATATTTAAAAGATTTTATAACCTAGATACATTTATGTTACTTACAGATAAGTGATTCCCCATATTTTTTATATGGTGGATTACTTTGACTGTGTGTCACTGTATATATAATATTTTGTGTATATATATATATATATATATATATATATATATATATATATATCAAGAAAATTGTTAGATAGTTTTTAGAACATTTAATTAGAGATTAATGAGAAATGAGATCGATTAGGCTAACAGCAATGTCACTTCTGACTGAGAATAACGATAGTAGGTAATATACGTCAATTACCTGCTGAACGATTAAGAAAGTTTATGTCAAAGTGTAATGGCGCCTGAAGGATTTTGTGATGTGTGTATATATATATATATATATATGTGTGTGTGTGTGTGTGAGTACAAGAATCGATTAAATTTAAGCCAGAAATTATAGAAAATGTTACCATTTATTAAGAAACCAATTCTATGGAATGATATATAAGCTATTATTTCAGCATGTTCTAAAATAATAAAAAAACTCCTTTATTTAGTAGCATTTTTCTATATAAAATATTATATGTTCTAAATATAAATTCATACTGTGGTTTTTAGTGCTTAGAACTAAGAGTTTTGGTAAAGAAATCTACATAAACAGGTGTGTTTGTATGCGTGTATATATATATATATATATATATATATAAATATACATATATATATAATATATATATATATATATATATATATATATATATATATATATATAAATGTATATATATATATATATAAATATAGTTATATGTGTTATGTTATATATACTTTCTTGTGGCTTGCGCAAATGTCTGTGTCTGTAAGTTATAATAGGAAATAATATATCATTTCCATAATAAATACATGTACGAGACTACACAATAAATTTTTGTTGTCATATAGAATACGATGATATATTTTTATAGGTCAGTAATAGGTTGTCCTCTAGTCTCTTGACTTGTAATTAAATTTAATAAATGCTGTAGACTATATTTATTTCCATAAAGAATAAAATGCGGTTTTACATAAACAATTGTCCTATCATATTTCTACTTTATTTTGTTCTGTATGACGATGCAAACAAACTCATTTCCGTTAGTCGCTGGAGACATTAGTTGCGCAGGAATATTCATCCTTTTATTTTAAATATATTCAATATGTGTATATACATATACAATTCAGATTTATCATATATTTTATTAAAATTTTATTTATATATATATATTGATAAATATATTCTACTATTTAAAATACCACATTATTAATGTGTATTTTAAATAATAGTTTAAAGAAAATAATAGTTTGAGAATGATTTCATTCGCAATTCAATTTCGTTGTGAGATTCTTTAATATTTTTTAATAAAATTGATTAAAATGTTAACATATTTTTACTAGTAAATAATATATAAAATTTAAAAAGAAATGAAATATTTTTGTAGAGAAGAAAAATATTTTTTAAATAATCTAAATATAACATTTTTTCGGTTATATGTTGTAATATTTAAAGTATGTTTAGTTAATATAAAAAGTTAAATAAAAATAAAAATATATGCAATTTTTATTACTTTTATTTATGTTAAAGTAAAATTAAAAATAATTTTATATTAAATACTAAATAAAAAAATATGATTAAAAAATATTTAATTAATAATTGTTTTTTTTATTCATTGTATTCGGTAAAAAAAATAATTATTAATATTTCCAATTATATTGTCGAAAGTAGCTTTAACTTAAAAATAATATTTATTAAAAAACGTTTGGTACAAGTATTTGTAAAATATGTTGATTTTTATTACTATTAAAATGTATGTTTGAAATAATAAAGATAAAATAAAAATATTTAAAAGTATTATTTGTTTTAAAAATGTGGCAAATTAACTTTCACATAACTGAATTATCACCTCAAGTACTACAAGAGATTTAACCTAAGAAATTTGGTATCAGATTCAGATATTAGACTTAATTTAAGATATCAAATTTCACATAAATTTCATAACAGAACCCTACTGATGATAATATTGCCATCAAAATGCACATTACCTTATTGTTTTTACAAACAAAGTGAACAATATGTAATTATTAAACTCTTTTGATGTTGAAGTAATAATTAATTTGCGTAGAATTTAAAAGTATAATATTATATAGGTAATATTTTTTTTAAAATAATTAATGCTTAAAAGATATTCTGTTATTATAATTTAAAAAATCAAGAGAAAAGTTAATATTTTTTAAAAAAATAACAAAGGATAAGTATTTACAAATGTAAGAATTAATAGTCATAATGACTTTTTTTACACTATTTAACTGATAAACAATATGATAATATTGAAAAATTCGATTTTACATTTTTTATAAATTTATTTATACAAAATAAGTTTTTATACCATATATATATATATATTCTTAATATTGAAAGTAGTAATGAAAATTTTAAAGCTAATCGCTAGTAATCAAATGGAAAGTAACCATTCCAAGATCATTATAGTTTACGATCGTCATCAAATAATCTTTATTTTTGAAAATGTATTTTTTTAAATTCAACACGTGACGTTCATAATCAAATACGATGAAATTATCATAGGATTTTAATTTGTAACGTTTTTATTTCGTCTGTTTCAAGCAGTACGTGATTCGAAATCAAATGCAATTATTACAGAAATATTTATTTATTTTCGTGCGTTTCGTATTACTCGTAATACGGTTGGTCGGTTAGATGACTCTGTTTACAATTGCGAATAACTGCACAATCGTGGCCCCAATATTTTGATGAAGTGTTTTCATTAGTTCGTTATGCTATTATACCAATATGCTCGCCATGCATGCATATGGAAAATATTTTATAGGAAATTCGAAAAATATTTATGATCAAACAGGGATGTGTTAGTAATTGTTTTTTTCCTTTTTGAAGGAAAATTAAATTACTAATGATTCAAATTATAATTTTTAAAATCCCTCTAATGTTAATATGGTATTTAGAATAAAGCACTTCTGTAAAAATATTTCTACATATTCAATAATATAAATACAATTGTATACTAAATTATATATTTTAAATATATTAAGTTTAGTTTTTTTTAAAAAATATTTATTATAAAAATTAAAATAAAATATTACTCTAAAATATTAAATTATATTAATCTTTCACAAACAAATTATCGTAATTTTAGAAAAATAATATAGGAAAAATTTAAACTAATTGAAAAACTGGAACTTTTATTATATACTTATATATATATATATATATATATATATAAATACATACATATACATATATATATATATATATATATATATATATATATATATATATATATATACTTATTATTAGGCCAACCCAAATAAAACTAAAGATTTTAGACATATATTTACTTCTTTACTTTTATTTACTATTCTTTACTATTATTCAGTCTCATTTGGGTCACATATATATATATATATATATATATATATATATATATATATATATATATATATATATATATATATATATAAATATATATATATATATTACATAAGTGGGTTTTTTGGTTGACTCCATATATAAGAAACTTAATTGGGAATCTAAAGAAGTAAAATAAAGAAATGCTTAGTCATTTACGATTTGCTGAAAACGTTATTCCCTTTTAAACAACTCCATATGAACTCAAAAAAATGATAAAATTTAATAAAGAAACTCAAACTAAAGGTCTTGTAATAAACCTCGACAAGATGAAAACAATGTTCAATGAATTTTTAAATAAAAAAAAAAAAAAACAATATGAAAGAAGAGAAATAGAAGGTAAAAATCATATATACCTGGACAACTTACTAACACTAAAGGAATATTTTCAGTTTATTTTTAAAAAAAGGAAAATGTCAATTTAAAATAAATTTGTGTATTATGAAATTATATATTTATATTTGTGTTAAAAGAAGATATTTGTTTATCACTGCTTTCTAATATTCTTATACGAGGTTGTTTGATAAGTATGGTAAAAATGTAAGAAAAACTAAATTAAAAAAAAACATTTTAATTAAATTAAACAATAAAAAATTTACCATAGTTATCAAACGACCCTCGTATATGTTAGTGAAACATAGGTCTTGAATGGCAAAATAATTAATCATTTACAGTTAATATAAAGTAGCACAGAATGATGTATGTTGAGAATAACATGAAAACAGGGAAACAATTAATGGATCAGAAAGTAAACACAAGTTATAGATGTTGTAGCAAAAGTGAAAAGTTTTAAATAGAAATAGGCAGATATTATCGTAAAAAAAGACTACTGATGGATAAAAGAAATTAATTATTGGAAACCTAGATATACATAAGTCTCAAAGAAATTTAGGGAAATCCGTCAGAATAAACTGAAGATAAAGACAATAGATCAGTCGAAGTGCAAAGTATTGAGAGAAGCCTTAATACAACAATGGATAGAAAGAATTTGACAATACCTTTCTAATTAATTCTCTTTCTGTCTTTTCGTACTTTTTCAAATATACATATTTCTATGTTTCTTTGTGTTATATATATATATATATATATATATATATATATATATATATATATATATATATATGAAAGTGCGATAACAAATATTTATAATTGAGTAAAAAGAAAATTTCCAATTAGAATTGGATGTTTTGAAAAAAATTCTTGTTTAGTTTATTCAACATAGGATTTTATTTATTAATCTTACCGTATCAAGGAAATAAAAATGTTAACAAATAATTTATATAGAGAAAAAAATATAGAATTATAATTATTTTTATTATATATTGAACATACTTCAAATATATTAAATAAAATCTATAAAAATTAAAATTCTGCAAAAAGTATAGTTATGGAAAGTTATAACGTAGCTGAAGAAAAAGTGTACTAGAATTTGTTAAGTTTTGATTTAATATCACCATTTCATACCAAATAGAATCTTCAGATTAAATAACGTTTCTAAATTAAGGGTATTGTGAATTTAGAAAATAGGAAGATAATCATGAATTCCATTTATGTATTTAAAGATTTTAAATGATATATAACCGAGCAGGATTTTATTGCAAAAAAAATTTGCTTTATATGATAAATGTTTCAATTAAAAAAAATAATTATAAAATTACAAATCCAAGAAACTAAAATTTCATCCTTTCATAGAAATCCTCGAATTTAGAATGGTTTTCATTATAATATTTTTAATCCACACCTTCTTTAGTGATTTTTTTTATATTGAATTAAAAAAGATTATTATTTTCATTTAAAATTTCAAACATCTTCCATAAAAAATTCTATTTTAAGCAGATATATATATATATTAATATATATATATATATATATATATATATATATATGAGTATATGCATATAATTAAATAAATCATCATGTAAATAAAATATAACTGATTAAATCTAAATATAAGTCGAATAATTTATTGATACGTAGAAACAAAACTACTAATATTTGAGTTTTCATCAAATTAAATTAAAATTTAGGTTACATAAGTATTTCAAATAAATAAATCTGTGTTAATTAAATCAGTTACACGCTTCAATAATCTCATTTGAAAGTGTAATGAACATATTGTTGTTCATCAATACTATATCATAAAATAAAAGGATACATCCCAACCCTGTTATGTTTGTTTATTTGTGTAAACGATTTCGAACAATAATAACAGTCGGACACAAATAACGGCTCTGCACTGGTTCTCTGCACATTAACAGTGCAAGCCAATAATTGTGTCGGAAGTCCATTGCATACGACAGACACGATCGGCCATTTCCAATATTACAAAACAATATTTGAAAATATGTTTGTGTGTCGATGCGAAACATTTGTGTTACAGTATCGAATTTAAACATTTGGTCAAGAATGTTAAAATAGTTGGAAAATCCAATAGTCACTATTTTATTGAATTTTAAATGTTGTACGATATTCTTAATTTCGATGATTGAAAATCGTTTTTTCATTCAGATTAAATTTTCACCACACATGATTGTACAATACATAGCGTATCCACTTTATACCATTGATAGATTTTTTAAATTATGCAGTTAGTAATTGTATTAAAAAGTCAATAAATGATAACGGCATTTCTATTTATTGTTGTTATAAAAAATCAAATTATGTATTAAATGATGTACATCTATTTTAAATGTATTCGATTTATTTAAATGAAATATTTATTTACGAATAAATACACCTAGAATTAATCTTTAACTACCATATCATGAATTAATTTTTGAAATATTTATTTTTGTTACTCATATACTATATTAACAGATATTCTGTCATGTGGGGTGTTTAAATACTACGGTGAACTGCTTGCTTAGGCCAGCAATGCGCATTTCAATAGCGATGCTCTAAACGTCAGAGCGTCGTGTTGTAATATCTAGACTAATTTATGGTTAAAACTACTTATATACTATTTCTTATAAATTCTCTTATCTTTATTCAATGCATCTTCCACTAGTGGTCAACTTTCTTTTTTCATTTATTAAGTATATGCGTAATAAGTATTTGTAGATATTTGTATGTACGTATCTAAAAATTATGTCACCTTTAAGTGAATATATGTTAATAAAATATTAAATAACATCTCAATTATCATCATCTAACATAATATTCTTTAGCAAAACAATAAATATCTCTTTATTTAAAATTAAAATAATTTTTAGATGCACATGATACATATTAAATAAACATACGTAATAAAATAAAAAAAGAGTTGGTGAGTAGTTGAAGATGCATTAAATAAAGATAACAAATTCAAAATAAATAGTATAGTTTATACATATATATATATATATATATATATATATATATATATATATATATATATATATATGCAAACATACGTAAAAACTGAAAAGAAATATCCATACAATTTACATTTTTGTAAAAAAAGATTGATATAAAAAAAAATTGTAGATAAACATTTTAAAACAATAAAATCTAATTAAATTTAATTAGAGTATTTCATTTCCAGATATTCAGGACTATAATATTCTATAAATATTTATAATACAATATAAACACTTCTTACTTACTTGATATTATAAATTAAATCATCATGTAAATAAATAATAACACGCATTTATTTATTTATCATACATAAATAAATTTTATTTATTTATCATACACAAATCCGTTATTGCAATGGCCAAAATTAATGAATTAAAGTTTGAATTGCTACCTCATGCACCCTATTCGCCAGATTTAGCCCCCTCGGATTATTTTCTGTGCCCAAACTTGAAAAAATGGCTCAGTGGTCAAAGATTTCCCAACGATGAAGAAGTGATATCGGCAGTTAATGGGTATTTTGAGGAGCAAGACAGTTCTTATTATAAAAATGGTATCGAACTTATTGAACATCGCTGGGAAAAGTGTATAGAGCTGAAAGGAGATTATGTTGAAAAATAAATATATTTTTTTCCAAAATTTTTGTGTTTTCTTTGTTGGGTCGGGTACTTCTGGGACCACCCTCGTACGAGTTTCGTTTGATAAGTATGGTAAATTTCTTTATTGTTAATTTAATTAATTAAATTTTTCAATTTAGTCTTTCTTACTTTTTTACCATACTTATCAAACGACACTCGTATTATAGAGTGTTTTTATAAGTGCGATATAACTTTAAATTGAATCCCTGTCGAAAGTTTTATCTAATTTAAAAAATACCCTTCATTATATCTTTATATACACATACACACTCATGTATGTATGTATGTATGTATGTATGTATGTATGTATGTATATATATATATATATATATATATATATATATACTCGTATATGTAAATATACCATAAATAATATTTTATAATAATTAAAATTTGATTCTAATAAATTTTGTCTTCATATATAAATAGTCATTCTAAATAAAGATGTTGAAAAGATTGAAAATTATATATATATATATATATATATATATATATATATATATATATATATATATATATATATATATATATAAAGTAGTACATCACTGATAAGGAAAACGTAGTTTGTTATCGGATTTAAGAAATAATTATATTATAGTTGAAAACTTCACGAGCAGAAATTTTATCGAAATTAGTGAAGATATTTATCATGTCTGGGCCGTATCGCCTGTTTGCCAGGTCGAGAAAGCTTCTGGGACAGTACGGAGGCGGGGTTTTGATATCATTTGTTATTTGGTCCGATACCGGTACTCGGCAAACGTTAACAACGAGATCAATTCCACTTATAAAGTGTACACTGCAGATGACAATTTTAATGTTTGTGGTGGCTGTGCTTATTAAACTGTGGCTACTGCGATAAACATTATTTACTTTACAGGCCTTCTTTTTCTTGCTTCAGTTCAACATTCACAAATGCGCAAAAACACATACAAATCAAATACACGAATAAGTGAACAATACATTTGCAAGAAATTTATGAATAAATATCATTTTACTCACTCCCTTAAATATATATATATATATATATATATATATATATATATATATATATATATATATATATATATATAATATATATATATATATATATATATATATATATATGGGTTTTCCAATAAGAATATCAGAATTTTAAAGCTAGTGGCAGCCATGTTTTAAATTTTTTTCAAACTTATTTTGACATTTTAACTCAGTATAGTTTGGAAAATTATCATGAAACTTTTAACACTTGAAAAATGTTTAAAAATTGTAAAAACTTTAATAAACCTATTCAAACAAAAGTTTAATGAGTCTATTATTTTACAAAATGGATATATCAAGTGGCTACCAAGATTATGCGATCTAACTTCATTGGTTATGCCGATAAACCACAAACAATAGAAGGATTAAAAATTGGCATTGAACGTGTAATTCTTGAAATTGGACCACAATTATGTGGAAGAGTGACTAAAATTGGACTAAATGAATGCGTTATTTCAAGAAAAATACTGGTAGTCATATGAGGGAAATTGTATATCATCATTAATGTCATAGAATCTGCTTAAAATTAAAAAAAAAAAAAACAACTAATGAATTATATATTTTCTGCTCTATTTCCATTTAAATTTGCGAAGCGCTTATTGGAAAACCCTATAATGTATGTGGATATATCAATATAAAAATATTAAAATACATTTGATTTAAAATAATTATATATTAGTATTCTTTAAAATAATATTAAAATCAGTATAAAGCAATTTAAAATATCAAAGGACATTTACTCATATTTCTTCGAATTTTTTCAAATATAAATTATATTTGTAACATATGATAAGAGTAAAGTTTAAATTCTAAGAAAAAATTAAAAAAATATATTTTGAAATTAAACTGAATTTACATATAAGGGCTGTCAAATTGTAAAGAGTAGTGTAAGATTTTATGTAAGTTTAAATTTTATATATAAACGTAAATTTAAATTTTACATTTAAATGTGAGTTTAAATTTTATATTTTAATGTAAGTTTAAATTTTATTACTAGTCGTATATATTGTATAGTTTATGAATAAAAAATATTTAAAGAGTACTATTGGTAATTAATTTTTAGGCAATATAAATTAGAAAAAATTAATAAGTTTTTTAATTCTCGTTTTATATACATATTGAAAGTTTCAATGGAGGAAATTTAATTCAATATATATATATATATATACATTTTTGTATACATATAATTAATTATAATTATAACATTGTCTTTCACATACTACAAATAAGTAGTATTTTAGAAAAATAAAAGAATTTAAATCGAATATAGCAAAAGAAATTTTAAATTAAAACGTATTTGAATATTCAACTCATTTCTAACATAGTCTTTATATTTTATAAATTAATATATTGTAAAAATAATATTCATGAAATATTTATACATAAAATCGCTTACGTTACATTACAATTTCGTTACGGCTTTAACAAATACCTTACATATATATTTTATTACAGATTTGGAAATTGAAAAAAATGTATGTATGAAAAATAACATTATTTTTTTTATTTATATATTTATATGAATTAATAAAAAAAAGATTATATGATTTTATCATCAAAGTTTCATTAAAATTATATTATTTATAAACTTAGAACAAAATTAGTAGATTTAGAACATAATATTATTATTAATTGAAATAATTTAAAAATACAATATTTATTATTTACTTCTTTCTTTAAATAGTTCAATGTTTATTTATTTTAATGCTCTATTTATAATTTAGTCACATTTTTTTATCTCTACTTCTTATTTTTTAATATTTACATATTTTATTTAATTTTTTTTATATATATATATATATATATATATATATATATATATATATATATATATATGAAAAAAATGACACTAAGTTGACCATATGTTAATTAATTAATAAAAGTAAGAAATAATATTATGAAACAACAATTCATATTTTATAATACATAACTTTGATGATGATAGTACAGTAATCGAAATGCACATCAGACAATAAAGTGAACATTAAATAATTATCAAATATATAAAATCTTGACGTATTGGAGCAATTTATTTTTAAAGTAAATTTTTCACTGTGTCAAAACAAATATTAAAAATATATTTCAGTGAATATTACTTTTAATTATATAACTTTTGTTTGTATTTATAAGTTGACTAACAGTTTATTTTTTTAAAAAAACATAATTAGGTTGAAAAATTATATATATCTATGTATATACATATAAAAAAACAATTTTAAATATATATTAATAACAAAAATACTCTGACAATGATGGCATCGCCATCGAAATGAGTATCAGATGACTATTTTACAATACAAAAAGTGAACAATAAGTGATTATTGAACACTTAATAACCATTGTGGTGTTGGTGATAAAAATTCATTTCTGTTAAATATATTTATAAATTACTAAGTTTATTTTTGTAATTATTTTGTCAAGCAATTATATATATATATATATATATATATATATATATATATATACATATATATATATATATATATATATATATATATATATATATATATATATATATATATATAATCGATAAGTGATAATTACTAATAAGTAACAAAATATTGATCATTTTTTTTTATTTTATAGCCATTCACATTCAACAAACACGATATTTCACAGCATCACATAGACAAAATAAAAAACATTCTTTTCAAAAATATTTTGTCAATGCTCTACGTGTTGATGAATCTATATAAGCGTATGTGAGTTACATATGAATGAAAATAAATTGCAGTTATCTTTTAGTACACATTCAATTTCATGTCTATTATATTGTATCTCTCGAATGAGTGATGAATTTACTATTTCAGCTAGTAATTTTTATGTAAAGACCATTAAACGTTAGTTTAATTGTTTCAAAATAAATAAAGTTTTTCATAATAATATAAACAAATTTAATTGGATATTGAAATTCGTGTTCAAATTACATGCAATATATTTACATATATTTTATTATTATTATCGTCTAGTTTATCTTCGTTCAAAAGATAGTCTATCAAAATGACTGATAAATATTTTAACGCTATAAAATAACGAATAAACACTTTATAGTGTAGACGATCTATTGGTACTTGTTGATTTTGTGTGAATTTCTCAATATTTTTTCACCAAGATACAAATGTTGTATGGTCTAGAACGACTATACTGATTTATAAATTATTATCATCATCAGCCTTTTCTATAAACTGCTGGATAAAGATTTCTTTTAAAACTTGTAAAATCCTGTTATTAAATACCTTTCTTTTCCATTTAATTTGATGATTTTTTATGCCTCTATCTTATTTATTGATTTATAAATATTAGACCTTAAACTTGTATATCTTAGGATTCTCAATCAATAATTGCTCTTAAAATATTCTTCTATTTTTTATACATGATCGGCTCATTTAAACTTTATTTTTTTATTATTATTGTAATGTCTATAATTTCGGTTTCATATCTAATCCATTCGTTTATTTTTCTACCTCTGTTATTATTTATATGCACCTATCAATGCTTTGTTGTTTTCTAGAGTCGTTAAAGTTTCAAGTTTAGTTGTCATAAGTGAAAATAAGTAGGATCAAAACTTTTTCTTTAAACATATATGGTTATTCGACTTTATACTATGAATTTAATATATATATATATATATATATATATATATATATATATATATATTCATCCAAATATAATGCCTATATTTGTGTTTTTTTTTTAAAAAAAACATGTTTATAGGGAAACACGTGTATAGTTTCTTTTTAATAAAAGACAAATCTAGGCGTCACATTTAGATGACCCTATTTATTTTAAATAGTAACGATATATTAATTATTTATAAATATTATAATAAAAATAGATTAAATAAATTTTTAAGTTCTAAAATTTCTTTTAATAATAATGTTATTTTCATAAATGTGATAAATTAAATATTAAATTTAATGTAATTTATTTTTAGACAATTAGTTAAAAATAAAATTTTGTTTACAATAAATGTTATAATGTTACAAACTTTGAACTTTACATTTTTGAATAACATATTATAGAGATAGATAAATATTATAGGTATCAAAAAGGTATAAAATATGTATTAACAAATTTAATTACTCTCACCATTCTGTTTTTTATACAGTATATATAAATATATATATATATATATATATATATATATATATATATATATACATACACATACATACACACACATTTATATATATATATATATATATATATATATATATATATATATATATGTATGTTTTTATTCACATAAATATGTGTATGTTAATATAAAATATACATTTTTCAAAGTTAAACGAATATTAAGTTGACAACCACTGCTTCATTGGGCAAAACGAATTTGAAATCAATACTTTCGTAATGGTAGTCGCAGCTTCTGTTCTTCGTACTGAATTCTCATTATTGGAACTAGGTATGTATCTGAATCGAACAGCTTAAATTATATCTAAATTTATTTTAAATTACAATTCGTTTTGCTTTGTCAACATCACAAGTTAATAAATACGCGAACGTATTTGAATATCAACATTACCATATTTCGTATCGCATTAAAATAGACGTATAACTGACATCACAACAATAGAAGTGGAAGAAAATATGATTTGAATAACGAAAGAAGTAAAACTTATTTTCTAGTTATGAAATTTTTCTCTTTTTAATACATTTGCTAGAAATATATAGTTTGATTTAATTTTTGTATTTGATCTCCCTCCTTCTCCCTGTCTCTCTCTCTCTTTATATATATATATATACATATATATATATATATATATATATATATATATATATATATATATATATATATATATATATATATATATATATGTATATATATGTATATGTATATAATTTATGAGAAAATGAAATCTGTCAATATAAATAAACAGAACAAATATGCATTGGACTGTACACTAATAATAATAAATAGCACTAATGAGGTAGATGTCGTTAATATATTTATAATAAATGAGTATATACTCGTACATTAATGAAAACAAATACGTTATGTATTGTAATTCTCAGAGACAATTATTTTAATGTATATTATAATTATAAATTTTAGTTCTAATGATATTATTATCTCTATTTTTTATTGTGTTATATATATATATATATATATATATATATATATATATATATATATACGCATATATTATATAAACATTCACTATGAGAGAAGATATTTCAAGCACTACTAATCAATGATTGTAATTATAAAATTCATTATGCTAATTATAACTATTTTGATTATTTCTAAATATGTTTGTATATTTATATCATTTTATTTTTTAATCATAGTTAATGTTATAAATAATATTTGTTTCATAAATTAAACAAATTTAAATAAATTTGTGAAAAGTTATGATACAACAAATTTAAAAATTCTTTTCAAATCAAAAATATAACAACTTAAAAATTCATATTTCACATTTCAATACTTGAAGGTATAAAAATTATATAAATAGATTATTTAAAATAAAAAGTTCTTTATATTTAAAAATTTAATCAAAATATAATCACAACTAAATAAATTTCTGTGAGAAAACTCATTTTATATTAGTTTTTTAGAAACTTTAGTTCCTAAAGTTGAAATATACTAAACTGTTTGATGAAAATAAAGTAAAAGTTATTTTTTTAAATATAATTAATTATAATTTAGCACTATTGTTTATAGATATTATACAGAGTTTTCCAATAAGCACTTCAGAAGTTTAGTTGGAAATAAAACAAAAAGTATTTAATTGATGAGTTATTATTATTTTTTTATTTTGAAGCATAAACTATGGCATTAATGATAGAATACAATTTCACTTATATGACTTTCATGACTTCACTTGACATAGTGGATTCGTTTAGTCCAATTTTTAGTTAATCTTTTACATAATTGTGGTAATTTTTTGATTTATACGTTCAATGTTTATTTT
Organism: Neoneuromus ignobilis; assembly: GCA_029203775.1. Taxonomy (NCBI): domain Eukaryota; kingdom Metazoa; phylum Arthropoda; class Insecta; order Megaloptera; family Corydalidae; genus Neoneuromus; species Neoneuromus ignobilis. Next base: position 43,051,396 of record CP092090.1, read on the forward strand.
TAACGCTTCTGCTGTTTGTGGTTTATCAGCATAAAACAATGATTTCACATAACCCAACAGAAAAAAATCCAATGGAGTTAGATCACATGATAATGGTTGCCAATTTATGTGTTCATTTTGTGAAATAATAAACTTATTAAACTTTTGTTTCAAGAAGTTTTTTAAAGTTTTTACAACTTCTAAGCATTGTTGAAGTGTTAAACGTTCCATAGTAATTTGGCAAACTATACTGAGCTGAAATGAAAAATGAGTTTAAAAAAATTTCAAGCATGGCTGACATTAACTGTCAAAGTTCTTATATTCTTTCTGGAAAATCCTATATTTTTAAGTTATTCTACTTTAAATGAAAATACGATAAGTTTAATTTTATTTCATAATTTTTAAAATCACTTACTAAAATAATTTAGTTTGTTTTCACATAAATGAGTCATCAAATATTAGAAATTATTCAATAATTACTTATTATTTACTTTGTTTGTTTCTAACAACAATAACTTAATGCACCTTTCGATGGCGATATCAAGATCGGCAAAGCGTTGTGTAAAAAAAATAGAGATTTTATAAAACATTCTAATAAGATATAAAGATTTTATAAATCAACTCTCTGGTGTTGATGGTGTTGCTAACGAAATGCGCATTAGTTTATTATTGTTATACACAAATAAAATAAACACATAATTATTAAACACTATATAATATCTTGTTGTGTTGGGGGTGATAATTCGTTGGTATAAAAGTCAATTTGTCATATTTTCAAAACAAATATTAACTAAGTTTGTTTATCTTATATTTTTAAAATTTACTTATAATAATGTATTTTACCGTTATTATTAGGTAGAATTTTTTACTTGTTTTAGATGGACTTTTTTGTACTTATATGTAAATCAATTCTTAAATATAATTATAATATTTATTAAGCTAAATAAAAAGTACCAAAAATTTTATACATATAAGATTTCCTAAAAACATTCCACAGTATTATTATATGAAACTTCATAGATAACTTCTTATATTTAACTATTGTTATTAATAGTAGATTACTATCAATAGGAATTCTGTTTTAATGACAATAAATGAATATAGAAAGTTCAAATTTAATTCAAAAGTTCAATAAAAATTGAATAAAATAATATTTTTTTTCGCTTATTGGTTTCCTATTTAACTAACATCATAATTGTAGTTATCTCCAGTTGCTAATTACAATTTTTTTTTATTTGATACAAAATAGAATCAGTTCTTAAGAGGATTGGATTACCTAACATCTAAGATATAATATTGCGAGGGTCGTATGATATGTATGATAAAAAATTAAGAAAAACTAAATTGAAAAATGTAATTAAATTAATTAATTAATTAAATTAAACAACAATTACATTTACTATACTTATCAAATGACCCTCGTATATTGATTTTTGTACATTTAAAGGTATTTTAAAATATTTAGTAATTTTTATAAATTCATTTTCTTTTTTTTGAAAAAAGACACTGAAAAATATTTATATATTAATTTATTTATATTAGCTATACTTTAATATGACAAATAAATACAAATGTAAAATATTTAAAGCTTAAAAATTACGAAGTACAAATAAAAATAGTACCTTTATGAATAAATTACATTTTTTTTATATATCCGAATACTTTTAAAAATAATGATTTTTTTTTAAAAGTCAGCAATAGAAATATGTATTCAATATACTCAAAAAATATTTTTACATTAAAGTAATTTTACAAAAATCAAACTGGTAATTGTTTTGAAAAATATAATTATAAAAAAGTAAGATTTGAAAATTTAAATAAAATATTATTTTTTCCTTAAGAGTGTGAGTGAAGAATGTAAAATAAATAAAATTTTGTATCTATCTATATATTTTAAAATATATATTTATATTGCTACATATATATTATATAATATATATATATATATATATATATATATATATATATATATATATATATATATATATTATATATATATATATATATATATATATATATATATATATATATATATATATACATATATATATATATATATACAATCTATACTAATATTTTCATTAACCTAGCGTGATAAGTTTTTGTTCTTTAAGAAATAAAATTATGTTAGAAAATAACTTTTCAATTTTTATAAAAAATATCATTCAATTAAAAAAACAATAGTATGATGTTATGGTCTCTATTAAATACAAACTTGAATAAAAAATAATTGGAACTAAAATGAAGTTAAGCATAAACAAAAATCATTTTGATACAAAGAAAATGATAACAAATGAAATTAAAGTTAGAAAGCAATTAGTAAAATTTAAATTGAAAATTTAATATGTTCAATGAACAAACAGTACGAAGTAATAAATAAAGTAAGGGAAAGAGAAATATCAACTATTTTAATAGATATCAAAACAATTTTTGAAACAATAAAATATTATAAATATCAATTTGTTAACAATTTATGGTTTATTAGTATCTGTTCCGAAACACCACTTTTGTAGAACTTGCATAATTAAAGTACTTTTTTATTTCTATATTGTGTTTTAATAAACTTTTTGTAATTTGAGTATATTGAAGAATATATTACCTTTTAATTATACTTTTCATGTTACTTGGATATTTGAAACGGTTCAGTTTACATTTTTTAAAGTATTTAAGATGTGATTTTTGGCTAACACTCTCTCTCTCTCTCTCTCAATATATATATATATATATATATATACCTGTATATATATTCTACGAATACATGAAAACTTAATATTTTAACTTTGAAAAGATATTTTTATTTAATGTATAATGTAAAAGGTATCTGGAATATTTTTTTAATATTGTATTTAATAATATTTATAGTGTAGAAAAATTGATTTTTTGAATTTTCTTCTTTTTTATTGAGATATTTGTCTATAAAGAAATATTTTTCTATATTTGTTTTGTCTACTTAATTATCGATTAATATTATGCATTTATAAAAATAATTAGATAAGATTAATATAACCTTTGGATCTAGTTATATATATATACAATATATACATAAACATATATATATATATATATATATATATATATATATATATATATATATATATATATATATATATATATATATATATATATATATATATATATATATATATATATATATAATTGTAGTAAAAAAAATACTGGAGAATGAAGGAATAGATATATTATTATTTTTATTTTATTTCTAAGAAACAGTTATCTCTAAGTCAATCAAGTATTATAAATAAAAAGCAAGTACGAGTATATATATAAGTGCTTCTTGTATCTAACTTATTTGCAAAATTTCTAAATTTTGTAAAGAAATGACACAATTTCTTTAAATAAATAACACTTTAACAATTAAAATTAAGTAAATCAGTACATATCACTTATTTAAACTGGAGTTTAGAATTTTTATGTTCATATTTTAAATATTTTCATAGATAACTGAAAAAATAATTTTAAGGTAAGGTATTTTTCTTAACCGTTATGTTACTATCCGGGTACACATATACCCATTTTCGCCTTTGCGTTGAAGCCAATAAATTTCCGTGGAAAGGATCGTTTTGCCCAGTCAGATCCCCATTATTTGGGAAATTTCGAGAACATTTAGGTATTTGTATTTTTTTATTAAAAAAATAATAATTTAAATGACATTTAATTGATATACCCCTCTAATTACTACTTGGGTACAAGTGTACCCATAGATATTTTGTAAAAGTCAGGAATAAATTAAATAAATAAAAAAATAAGTAAATACTACGTTTTAATTATAGGACTTTATTGTATCTTCAAAAAAAATAATAAGCCGAAAAATGTCATTTTTCGGAAGGTGATGGACAATTTTTACAAACTGAATACGTCGAAGAATGTTCATCACAAATAGGTTTCTGGTATTGTACACATGATTTGCGAGTCTTTCTTCTCTGTTTATGCGGTGCTGCATGACAAATGCAGCAACCAACGACGATTTTATGACCTCGTATATTACGTTGAGTTGGAGTAGTAGTAGATGTAGAAGCAATCGACGCAGAAGTAAATGCAGTTTGTATGCAAGAGATTGACTTCATTAGTTTATCGCTAATTTTGTAGACAAGTTTCTTGTAATTTGTACATTAAGGGAACGGTCTTGAATGATTGGAAGACAAAATAATTCTCCTAATTGTCCCTCTCTCCTAATTGTCTCCTCTTCTCCTAATTGTCTTAAAAATACTAGGCACTGATTTATCTTTTTCTTGAGCATACAGTTATTTTCGAAATAAATAATATATGCTGCAAGAGCTGCAATATCAACGATATTGAAGAACAATGCAAGTGGCCACCTGTTTGTACACCTTCTTACATTATAGCGTCATACTAATTTGTCCATAATGTCTACACCAGATTTTGTTTTGTTATAAAAATGGATTATGTCGGGTTTATTTTTGGGTTCACTCATTGCGTCGTCGTGATACATCGATGACAAAACTACGACGGTTTTATTTATTTTTTTTTGACTCATATGAATATATTGTCACGTTGTCGTTATAGCCAAATAATAAAGAATTTATTCTTCGAGATTTTGTCTGTCATTTCTACAGGAATATATTTTTTATTACGTTTCAATGTCTCAATGACTGCCAACTTCCATGAGAGTAAATGTCGGGCTAACGGAAGAGTTGCAAAAAAAATATCCATGGTAATATTTCTGCCTGATCCTTTGAACGGAGCCACCAACTCTTTTATAACTTGTTCTCCTAAATTTTTTTCTCTACCCGATGCTGATTGTCCAGTATAAATTTGACCAGTGAGAGGATAGAAGTTTTCACAAATCCGCCATATTGATATAATAGACGCCGTCAGATATAAGAATTTAGGACCGTAATAATGACATTTTGTAATGGGGTACACTTGATTCTTGGGTAGTAATTAATGTGGAAAATTCCTGGTAGTAACATATCGGTTAACAAATTTATACAGGTATTTTTCACTTAATTTTTTTATAGAAAACTGTGTGTATAAGAGAAGAGGTTGATAAAAATTACTTTCAACAAAAAAATCTACAAATATGCCTTATGTATTAGAATATTAATTAAAAATGATATAAATTGCTTTAATGTGTATAAATTTAAGACGCAAGAATAAAGAAAGAAATCTAGCAACAGAGAAGAAAAGTGCATTATTCCTTTAAGAAAATAATAGTTATTATTTTTACCTAAAACTAAACAAGATCCTAACCTAGAAATGAGTGTGTATTAATAGAAGATATTTATGGAAAACAAAATTTTATAAAATAATTCCATAGAAATTAATCAGGATAATAAAACAATATATACAAAATTAGCTAAATAATACCCCACTTCTAACTAGAGAAATATTCTGCGGACATATAAAGGAAAAAATATTATATAAGTAGCCCAAATGAGACTGAAGGGTCTAAACATACATTTACTTGCATACTATCCTTCAATCTTATTTGAGTCAAGTTATATTTTGTTCCAGTAGCCATTAGTAGTATACGATAGTCTCCCCCCTCAACTAAAATAACAAACAAAATACACAGTAATTATAAATGGCGGTTCAAAATTTGTAATTTGAAAATACTTTTCCTATTAAGATCTAGACTTAATAAATTTCATTGAATAAGTAATGGAACAAATAGTCTATGTCAGTTTATTATAATGAGTCAAGTTACAACATACTAAGAAGAAAAATGTCCTAAAGTTGGTTTTATTGAGAATAATATATCTATAAAAACCAGTTGAAAAGATAAACAATAGTTTCAGGATGTTAGAGTTGTCTTATTGAATGGTTTGCCTAATTTTCTGTCCTAAATCCTATTGAAAATTTATGAGATGACAATAAAAAACCGTACTTCAAACAAAACAATCAAGCAGACATGACTTATAATCAATTATTTAACATGGAAATCGATATCACTAGAACAATACCACAACGCCTTGTGAATTCAATATCAAACTGTAATCAATAACAAAAGATATAAAATGAAATTTTAATTGATATTTTTATTATTTATACTGAATTTTAATTTTATTTTTTTAAAACAAAAATTATTTATTAAACTGATATTATATTGAATATCTTAAATTCAATATTTTTTAAAAATATAAATAAGCCATTATATTTCAATTATAGTTAATTTTTGTTGATTTCTTTAAGCATTTTAACATTATAAGTATCAAAAGAGTTCCAATATATGTTTATATTTAGAGTTTTTTGATATAAGTGAGTAATTTGTTATCCATTTTCATTTTTTTTACCACATTTGTATTTACATATATAAATATATGATAGGGTCATCCAATATTAAAAAAAACATGTGAATAGGGTAGTATGTAGGAAAACAGGTATGTAGTTTTTTGTTTCTTTTTAATAAAATACAAATCTACATACATACATACATACATACATACATACATATATATATATATACATATACATATATATATATATATATATATATATGTATATATGTATGTATTTGGATTTGTTTGTAAATAATAATATTCATATGTTATGAAATTTATATATAGAAAGAAATATTTAACGCAACATTTCTATGAACTACATTTTTGACATGTTAAAAGCTGCTAGTTTGAATTATTATATAACTATTTGAATTGAATATTGCATGATAGTGTCATGGATTTGATATGGATGACAAATAAAGATTTGCATACTGTCCACTAATCACTGTATCGTGTGAAATGAATTGAACTATTTGTGGTGATAATTCTAGAAGATAAAATGAGTAATAAAATTTAATATTTTTGTAAGTAGTAAACTTATCTAGGTTACATAGTAACGAAACATTGTGTAGAGAACGTAAATACTTCTTATCTAAGTAATGTAATATAGGTACTGCTTACTATTTTTAGCTATGCTCTGTATTTTATCGGAAGAGATCTTTTGAATAATTTATAAAAAAATTAAATAAATTAAAAATATGTTGGAATAAGAATTTTTCTTGCATTTAACATCATTTATATGTTAATATAATTAGAATAAAGCATGTTTATTTTATTAATTTAGATATTTTAAAAATTACTAAGCTATAAAGTAATATTACCACACATGCAATTTTCTTGGTGTAATATATATATATATATATATATATATAAATACTAGACCACTTTAGGTACATAAATTACAGAGTGGACTATAATAAACAGTGAATAGATAGAGGTTGATAAGAAAAATATAGACAAACACAGAACAGACACCACACACACACACACACACACACACATACATACATATATATATATATATATATATATATATATATATATATATATATGTATATATATAAAATTTACGAATAGTAGTCAGATCAGGAATATAAAATAACCATATTTCATTTCACCACAAATAAAGATGTACATTTTTTTAAAAAAATATCAATTGAAATAAAAAAAAATTCAATAAAAAGTGACTGATTCATACATTTTTTAATGTAACATATTTGATAAGCATTCATTGACAATTATTTTAATCGCATAAACACACAAATACACTTTTACTCAGACACACACACACACACAGATATATATATATATATATATATATATATATATATATATATATATATATATATATATATATATATATATATATATATATATATATATATATATATATATATCTTTTAAACGCAGTATTTATTATAATATTTTTATCCGTATTTAGTAATTTGTTAAATTAAGTACATATTAACGATTGTTTAAATATAATTATAATATTATATTAAAAATAAATGTATTATTGATAACTTTTTATTTATTAATATACTATATTTATACATATACAAAATCAAGTATATGAATTATATAAAAAAGTTTCATTAATTTTTAAATCTTATAATAGACGTGAAGAGAGAAAAAAATACGGTAAGAAAATATATTACATATGTTTTATATAAACGATATATATATATATATATATATATATATATATATATAAAGGAACAGAGCCTTTAATTAATCAAACATTAATTTTCATTTTAAGTAATAAGTTGATATTTTTATGTTTCGTGCTAACATTTTCTTTAATCACAAAGCATATTGACCTTTCGTATTTAAACTTGAATATAAAGGTCGTTTTCACATAACTGTTTTCGTCAGTTAACATAAATTTTCAACAAAAACGTATCTACCTCAAGAGCCAGTAAAGTCCTATGTTTATGAAATATTAAAGATTTCTTTAAAACATTTTCATATTTTTTATTCAATAACACAAAAAATCATAAATAATGAAATTCACATGTCCCTAAAATATCAAACAAAAATAAATGATCGTTTAATTATTCAGTTAACTAACAAAATATAATTAATTTATTTTTTAATTTAGTGATGAATATTACGATGATGGATTTGTTATTAAATTTGACTGTTTATTTTTCAATTCCAATCTGAATTTAATTAAATATTTAAAGACAGAATGACCAACTTTAAAAAATTATTCACGTTAATACTATATATATATCTATATATATATATGCATACGTGTGTGTGTATAATTGTATATATATGTAAATGTACACAAAAAGACATGTGAGTGAAATAATGAACCTAAAATGATTTTGTTGATTGTATCTCTTCAATCACTGTCAAATTAACGTAAAGTATTCGTTACAAGCAAGTTAATTTTCAATTTAATGTTTTTCTCAATAAAAAAGTATTTTAATTTTAATTTTATTTCATTGTAAAATCTAAAATCACGCATTTATATATATATATATCTATCTATATATATATATATATATATATATATATATATATATATATATATATATATATATATATATATATATATATATATATATATATATGTATATGTATATATATATATGTAAATAATAACAACATACGAAAAGTATATAAAATTGTTTATAATTCCTTTTTTATTTTATATTAATTCTAATTAAAAATTATTGTATAAAACTTTAGAATGATTATATATATTCATTAGTGAAACATATTTATTAATAGTCAAAATTAAATTTTTATTTTAATTTTCAAATGTAATTATTATTTATTATTTTATAATTCATTAGAAATAATGATTCTGAATTAAATTAACAATTATTTTCAATATATTATCTATTATATGTAGTTAAATCTTATACCCGTTTAAAATTTCATTAATTTTTTTACTTACTAATTCGTTTAATTGTATCAATAATTAATAATCACACAACCACACACACACACACACACACACACATATATATATATATATATATATATATATATATATATATATATATATATATATATATATATATATATATATATATATATAATATTTACATATATATCGTCAATTCCTTGCTTTTCACTAATGAGTGAAAAATCTTCCAAAATTGTTATCTTCTAATTATTCAATATCTTTCTCTTCCTTTTAATTCTGACGATTTTTTTTATGTCTCTATCGTATCTATACATGTGTTTCTTTTTACATTTCTGGATTTATAATGAAAGATTTCTGTTAACTATCTGTAACATTTTCTATTTGATATATGACACACTTATTTTCATTTGAAACTTTTCGTTCTTACTCCAATGTCTGCAAATTTAATTTTCTTTGGAATTCATTTTATTTTATTTATATCTATTAATTTTTTTAGTATATGTTTATTATAATGCTTAAAAAGTGTATTTATTGTATTAGAAATATTATTTCATTGATTTTGTTACATACTTTTTCTGAAGCTATGTACAAGAATTTAATTAAAAAATTACATTAATATATTGCAACAATCCATGTCAATACTTTTTAGTATAAACTCTTGTTATGCATATATATTAAAAATATTATCAATTAAAAATTAAGAACTATATATCTATTTGTTACTTTTTATATAAAAAAATACAAAATTATTTTTTTTAAATGAAGAATAAAAATAATTAATTCTATTTTTTATACATAATAATATTATTTAATAATAATTCTATTAGGTTTATATCCTAATTTATTATATAACAAATATTATATTTATAAACTATTTATTTATATAAAATAATATTTTCACATAAATTATTTTTAACTCTCACCATAACAAGATAAGAGAAAATATTCAAATTTCATTATGTAATGCTCTAAAGATGATAGTATCGCCATCGAAATTCGCTTAGCTTATTGTTATTATAAAAAAATAAAGTGAACCATAAATAATTATTGAATACTTTCTAATATTTAATGGTAGTGGTAGTGGTTGTGATTATTCATTTTTGTAAAAGTGAATACGCCACAGTTTTAAAACAAATGTATGAAATAACTCACTAATTAATTATTATAATGAAAAATTAAATGCAAAAACCTTTTTTTCGTTATTTTATTACTACCCTTGAATTTAACTACAATATTTGAAAATTTAAATTATAATTAACAAAATATTTGGAGTAGACAAATATAAACTTATTTATTTTATGATTTGAATTTAATAATACATAAATTTGAATCAAATATATTGAAAACTTAAAATATCAAAAATACTCACCTTCGCTACCGTAAGAATTTAAAAAATATGCAATTACCACTTACTGTTTATATAAATGCTAATATTAATTTTAATAATCATGGAATTATCGACAAAGTGCTAAGATAAAATGCAACATTCTGTTGATGAAGACATGGTCTACGAAATAAACATATTTTTTTAAAAAAATAATAATAATAAATAGTTGTTTAAGTATTTTTTACATCTGGCAGTATTGAAGGTAAATGATTTAAGTTTATTAAAATGAATTTGCCAAAGTAACAAACAAAAAGATGATATAAATCATGATTTTTGATTTAAAATTTATTATACAGAAATAAATAAGTTTGAATCACTACAATGTGTACATATTTGATAGTGTATATAGATAATACGTTTATATATACATGAAAAATAAACACAGTAATTGATTAGAGATGAGTTAAATAAAAATCAAAAATTTTACAAATTTATTAAAATCATAATCAAAAAATAGATTTTATGAAGTAATGCTCCGATGATGATGCTATAGCTATAGAAATGCATATCAGCTTTCAAACAAATAAAGTAAACAACAAGTATCATTAGACACCTATAAAATCTTGTAGTATTGTAAATGAGTGATTAATTTGTATTATATTTATTTAAATTTCGAATAACAAATTTATAACTGCTATTATAACATTAATTACAGACTAAATGTTTAATTCAAATAAACATATTACACATACACGAAATTTATTAATTATTTTGCGGCACTCAAGTTATAAAGTGTCCATTATATCAACGTGCCTCTACTAATCAACTAAAATTCAATTTTTATTTATGAACTGTTAGCGTCATGTTATAGTCACGTGCCGTGCTAATGCACGAATTAATGAGTGTCACGGGAGTGTATAATTTTTGTTGTATTAAGGATTAACTTGTTGACTGCATCATTATTCACTGCAGGGATTATTTAATGTCATTTTTATTCAATGTATAAATTATATACTTTAGTGAAACTGATATAATGAATAATTTATTTTAATCTTGCATTTATGCAAAGTATATAAACTGTATGTACTTTTTTGTATGTTGTTGCTTTTATATTGTAGAATAAAAAAATGTAAATATTTTTTTGAAAAAAATTAAATTTATAATATAAATAGTCACATTACATAAAATACAACATTTCTATATTTTACTTCCATGTACGCATAATACACAAGTACATATATATACAAACATACATATATATATATATATATATATATATATATATATATATATATATATATATATATATATATATATATATATATACATATATATATACATATATATATATATATATATATATATATACATACATACTTATACATATACATATATATATATATGTATATATATATATATATGAGAGAGAGAACATTTTAAATTGTTTATGTTGAGCAATATATTAATTTTTGTAACAAATTTCTTTATAATAATATTTTGTGAACTAAAATAACAGCCAATTATATTTATGTTTGTTTAATTAGGATTCATGATTTTTAAATAAATTAAGCAAATAATAGTTTCTAATCTTAAATGTTACTATTTTTAAGTTCACCTACGATTTTAGATAACTGGAATTTTCATAGACGAACTATTTTTCTTCTTTTGTCATTATTTGGTGCAAAAAACTTTTTTTTCAATTCAAAAACTAGGCTATGGCTATTTCGTATTGCATTTTTTTCATACGGTGGAAAGAAATTACGGAATCAGGTATGGGTAATACATATACAAAATACACACTAGTACATCTCTCTCTCTTCCTCTCTCTCTCTCTTTCTATATATATATATATATGCTTTTTTTTTATATATATATATATATATATATATATATATATATATATATATATATATATATATATATATATATATATATATATGTATATATATATATATATATATATATATATATATATATATATATATATATAATATTAGTTTATGTAAAATGAAATGTCGAATTCTTCAAAGAGAAATGAGTAATCTGACTGATTAGAAATCTGACAATTCATATTATACGACCTAAACAAAGTTTTGAAATGTTGTCTCTTTTCTAAAATATTTAAAAAATATACCGGGTGGCCCAAATGAGATTAAAAGATTGTAAAGAATAGTAAATGATAGTAAGCAAGTAAATTTATGTCTAATCGCTTCATTCCCATTTGTACCACTCTATATTAACGTTTACAGACATTTTCTCTATGGAAATAACTTGTAAATAAAAATAATAAACAATATTATTTATTTTCATTCAAGAAAAAATAGGTTCAAACTTCATATATTTCTGTTGTAAGGTTTATCTATGATGTATACTGTTTCAGATAATTTTATTTTTCTGTAACTATTTGCCCAAAAAAAATTTTTTTTAGTTCGAAACCTAAGAAATGGTTATTTCAAATCAATTTTTTGTTATCGGTTGTAAAAAGTGTGAAATCAATTTTCTCTCTTTCTGTATTTTTACCAAATTTTTTAAATCCAAATATTTTTTTCTAGTAGTTTAATGAGCTTACATACCATTTTTATAGATCAATAAGTTTCATTCATTTAACTCAAACGAAATAAATATTTGATATCTAATATATGTTTTATCAGTTGTTATCATGAACACAATTGATTTATGAAATTAATTAGTCGTTTAATCAATTTTAATATCATTTTTAAAATATTAATGGCACTATTTTAAATAAGATAGCGCTATTTTTAAAATAAAAATTAATAATTATTATAAATAGATAAATTAAAATCACGGAATTAATGTAATTACCTAACACGGACACGAACACACACCGGTTTTGAAACATTAAAATTATTTATTAAAGGCATATTTTTCATGGCAACAATAACAGATATTCTTCTATTCCCCATGTTTTTCTCTGTTAGCTGTCTTTTTTGTTCTTCATTAGCTACAGTCTATTACGACTTCAGTTAAAAAGCACGACGAGAATGTGGGAATAGGATTTACTGGTAAACTGCTTAGAGGGTTACAGTGACATTATATGATATTTAATGGACAAAGTATTTATATATATATATATATATATATATATATATATATATATATATGTGTGTGTGTGTGTGTGTGTGTGTGTGTATAAATATATATATATATATTGATTCATAAGTTTGATTAAGTGTGTGCATATTTGGTTTATATAGGGTCATCCAAATGCGGTGCCTAGATTTATGTTTTATTAACACATTGTATGCGGGCAACGTCTCGACGATGTTTTTTGCACTCTAGTAATAGTATGCGAAAGACATCGTCGAGACGTTTCCCGCATACAATGTGTTAAAAAGAAAGTATTGTATACAAATATTTCCCTCTACATCACCTTATGCACAATTTTATTTTTAATTAAATACAAATCTAGGAGTCACATTTCTTCAGTTTTTCCATATTAAAAGCTTATTTTATTCATACAATTTCTAACAGATTCAAATTGTGTTATTGTACAAGAATATATATATATATATATATATATATAATCATCAGCCTCTTTTTATCTACTGTTAGATGAAGACCTCTCCCAAAATTTTTAGTTTAACCAATCCATTGACATTCTCTTCCACTCCATTCCAATGAATTTTATATATCTTTGTCTCATCTATTCATTGGCCACTTACTCAACTTTTCTATATAACTAGGTTTTCAATCAATGACTACTCTTGTCCATCAGTGGTATTTTCTTCCTACTACATTACCTGCCTATTTTTATTTTAAACTTTTCATTTTTGCCATAATACCTGTGCCTTTTTTTCCTGTCTGAACCAATCGGTTCTATTCTATTTTTTCGTGTTATCTTTACCATATATTATATAATTCTATGCTTTTTGTGTTTTCTGGAGTGCTGAATTATTGTATCATACAAAATCCATGTTTTATTGCAATAAATTAGAACAAATAAGATACAAATATTATCAACATATTTTTTCAAACATAGAAAAATATTTATTGTACAATTCACCTTCTTATAACATGGTACTCCCATAACACAGTTTCCATATAATGCAACTCTTACAATTACGAAATCCCTCCTATAACGCGGTATTGTTATAACTCTTAAACTCTAATAATTATTTTTTTTGAAAATTTTTAAATAAAAATTTCCAAAAAATTTAATTAAAAAATAATATTATTTACAAAATAAGGTAAATTTACAAAATAATAAAAGAAATATTTATGAAAATACTATTAAATGTATAATCACCTGTTAAGTGTACAACAGTACTAAATTATATAAATCAAGCTTTGAATAAATTGGTAATTTAAATGAATTTACAACAAATTCGTAAAGTAAGACATTACTTGAAATTAATATAATAAATCATATTTAAAATTTAAATAATGATCTTATATTTTTAGTTGGAATTATTATTAAAATTGTATTTAAATAATAGGATACTAATTAAAAATTGTACTTAAATTTACATTTTATTATTATTTTTAGTTCGACATCAGTTTAATTTCAAATATTAATAATATAAAAATAATATTGTAAAAGAAATAAAACTATGAAATATAAATAATTATTTTAAGTATATTTGTAATACATTTACTTATGTACACACTAATAAATGTGTTTTATTCTTCACACTATGCAAACGAAATTTCGAAACACTTGTTCCACGCCTCATTACCTTGATATGGATCACAATATATATTACATAAACCGCTATATTAAACGATGACGTTTAGTACATTAGCCGAAAAACTGGGATCATTATACAACTATTAATAATGTTGATGTTTTAATTGGCACGGTGCATTATCCATGTTAAATTCATCGTAATTAGTCATTAAACGTATCATATATTAATGATTCTCTGAATATTAATGGTTTACTTAATGAACGAACTGTTTGAGTTTTTTGTACAGTTAGCAGTTTGATTATATTATTAGAATAACTTGAGTAATTATTCAATGGTCTAGTAATCGATCAAACACTGTAATTAATGTATATTTGATATGTTTCGATAATAATATTCGACAAAACATGCTATATATAATATTAACAACAATATAAGATTTGTGTTAAAATATCAGGTAACTTAATTTAATAAAAAATTATAAGATTTTTGATTATGTCGTGTTAATTTTCTTTTTTCATATTTTTTTATGAAAAAAATACGGGACATAAACGACTGCAATATACTCTTAAAATTATCATAAAATATTGTATATGGATTATATACACAAGCTGATATACTTGGATTATATACATTTGTTGCTTTAAATATTCGAGATGCGATTGAAAATATTTTTTTGATTTTCACATATTTTATTATTATTTAAAATATATTTTTTCTGGATAAATGAAATTTTTATAGCGACTACACAAATTAAAAAAATATTTCTGCATTCTTCTTTAGAAATAGTTTAATGGCATCAGTCGAAGTCTTTTGCATCTCTTAAATAACTTCCTTTTAGGTTTATTTTAAATTTTAAAAACAGGAAATAATCACAGGGTACTGAATCAGTTGAATAAAAAAATGATTAAACGCAACAAAACATTTTCTTACTAAAAAGTTAAATACAATGATGGAGCTATCATGCAGTGTATTATCATAAAGAAAAATAAACTACCTATCTCTCGATATTAAGTACGAATCTGAAGAGTTCTAGCCAGCAAATGATTTATAATTTCGAAGATAAAATTCAACATTACCATTTATCGTCTGACCCTTCTTCGTGCAATTTTTTCCGTTGGTGTTCTCTAATTTTCTAAACTGAGCTTTGGCGTTTTACAAATGGCTCATACCAAATATGTCGTATTTTAATAGATTTTAAAAAATCATAATTAATATTATTAATTGAACTATATTTTAACAAGAAGTATTTTTTTTTGATCGAAATTGAAAAAGTTTAGAATAAATCGCGCACAATTTTTTTTAGTTGCAAATCATTGGTCTAAATGTAATAAACTTGTATCTATTAAATACCAGTGATATCTTTAATTAATCTAAAAGACATACAATTATTATTTTTAAATAATTTATGCACTTTTTTGTTGTTGAAATTGAAGCTCTGCTGCATTAATCATCTTCCAACTATTCTCTCTCTTTTTTAAACTTCGTGTGTCAATAATGAATTTTTATATGAGAAAAGCTTCCTTTACATAACGTTTAATTAAATATTTTGAATACTTTTGTAAATACTTTCTTTAATTTTACAGAACATTTAATGTTTCCTGTGTGTTTTACCATCATTATTAATGACATACACAAAGAAGTTCAGTTAAATTGAACATATTGTAATTTTGAAAGAAGTGTTAACAAAAAAAAACACTAGTTCAAAAGAAATCAGTAATAAATACCGCCTTTATAATCAGTGTCGAGACTTTTGGGACAAATCATATATATATATATATATATATATATATAAAGAGAAAAAGAAAGAGAGAGATACTCTTCTCTAAGAATAATAAATTTTAAATGTATGTATTCTGCTTATAATTTATATTTCTGTTTTATTTTAAAATATTTGTTTCCAATATCTTTTTATACAACATTCATTTTAACTTATCAAATTATTTAAATATTAAATCATACTACTAAATTTGAAATAAACTATATCAATAATAAATTATTCATAAAATCCTAGTATGACTATATTATATTAAAAAACCAAAACGTTGTAAGTAAAAACTAAAAATAAATATTCATACTTATTATTGACTAATGTTTACAAGATTTCCATTGTAGTGCTTAAATTAAATTTTCTATCACATAAATCATGTAAAATGAAATATATTAAAATAAAATCTATATTTTATATAAATAGAAGTTTTTCGTAAGCATGAAAAGAATTGGTGTATCTATATTTCTTATTTTTTTAAAAAAATGATTGATATAGAACTAAAATAAAATTTAAATAAAAATAATATGTATCAGTTAAGTTTATTATTTAATTAAAATTATTTATCTAACATAACGAAAGTAATTTTAATTTTAAATAGAATAATATTTAATAGAATTTTCTAAATTAATATATTTTGAAATATAGGGTCATCCAAATGTGACACCGGTATTTGTGTTTTATTAAAAAGAAACAAATAAACTATACACATGTTTATTTTTCATAAAACACAAATCTAGGTGTTTCATTAGGATGCTTCTGTATATTAAAATGTTCTTTACAAGTTATTTATTTTTATTATGCCAAAAATAAATTTAAAAATAATAAAAAACGATTATTTTAAAATAAACTATGTTTTATTATTTTCCTAAAAAATATCAACATTTATTATTTCATTATTAGTTTTGAATCTGTGGTTAATTCACTTTCGCACTAATAAACTATTATCTCAAAATCAAAAGCTATTATAAAGTTTTAAATAATTATTTATGGTTTACTTTATTTGTACATAATCTAGGGCGCATTTCGATGGCCATGATAACATCGTTAGAGTGTTATATCATGACATCTACGAAATAAAATTTATTATACAGATGATGACATGGCTATTTAAATGCACATCAGCTTGTAAATAAATAAAATGATTAATAAATAATTAAACATTCTTATATAATTTGTAGTGATCAAATGACAATGAAATGGATGAAAATTAATAATTATTATTTATAGTCATAATAGAATATTTTTTATCAGAGAAATTCTGTGTAATTATTGATAATATATTTTATAAACAATATAACTAGAAATACAGAATTCATATTATATAATATATATGTATATATATGTACGAAATTTATAAAACACGAAATTTTAAATATTATATGACAAAAACACTGATATTATTTTTAAATATTTAATTTTAATTTGAAAAAATATTACATGACTGTTTCATATTGAAAAATGAATATTTTAAGAACATAAAATCTATTTCACGCATGTAAATTCCGTACGAATTGTCCGTAATCAATAACATTATATTGCTTTTTTATGTAGTGTTTCGTTAGTCTTTATTATAGGACGATTTTAATGCGGAGTGTTTATATGCATGAACATAATTCGTCTAAGCTTACATCTAAAATATAAAAGAAAAACGATTTCCCGTCAGTGTAGGCAACATTTGCTGATAAAACATAGATGAGAACATTTAATATGCATTGTTGTAGGCGAAGAAGCGGAAGAGAAGACACTAGGAACATTGTGTAAGAAGGTCATGGACGTGGTTATGTTTTTTTTTGTTGATATTTTTAGACAGATGGCGTTATGAACTTGAACACATATTTATATATGAAAACATGTCATAAGTATATGTTATCTTGGCATTTTAAAATGTCATGTATTTTTTTCATCGGATAATCATCTCGTATGTGGAGGTAAATTTCAGTTTAAGAAACACGTTTACGTTTGGTACTTTTATCACCTTTTTTATTATCGTAGTTATATTATTCATCGTATTGCAGTCACAAAAAAAAACAGTAAGATGAGAAAGAAATATTTAGAAGTTTCATGTTATTTACAAAAATATTCCATTTCAAACAAGGTAGATTTATACACTATTAATTATAAAAAAAAACCTAACATTTCAGTTATAACTAATACATGAATATTATATATTTATATATATATATATAATAATAAAAGTAGTCCAAATTTGAGGTTAGGAAGTAAGTTGGTTATTATCTGATGAAATGTAAAATATTGAACTGTAATTATTTAACATTTTTTTTATTAAAAATTTAAAAAAAATTAGTGATGGAACATTATACGCTTGAATAACGCCTTTCAATAGTAAAAATTTACTATAAAAATGGTAAAAATTTTACAACGTGAATGCATAAACTTAATATACATTTTCTTCGTAATCCAGTGCCTTCGGAACCTGCTGTTCGTAACCTAATCGCGAAATTTTAACAATTTGGTAGTGTTGGAGACTACAGATCAAAAATATATGCTTGTAGTGGTTGTTCAACTGAAAATATCGCTGCTGTACATGAAAATGTTGAAAAAAACCCTCAAACATCGATTCGTCAACTTTCACAACAATTAAACATTAGAAGAAGCACATTGCATAACATTTTATGAAAATATTTGCATATTCATGGATCTAAAGTTCAGATAGCACAAGAACTGAAAGCTGACCATCATTTCCGTTGTATATTTGTTAATTGGTATCAAGAAAAAAAAAACAGAAAATGCTGAATTTCTTAACAAATTCATCTTCAGTGATAAATCACCTTTCAAATAAATGTTTATGTAAACAATATGATGAGTAAAAATTCAAAAGCCATTGTTAAACAACAATTACATCCTCAAAAAGTCACTCAAGTGTCACTGTGTGATTTATAGGCTGGAGGCATAATTGGTCGATACTTCTTTAAAAATTAGCAAACTATTCATGTTACAGTTAATTCGGTGCGTTACCAAAGCATGATAACAGATTTTTGTAGCCGTAACTTGAAGATATTGATATCAGTAACATGTGATTTTAACAGGATGGTACCACAAGCCATACAATTTGTGCGACAATCAATTTACTTTCAACCAAATTCAATGGACGTTTAGTTTATTGTAATGGTGATGTTAACTGGATGCCTAGATCTTGTGATTCAACACATTAGACTTCTTGTTATGAAATTATTTCAAATATAATTTTCATGCCAAAAAATCAGCAATGATTCAAGGACTAAAGGATGAAATTCGTGCAGTTATAGCTAAAATAAAGTTTCATTTATTGCAAAACGTGCTTCAAAATTTCAACAAAAGAATGGATGTCTATCGACTTGATAGAGGAAGCCTTGTAGCTGACATTATATTTCATTCATAACTTTCATGTTTCTACTTTACATTGATATCAATAAATAAGAATTTTTCTCTTTAATGCAAAATGTTATTGATAAATTACTTCCAAACCTCAAAGTTAGACACTAATGTATAAAAATTAAAAGTGATTAGATTGATTTTTTTTGTAACAGAATAGATTGAGGAGGTAAAATGTAATAAAAGATTAAAAATGTGTATTTTTGACAAAAGTTTTTATTTTGAAGAATATTAATTATTTTAATCTATGGTTCTTTCTAATAATATTTGTTATAATTTACAATTTTTATAACAACACATTGCTTTGTTGATGATGAAATAGTCATCGAAATGCATATTAGCCTATTGTTAATATAAATAAAGTAAAAATCAAATGATTAATAAACACTTTCTAATACTTTTGGTGATAGAGTGATAATTTATTTGTATAAAAATAATTTACAATATACATACTATACTGGTTGTAAAAGTGAAAAATACGAAAAAAAATTGATGTTTAAGGTTTAATGCAACGAAATTTATATATAAAATTAAGGTTTACATAAGATTTATTTAACATTTTATATGATAAATTACAATCAAAATATATGTAACCTTCTAATGTCATATAAACTTATTAAAAAAATGAAATAATATATTAAGGGTGTATAGGGTAGTTGAAATGAGACTGAAGGGTTTAAATATACATTTACTTATTTATTACCATTTATTGTTCTTTACTATCCTTCAGTTATATTTGAGCCACCATATATATTTAAAGTAAAGTGTTATACATTAAAAATTTATTTTCTTTCAATAAGGTTTTTTTTAATATTGACTATGTTGCATAAAACACACAAATTATATATCATTCTTGCTGACATTACCGTTGTTTCAGTGTGATGAAAAATGGAGCGTTGTAAATAACATATTCAACACATTTTATTTTTATGTTTGATCAAGAGAAAAGTGTTGCAGAAGCGTGTAAAATAATTTATGAAGATTTTGAGAAGAGTTATATATCCATTAGTATTTGTAAATTTTGGCTTAGAAGATATTTCAGTACAATTTTTTTTGTAAAAAATAAAGAAACCGCTGAACAAGAAAAAACCAAATGATATGTTATGAAATCTCAACTTAACTGATTACTGATCTTGTAAAACAATTAGAAGTTAACCGATCTGCAATTTCTCTTCGTTTAAAAATAACGAGAAAAAGAAAAAATATGGAATAAAACATATGAAATCATTTCATGATCTACATTTTGTTGCTTTATAAACAAGATAGAAAAGTGTTTTGTACCAAATTGAAACTGGAGATAAAAATTGAATTTATTTTAAAAATCCTTAATGTGAAAAAAATTAATCAGACCCTGGAAAATTATCCATATCAACAATAAAATGAAACATTCATGATATTAAGACCATTGTGTATTTGGTAGACTTAGGAAAAAGTTCTCTATTATAAGTTGCTGCTATCAAGAAAAATACAATATATTTGATCAATCCTAGTAACATAACCACATAAGATAATTTGTCAAAAATTGTACAAACTTGAATAGGCGTGAAAACAACCATTAGTAGTTAATAGATTACTGAAAGTCATAATGCTTACTTCAAACTTTGATAAAACGTTCAAAGATATTATTTGGTTCGGATAGGAAGTTCATCCTTAATCCATGTACTCTTTAGACATTTAGAATTTGATTGGTGTTTGTTTTTCAATTCGATTGATGAAACATAGTTTAAAGGATAAATACTTCCATAATTTCGAAAAGGTGCAAAAATTGATACGAAAATAAACACTGAATATATTTTTTAACAGAAAAATGGCAAAAAATGGTAGAAAATTAAGAAAAATATTTTTATTAACCTCATATAGGGTGGCCTAAATAAGAATAAATGGTACTAAGGAATAGTAAATGATATTAAGCATGTAAATATATGTTTAAAAGATTTAATCTCATTTGGGCCACTATGCAATTTAAATTTATTTAAAATTTATAAAGGTTTTTGTCAAAAAATCATTATTTTCAATACATGCACATAATAATTGTGCCCAAATAAGTTAAAATAAAATAAAATTTAAAAACTAAAATTAATGAATTCTAATATTAATTAAGGTGGGAATTGTTAATTTCTTATGATTTTAAAATAAAGTTATATAGAAAACTACGTATGTTTAAAAATAACGATACTCAATTAAGAACAAACTAACACGATCTACCCACTAGAGAAAAGCTTATATTTTTCGGAAAGCATATAATTAAAAAGGAATATATTTAGAAGACTGTTATTACCACTTGGTGTATTAAAAAAATACCTTCAAAAATTTAATTAAAAGAACTAACGATTATTTTAATAAATTAGTTATTAATTAATCTGTATAATAATTGTTTTGTATAAGATTGATTAGACTGACAACGTTATCGCATATAATATTATTATACTCAAATATACGAAACGGAGGAAAATTCATTCATTTGAACACTCTTTATACTATCTAGATTATTATTCTACTGATTTTAGATTATTTTCGTATGTTAAATATGGACTTATATAAAACCATTTTGCTAATGAAGGTCGGACGAATCTACGTAGGATTAAGTATATGTGGTTACTTCTAAGGGAAAGTTATGTCGTATAAATTGTATTTTCAGAAAATATTTTATTTAATGAAAACCTCTTAGTATTTAAAAATTAAGAATTATAAATAGATATTCAATAATTTTAAAACGATAAATTTAAAGGAATTGTTCATTCATTTTTGAATTTAATGGGAACGTTAATGCATATCTTCAGTTCGGAAACTAACTGAACTTTTTCATTTAATTTGTGCGCGCTAGTGGAATGTCATGTTATATTTTTTAAGTTGATTCATCTGTCGATAACATCTATGTCAAATTTCATGACACTATATTAATTAGTAAATAGTTTAGAATGATTTTTATCAGACGGTGGTTTAAGACGATTTTTACGATGTCGAAATTAGATGAACAAAGAATTTGCATTAGATTTTGTATTGCGAACCAAATAAACTTCACGAAAACGTTGAAAATGTTAAGAAAAGCATACTCTGACGATTGTCTATCGCGTACAAGAGTTTTTGAATAACATAAAGCATTCAAATAGGACCGTGAAGCCGTCGATGATGAATTACGATCTGAACGCCCATCGACATAATCTGATGACGAACGCGTCACCCAAGTCAAGGCATTGGTGCTCAAAAATCGTTATATGTTCATCAGAGAGTTAAAATATGAGGTGAGAATCTCAAAAACATAATTCTATGTTATCTTGGCTAAAATTTTGGCCATGAAACGTATCACTTCTCGCTTGGTACCAAGAACACTGAATTTTTCGTGAGTATTTCGTCAAAAACTCAACTAATATCATTCCAAAAGTTTCGTATTCTCCTGATATGGCTCCATGGGACCTTTTCCTATTCTTAAAACTCAAATTTCCGCTCTGATGATGTCATTTTGAGACGATTAAAGTCATAAAAGAAATTTTGCTGCGTGAACTGAGACTATACCACAAAACTCTTTCACGGGGTCGTTCAAGAACTGGAAGAAGCGTTGGAATTTGTGTATTGCTTTCAATGGGAAGTACTATGAAAGAGGCAAAATAAATATTTATGAATAAATAATTCCTTATGTGTTTTATTTCAAAAGTTTCGTAAGTTTCCGTACTTAATTATATGTAATTTCCGACTGACATTAAATATTATTGATTGGCAATCAAGAAATATAAAAAAAGTTCAAAAAGATATCTATAGCTAAATGAAAAAGAGAGATGAGATTTTTTTATTATTAGGAGTGGAAGGAAAGGTACTGAAAGGGTAGTAGTTAAATGTTTTTGGAAAACCTTTGCCCAATAGTGGATAAAATGTGGCTAATTATATATATATATATATATATATATATATATATATATATATATATATAAATGAAGTATAAAGTTTGAAATTAATTTTCTTTAGCCTCTCTTAAGTAAAGATCAACCTTACCTACTCTTAGTATACACTATTTTTGCAGACTAAGTTTTGACAATCCAATGACTACCAAAATAAATATTTAAAATAAATTTTAATAAATTTTATAAATTTTATTTCTTTCTTTATTTTTTTTTATTTATAATGGTTCCTCTCTTTTTAAAATAGCCTTTTTGAAGAGTAGAGAAGTAAAATAAGGCTAAGAGTTTTCTTTTTCTCTAGGAAATAAAAACCTTCTGTAAATTCGGATGCAGTATATTAGGTGACTAATGGTGTAAAATATAAAAAAAACTGAAAATCCCTGTATTAAAAATCATTATGAATTTTTTTATGAATACTAATCGATGAAGAAAATTCAGTGCAAATATATGTACATTCTACTATCAAATCTCTGAATAAGGGTGAATATCAAAGGCTCTGAACTGAAGTTTGAGTGCTATTATTTTCAACCAATCTAATCATTACAAATTACAGAATGTGTACATATATATACAGATATAGATATAGAGATAGAGATAGAGAGAGAGAGAAAATAGAAAGAGGAAGAGAGATACTATACTTAGATCTCTGATCAGGGATCGAAAACTATCTCCCGTATAAAAAATAATGATATATGTCACTAATCCACTGGTCATCATATATATATATATATATATATATATATATATATATATATATATATATATATATATATATATATGTATGTATATATATATATATATATATATATATATATATATATACATGATAATTTCCACATTAAATCCTTTGTCTTTTTTTCGCAGTAAAATATTCAAAAATATAAATTAAACAAAATTGATTATCCACACTATTAACCTTTATGTGCGCACCCGGGTACCCGGGTACCCACCTCGTCACATTTTTGTTAATATTTTTTTCAAAAAATTTTTTTCCGATCTGGACTTTCAGATCCTCGCGATTTAACTCTTTACAAATGTATTTCAATATTTAGATGTATAAAAAATTTTTTTTTTATTATAAAAAAATAGGTTTGAAATGTTGTTGCTCGCGTGGCGCACCCGGGTACCCGGGTACCCACTACATGAGATATAATTCAATTCACTAAAAACAAGTTTTATTGTTGATGAATGTTCTTTTATTGTTAATAAATGATACAATGGCATAAAGAAGGATTGTGAATAAACAAATTACATTGTTTTTGAAGTTATATTGAACAAAATGGCGCTGTTTACTTGTTACATTCGCTGCATGTTACATTTGTGACAGAGTGTTCATCGCATACAGGTTGCTCGCATTTTACACAAGACTTTCGGGTTTTTCTGCGTCTTTTAATGACTAGTCTGCTACATACATGACAAGAGCTAGTTACTTTTTTTCTACCAGAGCTATCTCGAGGCCCATCATCTTTCGCAGCAGGATCAAGAGGTGCACGCTGCGGCCCGAGCACAGCTTCAATTGCGGTCTTTGCAGAGTGATTTCGCATCACTTGGTCATTTGAAAATCGCTCTTCTATCAAAGGCCTCGTTAACTCTTCACTCAATTGCCTCAAAAATAACGTCTTTGATTAGTTTCTTTTGGATCATATTATTATTTTCATAATAGATTACATAATCTGCAAGAGCAGCAACGTCTAACATCATGGCCAGAGGCCACCTTTGAGTTACTGTGTGTAGTGTATCGACTCACCATTTGATCCATTGTATCGACACCAGTTTTATATTTATTGTAGTCGCAAATCATATGAGTTTTTTTTTCTCATCGTCATTTACGGCGTCATCATTATGCATACTCGAAAGCATAATTACAGCCTTATTTTTCTTTGGCACGTAAGAACAAATTGTGATTTTATTTTCATGAAAAGCAAACAGAGATGAATACTCTGGCCTAGATTTATCAGCTGCCATTTCTTTTGGAATGTAAGGTTTATTTTTTCTCAAAGTGCCAGTAATAATAAATGTTTAGCAAGAGGTAGAGAGGTGAAATAATTATCCATAGTAATATTACGGCCGCTTCCTTGAAACGGCGCTGCGAGTTCTTTTACTACTCTTTCTCCTTGATTTTTCTCGCGTATATTGCCAATTTTACCAGTGTAAAGAATTCCAAATAACGGGTAAGCATTTTCTGCATCACAAATCCACCAAATCTTGATACCGTATTTAGCCGGCTTCGACGGAATGTATTGAGTAAATTTAGTATGTCCGCGATAAGGATAAAGCTGCTCGTCGATAGTCAAATTTTCGACTGCTCTTTGTGGTATATAAACCGTGCTAGAAGCCTCGGAAATGGCTTAAATACTTTTTATTTATGTTTATTCAATAAACAAAATTGATTATCCACACTATTAAAATAACAAATTTTATTCTAATATTTCTTTAAAAATAATTTTAAATAAACAAATTAAAAAAAAGTATTAGAATGTATGATAAAATTGAAACAATATTAAATTAAAATATTTATCACTATTGATATAATTAAATCGCCTATCATAATACTTGTATAATTCGATCAATGTTCGTCCTTAATTGTTCTTGCAATTATGAACATTAATGATAAATTGGTTATTCTATCTTCGTAAATCCAATTAGCAACGTATCGAATTTATCTTCAAGGTATCACTGTCATCTTATTTACTATCAAACACTGACGATCTTATAACAATAGTATATAATTATAATTCTGACTCATCATTAGTGAATAATAATGAATTTTCGTGGAGTACAATTACAAATTTGTTTATGAAAATTAGGAAATTACACGAAGAAATACTATATAATTTAAAGCACTACTAAATAAAATATATATTTAAAAGCATTGTAGAAACTAAATTATTTTAATTATTTTTTTATTCTTTTAAATAAAATTTTAATACATTCAATGTACATATTTTAATTAATATTTTATAATATTTTTCTCTAGAATTTTAAGAAATGTCGTTTATATATATATATATATATATATATATATATATATATATATATATGTATGTATATAATTCATAATTATCATCATATTTTGGATATCATTCATAATTTGAATGAACGATTTTTCCAAAATTATTCACTTTAAGAGATGTAGGGCGTTTCTTTTCCATTTTACACTGATTATTATTTTCATTTATTTATTTTATCCATCGATTATTGTCTCTATTCTATCTAACTGGAGCCTTTTTAAAAGAAAAGTGATACAGAAACACATAAAATAATTAATAATTCACTTTTAAATAAATTCTGTTGTCTATCAATTGTCTTGTTTTTTATTTTTTTAATCATTCCATTTCATTTTAAACATTTCATTCTTAAATAATGTCCTTAATATTGATTTTCTTTTAAATTCATTCTTTTCTTATATCTACGCTTTATTTATACATACGAGAGTCGTTTGATAAGTATAGTAAATTTATTTATTGTTTAATTTATTTAATTAATTAATTTAATTAAATTTTTCAATTTAGATTTTCTTACTTTTTTACATATTTATCAAACAACCCTCGTATATATATATATATATATATATATATATATATATATATATATATATATATATATTGAATCACCCCTTAAATAATGCGGTATTTTATAATATATATTAGTATAGAACAATCCTAGTTTAGGAGGAATAATTAGCCAAATATCTTCAATCATCCATTCATATATCCATCCGCATCTGAAAACGATTAGTAAAATTTCTAAATTGGGTTAGTGGATTTCTTACAAATTAACTGAATTTAATCTGAAGAAACGAATAGACATTTGTACTTATTACTCTGTAGATTGAAAAAAGAGTTATTTCTAATCAAATTATTACTGACAAAGAAAGATTGATTGTTTACAATAATATAAAACGTTGAAGACAACTGGTACCATAACGAGATACCATCCCCATAACCGAAGGGAGAATTTCATCCAAGAAAGATTATATTGTTGATTTGATAGTATATGGATAGAATTATAATTATTAACTACTACTAGACAAACAATTTATTATGAAAGCATTGTATTGATTTAAGCAATTTATCAACGAAAAAAAGCACTAGCTAACAGAAAAGTTATAATTTTTCACCATAACAACGTCCAGCTTTGTACGATGCAAGGAACGTTCCAAAAATCCGACCTGCAGTTCAGATTATCATGTATTTTGAAGTCTTCTAAACTATATTAGTGGAAAATAGTTCAAAACAGAAACTGATATCCAAAGAAGCTCAATTAATTCTTTTATTCAATTTAGTTTTTTCCAGGGTATTGGAAATATGAAATTAATATTGGAAAAATTTATGAATAATAAAAAATATTTTTTAAATTAAAATTAAAATGTCAATTTTTGTTTTATTTATAAAATGAAAAGTCGAATTATTTATAGAATGATTTATATATATATATATATATATATATATATATATATATATATATATATATATATATATATATACAATGTCTCTATTTCCAGAGTATATATGAATAATTTTACACCGATTCTATGAAAATCTATTAAAACAAAGTTCACATTTCTAATCAAAGATTCAAAAGCAATTTTGGTAGTGTATATCGATTAAAACTTTGTAAGTCTATTACTGTAGTTAAATTATTTTAAGAAAGTATATGACACAATTATAAGGTAGTAGTGTGACTTAATTTAATTTCACTCAAATATTATATTACTCTTAAATGTCTTAAAATTTATTTGAAATATTTAATTATTGACTTTTTTCTAAATTTTTCTATAATAGTTTCAGTGACCATATTATTATTACAACACTAATACATATTCCATTGTAATTACATAAGAATGATATTTTTTTGATTACTTGGTATATCTGTGTTATAAATTGATGATATTAATATCGAAATACATATAAATATCTTTCAAAAAATTATTCTTAATTTAAATTATATTGTATGGTGTATATTTATATAATTATTTATTTAAATATATTTTTAATATTATATATGGTGACTCAAATAAAACTGAAGAGTTCATATACACATTTACTTACTTATTATCAGTTATTTTTTACTATCTTTAGTCTCATTTGTATCATCTCCTTATATATGACTAAAAAATCATCATGAAAAGCTAAAGATAAAAGAAAAAGAAATCTTATACATAAAAACAAAAATATTATTTAAATTATTTTTTATTAAATTTTATAGTAATATAATTCTTCAGTATAAATGTTATATTATTCGTAATAATTTTAAAAATTATTTGAACTTCCTTAATGTTTGAATATTCTTTAATTTTCCAACAATGTTTGTTGTTTTATGAAATTCAATAGACTTTATAGCTTTCTTTTTCTTTTAAAATTGTTCCTGCTTCTTTTTGATATATTGTGAAAAATTTTTGACATAAATTTCTTTTTTGTATATTATTTATTAATAATCTCACCAATATTTTTTAATACTTATTTTGCTCTACCCTATAACTCATTAATAAGTTTTGATACTCTTATGATGATATTTTTTTTATTATACATCCATAGGTATTCTGCTAGGCTTAAGTCAAGAGATTCCAGTGGTTAATCCACTACAACAATGTCATTAATTTGTAGGAAACGTTTAGTAATTTTAAGATTTTGGGATCAATGTCTTACAGAAATATTAATATTTTGCTCGCATTTAAATGTTTCAACACTTTGATGAAATTAATTTAAAGATTTCTATTAAGCTTATCAATTTTATAAACTTTTGAAATTTATGCAAATTTCCTAACAAATTTTTTTTAAACAACCTCAAACTATCAAAAAACTATATTTTAACATTAATGTTTTCGTAATACTAAGTTCGTTTAACCTGTGTTTTTAATTGAGCATTGTGTTTTTAAGTCCATACATGTTTTATTCAGGTTATATCATTAAAATCAGTCTTATCTCTCTAAATGATTTGTTTTCAGTGAATAGCATCTCAATGAGTATAAATAATTAACGATCATTTTTAATTTAAATTAATATTTTAATCTTATTTTTTCAAAATAATTCTTAATTGTCTTGTTACAAACGTTATTTTAAAAATATTTTTTATGACATTATTGGCTTTGTGTTTTAGTGGCATTGTTTATTGTTTTGGTGTCGATTAGGTAAAACATTTCGTGTTTTGCTTTTAGAGACAAATTTACTTTTTAATTTACTCCTCAATTACTTAAATAATATAATTGCTTTTTGATTTTTATATTTAAAAATCAGAACAATTTACTTACTATTTCAATTTAATTAATATCTATTATATTATCTTGTTTCTTTATTCTTTTGTAAAAAATTTCAAGAATAGAAAATAATTTGTAACATTTATTATTCAACAATATTTATTTAAAAAAACTGTTCACAATCTTGACTTTGTTTTAAGTATGAATAATGGTAATAAAAAGTATGTTTTGCTATTATAATAAATAATGAAGCAAATTAAAATGTCATAAAATAATTTTTCACTTTCATATTAAAACTGTTCTCAATTAAAAATTCATAAGCAGTTCTATAGGATACAATACAAATAAAATTCAAATATAAATAAATATTTATTTAATACTGTTTAATTCTTTATATACACAATTTTTATTTATCTTTTACATTTGTTATAACAGTGATTTATACAATAAATCATTTTATAAAATTCTTGTCAATAATTTCATTTAAAAATATATTTATTTTTACACTTTCTATATATATATATATATATATATATATATATTACACGAAAAACTAGAGAAAAATCTAAAGAGAGAAATTTATATCTAAGTGAAAATGTATTCAATATAAATATCAAAACAAAATTGGTTTCTCGAAGTTAATGTTATAATAAAGAAAAAAGAGTAACAAAACATAAAAAATAAAATGAAAAAACAGACGTGTTTCACATTTTGATGTTTGCTATTAATTATATTGATCGTCAAACACGTACATCTATTTATTTCTCCAGACTCATGAATAATAAATGCAGTATATTTGCATGAATAACATTTTATTTATAATAATTTTTATATTTTATCTTGAACATAATTAACGGTACGTTGTTTTTATATTTTTTAACTTTTTCTTCGTGCTATAATATAATTCACATTTTCTTTATATTAAAATTATTTTTTATATAATGATGTACTGTATTTTGAAAATTTAATCATTTCGTACAAAGTAATTATTATGTACGTGTCAAATAACGTGCAGTAATTAAATTATAATATAAAAAAGTAACTAAATAAAATTATATTTTTTTTATTTGCATCTTTAATGAAAATATATAAAGAATACAGATTTTTTTTATTTGTATTCAATTAATTATTACTACAAATAATTATTTGCAGTAATATTTGATATTTAAATAAAATTATGTTTTATAAGTTTAATATCATAAATTATGTTGAAATATTATTCATAATACTAGAATTTACAATTTATAAAATGATCTTTTATATAATATATAAAATTGAAAACATTATAAATTGATTAATAATTAATATCCATAAAACAGTATACAATTAATTGTATATATATATATTTATATATATATATATATATATATATATATATATATATATATATATATATATATATATATATATATATATATATATATATATATATATATATATATATATACTCAAAGAAGTACGGAAAGGATAATGTTAGTAATTTTAATACGTAATTAAAAAACCTATCAATGGATACGAAATAGGGCAAAAGTGTTTAATATAATAAAACAAATAAAATCAATAAAATGGTGATGGGTAAAGAAAATAACAAGAAGAATAGACAAGAGATGAATAAAGATCATTATGGAATGTAGATTAAGAGAAAAACGGAGACCAAAAAAGAGACGTTATAAAAGATGGATGGATGCAATTGTGAAGTAGTGGAAACGAGAGTTGGTTGAGATTTACTATGATCAAAAAAGTGAAAAAGTCACGGAAAAACATTTAAGAAGAACCAATAACATTCAATAAGGCTTTTGCTTAACAGTAGGCTGGTATAAGCATTGATTGACGATGTGACATGAATGTACTGTATGTAATATAACTTTTGTATAATAAATAAAATATTCATTTATGTAAACAATAAATGTAGAAAGTATTTTTTAAAAAATTAATATTTATCTAATAAAATAATTTCTTCTTAAAAATTATAAAACTTTACTAATATAACAACAATTTTGTTCTCAAAATGATATTTTCATAAAACGCACTAAAGGATATATCAAGATATATAAGTACCAAAGAGTAAACAACAATTAATTACTGAACAATTTAATTAAAATATAGTGGCGTTGAGGGTAATATTCCTTTATCAAAAAGTGAATTATTGCACTAAATATCAAACTCAATTTTTAATAAACAAGTTTATTATGTGTATGTCATATTAATGAAAATCATATAATAATAAAGGTTGCCAACAATGTAACAGCGAGTAAAATATTAACAAATTATTTGAGTTTAATAATAGAGAATTCCATACGTTCGTTTTAAATACAAAACTTAATATATATATATACACACAAATATATATATATATATATATATATATATATATATATATACATTGCATTTAATTACAATTATTAATAATTTTATTTTTTTAAATTTCCAGAAAAATGGAAATTCACAATTATTTCACAAATAATTTTCAAAGTATAAATAATTCATTCATAAAAATATCCAACAGATAACAATCAATTAGTCTTATTTGTTATTTTTTAAATGAAATTCCATTGTTTTGAAAATATTATTGTAGAAAAATTAACAACAACAAAGTAGTTCATTGTTTTACAAAATACATATGTACATAATTAATAATTAACATTAAAAGTAAGATTATTTAGAATATAAAATTATACTTATTTTGAAAGAACCTTACTATTGACATTTTAAAATATAGTAATAAACATTGTGGATTGAAATCTGTCGTAAAGCTTTCAAACTAAAACTTTTTATCATAAATTCAAAGACATATGATTTATGGAACATTGTATAAAAGTAAAAGAAAGTTCTTGTACTTTTATTTAAATTATCTTCTACTTTTATATATATATATATATATATATATATATATATATATATAATATTAAGCGGTACAAATAATATATAAATATATTATTTTTTGCATGTATGCAAATTTGAGTCAGAACTTATTAAATTAAGTTATTATTTTTTAAAACAAAACCTATGATTTTGAAATTTCTTTCATTTATTGAATAATTTCAACACTGAATATTCTCAATTATCTATGAGTAAATTAGAAAATATTTGGTTAATTCGTATTTCAATATATAAAAAAAATAAAAATGCATTAATTTATAATATTCACTATTCCATTTATTATTCGTAAAAATCGTAAAAGATCAAATTATGTTTACATTATATATCACATCACATCATAAAGCCCATATCAATCCACCACTGGACGAAAGCCTCAATGAATGCTAACATATTTTATATATATATATATATATATATATATATA
This sequence comes from Neoneuromus ignobilis, assembly GCA_029203775.1. Taxonomy (NCBI): domain Eukaryota; kingdom Metazoa; phylum Arthropoda; class Insecta; order Megaloptera; family Corydalidae; genus Neoneuromus; species Neoneuromus ignobilis. The sequence goes on from CP092090.1 coordinate 43,085,028, forward strand.
AAGTACATCATTTTAAAAAAATCTTTCTTCTTTGTTCCTAAAATATAATAAAAAGAAAATTTCAAACCATTAAATTTTTTTAACATTATCCAATTTTTGCGATACTTATTGCAGTTTTTTAACCATTCAAATAATTTTAAACAGCCTCATTAGTCATAAAAATACATTTAAGTTCTTGGCGATGGATTTTATAGTTTTATGTAGATTCCCTTTAACAATAAATTTTATAGTCCTTATAAACAACAATATCTTATCTCTTGCAAAGATCATTTAAAATATTTTTGTCGACAAGACAAAAATTTTCGTATAGACTTGGAACGATTCGTTTATTATTTATTCCTCAACCGAATGCAATATTAATTTTACCCTGCCTTAAACGCATTTTGAACCAAATTGTGTTCATACAAAAATTACTTGAATTTCGTTGGAAGATATATTATTGTACAAACATCGATCAAAAATGAATAACGAGACAGTCAATTAAAATATAATTCTAACAATAAGCAATGCGGAGAAAAATGATGAAAATTTAATTCACAGAAGAGATACAAAAAATATAACTAATTAAATAGAGGTACTTTAACATTGTGTAAAAATATGATATTTTATATAGCAAAAATTTATATATTTATATATATATAATTTATGTATGTAAAAATAAAGCATGTTATCATTTATGATTTGACAATTATATTTTTTTACTGCATTGGTAAAATCGATATCATGAAAAAAAAATCACCAACTACAGTAAGAATACAAATTAAAATGCTAATTATTGTATTTATATAAAATTGAAATATAATATATAAATAATTGAAAAAATTAATGTAATTGTAATTTGAAAAAATTAAAATAATTAAAAAGTATATTTCTTAATTTATTTCCAGTTATATATTAAATAAAACTGAGAACAAACATGAATAATAAAATATCATTTTTTTTCTTAAATAAATTGTAAGATAAATGATGTATTAAAAAAAGAAAAATAATCTAGTTGAATACGTAATGAAATAAATTACTAAAAAATATATTATACAACACAAAAATGAAGATTATAATAACACTAGATAATATTTAACTCTAATAAGATCACTATATTATACAGAATGGGTTATTATTTTAACAATGTTCTAAAACTCAATATTTTTAAAAAAGAGATCAAAATATTTCAAATATTTTTGTCATTATTGAATTTCAGTAATAAATTTAAATAAGCAATATAATGTAAATTATTTTTTTTAAAAGCATTTTTTCATAAATGTTTTTAAAGAGAAATATTTTTCTTTAAAACGCAGTTAACTCAGCTTTCAATATAAATATTGTAAACAATTAATAAAAAAATCCACATTATAAACTTTATATATAATTTTCATATTTTCAAAAATTAAAAATAAGTAAGTAACAACTTTATGAATATAGATTAATAATACAAGAATATTTTTTTTATCAAATACATATTCAGTTGACATAATAGTAAATTTATGTAACAAGAAAAGTTCACAGACGGTATATAATATAGTTTTAACCAAACCTGTAGAATATGCTTGACCATTATATATATATATATATATATATATATATATATATATATATATATATATATGCAAATGTATGTAAAAAGTATCGCGTTAAGAATTCATCTCCAATATTGATCCTCAACAAAAAAAACCTGTCAGATAAAAAGTTCTACAAGTTTTGACAATATGCAACGAGTGAACAACTGTTGGCACTCACACTCCCCCTAGATTGTACGACCTTGACGCGCGACAAGCTCGGGCGTAGCGTAGCGACAAATCGACACCCTGCAGGAGGTTAGCATGTTTGCCAACTTAACTTGCTCCGACGCGCGATTTATCCAATTTTATGCGCGCCACGCAGTCTTGAAAACCTCGTTAAAACTACTTCTCAACTTCTCTTCGTACACATAATGAGGTCCTATGACACGTTTTATATTGAAAGAAAACTACATTTCACCAAGTATTATTTAAATTGAAAAATAATGAACGAACAGTTAAAATGTCCTACGTGATACCTACGTCTAATTGTTTTATTCAGAATTTAAGGTTTATTTTATATTTTTGTGCAATTCGAATGATAAATGTTATAAGTTTTAATATTGTATTGAAAAATGAAAACTCGAGGCATCCATTCATTTCATTAAAATTATTAAATTAGAAAATGTCTAAATATCATATTTAAAAATTACTATTTGATTTTGTTTACTAATTGATATATTATAGTTTATATAATTATATTAAAAAATAAAATGTATTTTAAAATATTGTTAGCTTAGAATTATCATAAATATGAATAACATTAAAAAATATATTTAAGTGCACACATACTTTTATAATAGACAATAATTTTTCAAAATATTCAATTAAACATGAACAAAAATAATTATAAATTGAAAAATCATTAATTGTTAATAAAATAAAAACGAACTATTGACTTATATTGACTTTAAAAACAATAAATTATCACAGAAATAAAAACAACAATATTTCCTTCAATGATACAAAAATGAAAGAAAAATTCAATATTAAAAATAATGTCTATATATAAGTATATACTTTTCTCTTTCTCTCTCTCTCTCTCTCTCTCTCTCTCTTTCTCTCTCTCTATATATATATATATATATATATATATATATATATGTACATTCTGCTGAATTATTAAAAAGAGATTGCAATTCCATTACTTTTTACTCCCAGTGATTGTTTGATAACATGTATGTACTTTTGATATATAAGACTCATATATAGTATTATTACTTGAAGTTTTATTTACAGAAATCTCAAGATAATGTTCCTTTGTACTCACCCTTACTGTATTTATAAATCCCCTCTACAAACTTATATACACTGACTTGCAAAAATGTAGGCACAGAGGCGTAATAAATATTTAAAGTTCATTTTTTTTTAAATAAAATAAAATTTTTTATTCAAATTAGATAAAATATATATTTATTAATAGTACTGTATAATAAATATAGAAAAATAACCTTAAATATTTTACAATTGAATTAAAATTTCAATCAAAATTTTTATTAGTAATATTTACATAGAAAAGTTGATACATATATATTTTCTTTTTAAAAATATACTTTAATATTTTGTAATGACACCACATCTCTTATGAATTTAATTGATATGTTTTTCATTAAATGGACAAGTGTTTTTGGTAAATGAAGGCTCTATATATTGTTCAATTTTGTAGTATTAATTTTTTTAACTGTTATATGACGTGTTATTAATTCATAATTCAGTAATTAATCTAAGTTCCAACCATGTTTTTTATGACAATACTATATTTTTTGGTAAGATATTGATATCAAAGTGAAATTAAATATTAAATAAAAATACTAAATAAACGTATCGCAAATTTGATATTTAAGAATAAAAAAATACAAAATATTACTTAAAATAGGATTCTAACAAAAAGGCTCTGACGATGATTGTATCGCCATCGAAATATTTATAAACAGTAAGTGAATAATAAGTGATTATTGAATACTTTATAACCATTGTGGTGTTGGGGTTAAAATTAATTTGTGTGAATCGACTACAGTTCCAAAAATAATCAAGCTCTAGAGTTTTACAGTTTTTTTAGAAAAAAAAAGATAAACGGAGTCAAGTACGGTGAGTATTGAGGGCTAAAGAATGAGAATGATTTCATGCTTCATCAATAAACAATAACAAAATTTAAAGTAGCACTATTCATGTTAAAAAAATTGGTCAAAATATCTTAATAACACTCATTAGATATATCTAGTTATTCTAAAACCTTTTTAACAATATGTCATTGATTAGCGGTTGATATAGGTAACCTTTTTGCCGGTTTTGAAAACTAAAAATCTACTATATTTTTTATCACTTTCGATTAAAGTTTTGTTCTTTTTAAAAAGCTTAACCTAACAAAAAAAATATTTTCAAAAGTTTGAATTATTTTTGTCAATATATTTCCAAATTTGAAACAAAATTTCAAATAGATGTGTTGTTCTTCTATTAAGTTTATCTTAAACATCTCTTGAGTAAAGAAATTCGAATTACAAAAATTACTCTGGAATCCTAAATTACTTTAGTCAACTAAAAAATGATGGACATATTATATCATGTCGTCAAATTTTCACTTTACTTCTAGATATTAAATTATTTAGTATAATTTTTTAATAAAACCTAGTATAAGATGGCCCAAATGAGACTGAATGATAGTAAATGATAGCAAATAAATGTATGTCTAAATCCACTATAATTTGGGTTATTCTATAATTTAATGGGTAATTCAGTCTAAAAATGATCAAAAAATTAATAAAAATAACTTGTAAAAAGGAATTAAATAATTCATAACTAAATTCCATAATAATTAGTAGCCTTTTTATTAAATTAAGCAGTGAGCTATAAGAATATTTACAACTATAATATGTTTAAAATTTGATTGAAAATCAAAAACATATTTATAAATATTATTAAATTATTCTATCAATTTAATATTTATATATATGAAAGTATAATTAAAAAGAAAAATACCGATTTTTCATTATTTTTAAAATATATAAGTATAGATGTTATGATGATTCAATGGTATGCATAAATAATAAAAACTGTTTTTATATGATGAATAAACACCTTTTTTAATTAATTTAAAATTTAATAATGAATAAATATATAGTTTATTATTATATTTCTTAATATGAAATGATTATATTATAATTTTTTAATTGGTATATATTTGTTAAAACTTGTTTATATTTTTCTTCAATAATTTTCAAGCCATATCAAATATAAATTTATTTAAGATTAATAAGTTTGAAACTCTTCATGTTTCTCAAAACTATACAAAAAAATTCTATATATATATATATATATATATATATATATATATATATATATATATATATATATATATATAAAACTCTTTTTCTGAATAATGAACTAAAAGATTTAAAATAAATACAATAAAGATTGTAAATCTATTCTAAATGATAAAATTATTCAATAGTAGATTAAACATTTAAAAAATTATATAACTTTATAATACAAAATTATAAGATAAATATTTAACGATTTGCATTTAAATTCTCGTCTTCATTTCATCATGTCAAAATTATCTTCGTCAATTAAGTGTGAAATAATTGATGACGTTGTATCTTACTTCAATTCTTTCGTTATGAATGATTTATGATCCGACCAATTTATAATGTCATTAAAAACAGAAGTGCATATTTGTCGAGTTCTTTAAACTCATAAAATAACGTCTGCGCAATTTTCGGTACGACGGTCATATTGAAGATTGATTTTACACTGTAACGTTTAAATTACGTGGAAAGAGTAGATGAAAAGATATTGACCTATTTTTCCGGCTCGTTCATTTTCATAAAAAAAACTGACTATGCATGTAGTAGCTAGCAGTCAGTAAGACATTCAGCCCACAATGTTGAAGAACGCCGGGCTTCCAATTAAGTGCGCACGGCTTCTTAACTTTATTCATGTACAGTGTACACATACAACAATACATATGTAAATATCTTTTATACAATATATATATATATATATATATATATATATATATATATATATATATATAATAATGAAATATATTTTTGAATAATAATTTTCATATTCTACTTACAAAGTGTCGATTTTTATTTAACATATCACAATCAAGTGTTCCTCAATTTTCAATACAGCATTACTTGTAATTTTATTTAAAATAATCATGTTTCTACAAAAATAATACCTTAAAATTCAAATGCTTTATTCAAATTTATCTTACTTTTGATTGAGACTTTGTTTAAATTTTCCTACAATTCTTAATTTTATTCAAAATTTCAAATTATTTTATATAAAATAATAAATTTGTAAGATATAGTTTCAGAGCTATTTTTTACCTTAAATTATTATTTAATAATTATTTAAATAAAACATAAAATTAACCTATACAATTAAATATCCATTATTTTTTTTGAAAAAATATACAGAATACATAATAACTTATGATAAATCAAATAATATAATTTTAACGCAATTTAAAAAATCTTATATATCAAAATAAATTACTAAAGTAATTAATATAAAAATTATAAAGAAAATATTTTAATAATCAGTTATTTAGATATCAAATGAAAACAAAATGCGATAGAAATAATAATGAAATATTAAAAGATAATCAATAAATAATAATAATTTTTGGTTAAATCCAATAATAATTAAAAATAAATAGTAATATTTTTTATCTAAATTTATTTGTCTATATTTCATAATTTATATTTTCTGTTTTTTCCTGTATTTCAAAATAAAAAAAGTTTCCATATTTGTGCCACTCTATACTTTAAGGCAGTGGTTCTTGAACTGGGGCATGTGCACCCCTGGGGGTGCGAGAAAGCATTTCTAGGGGTGTGAGAGAAGTTTCTAAATTTTCAAATGCAAGTGATGACTTATGCATAGCTCTTTCGAAAAAGGAGCCTCCCTTCACAAGTATTATTATGAATAAACAACAACAACGTAGCCATTAAGAATTGAGGTATTGCTTTTTATGTTTATGTAAATGTATGTGTTTATTTTTCAATAAAAAAATTATCTTGCAATAGATATAATTTCCTAAATAAAGAAATAGAAACACATTTTTCAAGGGGGTGTGAGAACTTAATTTTAAAATCAAGCGGTTGCTGATCACTAAAAAGGTTAAGAACCACTGCTTTAAGATCATTAATTTTACAATACATAACAATGATCGATTTTAACATGTATGCTATCGTTATGTAAAAGCATAGATACTTAGTAATGTCTATATTGATACCTAATGACAACAATAAGTGCTAAAACTAATAGAAATAAGTTAATTTTCAAAGAATCATTAGAAGGTATCGACCAAATTGTTATCTATATTAGATATTTAAAAAAAACTATTTGGCTACAATATATATTGAAAATTCAGTAAAACTTTTACATACAATCTAGAACTAAACTATAATAACTGAACTATGTATAAGAACAAAATTAAAGAAGGATCTAAAATTAATCATGTTTTTAAGTTTTCTTAAATGTCATACTATTTTAATCCTTTAAAATGACTCATATTGAAATGCAATTTAATTTTTTAATTCTTGTACATATCTAATAAAATATAAGGTTATCTAAATATAACGCTTAGTTGTGTGTTTTATTAGAAAAAACCATACACATGTTTCCCTATACACCTCCTTAAACACATGTTTCTTTTTAATAAAACATAAATCTAGGCGTCACATTTCAATGACCTTATATAACTGTGAGTTATAATGGATCACTACTTATGCTATCTCTCGTCATCGGTTAGAACTTTTATAAATTTTTAGATAGAAATATAAATATTTTATATTGCTTTGTGAAATATAAGTGTTAAACTTACAATAGAAATATTTTTTTTATTTGTTGATGAGAATATCTTAATCAATTATATCGATAAAAATAATAAATAACCTTAAACTTTTAACTAAAGAAGATAAATAAAATTAATATTTAATATTCTAGAAAAATATTATTTTAGTTTTAAATATAAAATGTGAAGTTTAATTTGATAATTAAAAATATTTTAATATTAGTTATTAAATCTTTTTTATTTAATATACGTATTCAGTTATGATAAAAAAATAATTATAATATTTCTAATATTTCCTTCATACTTCAATGTCATTAAACCTTAAACTTAAATACGTTTAAAAAAATGATTGTTTATAAATGATGTTTACTTCATTTTTTAAAAATAACTATATTTAAAATATGGTTTAAGTTATTAATATGAAATAACATTTTTATAAATATTTTCATAATTCTATAACAAAACCGTAGTATTTACTTACATTTTCTTCCGTTGGGAATTTTAAGAGATATTCTTGAAATTAATATATTATGTTTCAAAGGTGGTTTGATGTTTCTTGGAAAGCTGGTACACTGCCAGACGTATAAATTTGCTTAATGGCGCTCTTAACTTTAACGTCGAAATTAATACATTAGCATTCTGCTAAAATATAAGGATATAATATTAATAGTTTCATTTTTTAATATTTTTCATATTTCATATTTGTAGAGTTTGATATTATTTTATATTTTTTTTATATCATATTTATTTTTGAAAAATTATAATATTTTATAATTTAGTTCCAGTAGTTTTATATACATTACATTACATATATATATATATATATATATATATATATATATATATATATATATATAAAGAGAGAGAAAGAGAGAGTTATTCCACAAATAATACGGGGATTTTTAGAGAAAGTTTTAAAATGAAACAAAAAATTGACATTTTAGTTGTAATTAAAAACAAATTTTGAATTATTATTCATAATTTCTTTTCAATTTAATCTAAAATTTTCAATGGACTGACGACAAAAGTCTTCTGGTTTTGTATTTAAGAATAAATTGATCTCCATTCAGATGTCAGATGTTATATTGAACTATTTTTTATTAATATGATTTTGGAGAATTTTTAATAGATGATAATCTAATGGTATTAGGTCAGAAGAATACGGTGGATATGTTAAAAATTCTTATTCAAACTGCTGAGTTTTTGGAGCATTGCTCATACTGTGTGAAGATGGTTATTCTCATTAAATATTATGTTTTTTGTTGTTCTTTAATGACGGCCTTTTTTCGTAAATAAATTTATTTAGCTGGTCTAGTTATTTACAGAAAAGCACTTTCATAATGGATTGGTTGTCAAGTAACAGCTCATAATTGATAATATTATACTATCTATATTTTATCAAACCGATAGAATAATCTTCCTTGGATGGAATCCTTCCTTCGTTTGCAGAGTTGGTGTCTCGTTGTGGTTAATCCATTGTTTTAGACATTTAATATTATTATGAACAATTCATTTTTCTTCACTAATGATAATTCGATTCACAAATAGCTCGTTTTTTAATCTACAGAGATGAAAAGTGGAAATATCAATTGGTTGCTTTAGATTAAGCTCCAAAAATTCGTAAATATTCAATACAATCTATTTAAAAACTTTACTAATCGTTTCCAAATGATAATGAATCGTTTAATGAGTTTATTATATTATTGATCATAATATTATCTACCCAAATATGATTTTAATATCATTTATTCTAATTAATACAAAAATACCATATTTCTAATGTGATGACCCAATATATACAATATATAAATCTTGTATAATTATGGCATAGTCCAAATAAAACAAGAGGATTTAGACATACATATACTTGCTTACTATTATTTACTATTCTTTACTACCCTTTATTTTTATTTTAACCACCCTATAAAATCACTGAAATGGATATTGGGAGAAAATATATAAAGAAGACAAAACAATAAATGGATAATAACTGTTATGCAATGTATATTAACCAGAAAAAAATATTTACACAAATAAATTTTAACCCTAACACCAGATCACCGATTTTAATAGAAAAGCTCTGACGATGATGGCGTCGCCATTGAAATGCGCATCAGCCGACATATTTATAAACAATAAGTGATTATTAAACACTTTATTTTATAATCATTGTGGTATTGGAGTTAAAATTCATTTGTGTTAAAGTGAATCAGCCACAGTTCCAGAACAACAAATAAAGAATATTAAGAAAAAGACTAATTTTAAAATGCAAAGATGAATTTTCTATGTGTAATAAAGGAGAAGATTGAATGAGATTAGTTGAAAAACAGAAAAAGTGAAAGCATTTAAGAAAAGCCAATTACATTCAATGAGGTTTTTGTTCACCAGAAGGCTGATATAAGTTTTAATGATGATAAGTCTAATAAAATGAATATAACTAATAAAAACAACTTGTTCAAAATATTTTTTCAGATATAAAATAAACAACTTAGTATGAAAATTAATATTTCTTAAATATTTATAAATATTTTTTATTACCATAATGAATAACTAAGAATATCAAAAGAATAAAAAACAGTTTATTTATTCTAATATTAGAAGTTAAAATTTTATTTCAATGAATATAGAATATATCAGTTATAAATCAATTATTTTCTGAGTATGTCAATGAATATTGCCAGGTAATTAAAATATTAAATATAACATGAAAACAACTACATTGATTTTAACATAAGTTTGTGTATTTTTTATATTTAATTTGTTTATATATATTTTGTGTAATTTTTTATATGTAACTTATTATGAAAATAAAAACTAATGTCAGAAATATTTTTATAATTAAATGTAATAATGTATGAACAGATAACAGAACAAGCAATTGATTTTTTTAAAAAAACGATTAAACAATTAAAGTGAAAATATTTATATTAATAAATAAATAAAGTTAAATAAAATTAAAATGTAATAAATGATAATTTAACTTTTTCCTACCTCATAACCATTAAAATTGTCAATATAAAAAGTTTACTAAGCTAATTGTCAAACGATTATTTGATAGCCTAATTGATATTTCACAAATAAATCATATTTTTTCAAATACTATAAAAGCAGTTTCTAAAATAAATGTATTCAAAATAATTATCGCTTTTAAATAAATATAAACATCTATTAAATTTATTTAAACAGGAGAATTTCTAATGTTTTAATAAAAAATAAATTTAATTATTTTTTTAATAAAAAATTTATGGTAAATATTTCTAGCATATTTTTTATTTAATATCCAATGTTATTTTTGTATTACATTTTCAAGTGTTATTAATATAACAACAAAAAATATGTAAAAAGTAATATGTTTATATATATAAATATAAATACATATACATATATAATATATATATATATATATATATATATATATATATATATATAATATATATATATATATATATATATAAATAATTTCTTACGTGGAAAATACAATTTTCATCAAGTGTTTTTAGGTCACCCACGCAATATATATACATATATGCATACATAAAGACATGTTTGTATATATATATATATATATATATATATATATAATCTGTGTATAATATCTATATATTGAAGAAAATTGATATCACTTTCAAAAAGTTCAGCTTCACGTGAAAAACATATGTAAGCGACCTGCCCTCGAAAATTTCATTCAATATGTTTCGTGTTGGCATTTTACCACCTACCATTCCCAAAGGCATTTTGGCATACCCACATGGGTAATACTTCACAACATGGCGGGCGCGAACAAACGTGATTGTAGGCAACCAAGCCATGAAACTCGTATAAAGAAGCAATGAGACCTGTTTCGCTTTATGAGCTATGTCGAAACTGCTGACCAATCTTCTGCCACTAGTCATCCTTTTTGTGTTTTTATTTAACATAGACAAGAATATATTGTTATTTTCTTTCATCGAGCTTTGTGTGCTCTTTTTATACAGTTTGGTTAAATTACTATCTATTTTAATTTACTTTTAATGATATTCTATGTTATATACCTACAATATATACATACGTACACCTACAAATAAACGCACATAGACATACACACACACACACACACACACATATATATATATATATATAATTTTAATAAACTAATCATATAAAACATTGTTAAAATTATGATGAATCAAATATTATTTAAAAAATATATATTAAATATATGACTCAGTATTCCAGAGTCATATTTTTTTATCTAGAGTATTAGAAATTCCTTATTGTTGATTTTTTAATCTATATACATTTAGGCGACGGTTCAATAATGCTAGGGATAAATCTAAATTAAATCTTAGATTTATAAAAATAATATCTGTTCGCGGTTCAAAAATAATACTATCGCCTTCTCAAAGTGTTCATCGATAATTTATTAAGTAATTATTAATCAATTTTGAAAAAATCTTCTAGTGTTAGATTAGATATTTATATGTGAAAATAAAATTCACACGGACTAAAAATTTATTTCATAATAATATATAGTTATAGAAATCTATTACTATCCACTGCTGAATGAGATTCTTTCCCGATTTTTTTTAATTTCAGTGATATAATGACATTTTATTATTTTGAAAATGTGACAAATTCACTTTTAAACAAATAAATTTTCAACCTCAACACCATAAAATATTAAGAAGAGTTCAATAATTACTTATTTTTCACTTTATTTTTACAACGATAAACTAATACGCATTTCTATGGAGATGCTATCATCATCAGAGCATTGTTTTATATTCTAGATTTTATAAATATTCCGATATATATATATATATAGGGTGACCCTAATAAGACTCAAGAATTTAGACATATATTAACTTGCTTATTATCATTTACTATTTTTTACCATCTTTTTGTCTCATTAAGTCACATATAGTATTTTTCTTCGAATAACTATAAATAGTACTTTTCTTTTGCTTAGAAGATAAAATATTAATTAAGAGTAAATAATATAAAAAAATATATAATTTTGAGTAAGATTATTTACATTTAATCAATGCAAATAATATTTATTAATAAAGATAAAATGCGATTCAGAAATCGTGCGAATAAGACAATATTATATATAAACAATTGTTTGTAGATAAAGTAAATAACTGATGAATATTTTGTGTTATAAATAATTCTAGAATAATGCTAGTCTATTAATTTTTTAACCACTAAATTTTGTATTCGTGTCCTTAAATCCTTGTCGCTTAATTATTAAAGCTGAAGGATTAAACTGAGGGATAGTAAAAAATACTAAATGATAACAAAAAAAAAATATGTATCTAAACACTTCAATAACATTTGAAACACCTTATAGCTTTTATTAGCAATGTATATTTTGAAATAAGGATTATTTTTATTTAAAAAATTATATGATATTGATTATTATATTATTTTAAAATAAATTGTATTGAAAGAAGAAGGGTATAAATTGAATGTTTTTGAAATTTTGTGCTGTATAAAAACATTCAAAAATTTATAAGTCAAAAAGTGACCAATAAAGACTTGTTAAGGAGGATTGGAAAGTGAACTGATCTTTTTAAAGAAGTAAAGAAAAGAAGAATGAAAATAATTATCCAAATTCTGAAAAATGTCAGGTTGATAAAAACAATAATAAAATGGAAAACATAATTTAAAAGAGGAATAAACAAGCTTAGAAAAGATGAATAGTGACGAAGATTATGAAACATACTTGAAAATGAAAAATAAAAGTCAAATAATTAATTCTAAGTAATTGAACAATTCATGAATTTAAAAAAATGAACTTGTAAAAATTTATCTATTCACTAAAATAATGTATTTAATTTCGGATGTCTTTTAAAATTATAGTAATTTTAAAAATTGCTAAGTAACTATTTAAAGTACATTAAAAATTAAAATTGTGAAAATAATAATAAGTAAATATGTTAATGAAATGTAAAATTTAAAATTAAATATCATAAATTGTTTAAATTAGCAATAAATTTTATTTATATTCTAGGTATTATTTTTTGAGAGATCGGTATTTTAATTTTTAAATCAAAATTAAGATGTTAATGAAAAACAATAAATTTATATTAAACAATTATACTAATATTTGTTATTTAAATATACTCTTCATTTTTTTTTCATTACACAGATTTTATTAATGAATTTTACACAAAACAATTATTAAATATTTATAATACCTTAAAACATTCTAGCTAATTACCAAACAAAAAAGGTAATGAGTAATGTTTCCCATTTAAGAGAGAATGTATCATTTAAAAAAGACTATTCATAAAAAGGGAAAAAGACCATTAATTACAACTGTACACAAATGTACACACATATCCTTAACTTCCAACAGAATTCCGCTGACATATTAAACATAAATATGAATGAAAGAAACAAATCTAACAGCATCAACGTTCCGTTTTATATAAAAAGAAAAAGAAGCGAACGCGGCATGGTCTGAAATATCAACGTCAGCGACTGAAAACATGACATTTTAATTGTAGCACGCGCATTCTTTTTTTGCAGAGTCGCAACGAACGCGGAAACAGTTATTGTGTTCACTTGTGGACGTCATGTCGGTCGTCTCAGCCGGAACTAGACGAATTAGTCACAGTGGCGCAAGTGAAATCTGTCCGCTGCCGGGATTATCCAATTTTGCAATGATTGATCGGCGTTTCTTTACAACGGAACACTAGACTATTGCTCTTACTTCTAAGGTCTTCTATTCTATTATATAACGAAATTTACATAATTATAACAGTATTTTATTATATATATATATATATATATATATATATATATAACAATTAGTAACAGTTAGTTAAAATTAATGAGAAGTAGAAAGTAAAACTAATTAAATATATAAATCTGTTGAAATTTAAGTGTTATTTTGGCAAATATTTTTATTATATAAAATTGTCTTGAATTTATTCATACTTATGATTTATTCACGAAAAAAATTTTGTAATTTTAGCCGGAACTTACAAAATTATTTTTAATTTTAATAACATATATCTCCAATCCAGAAATTAACAGAACTTTCTCATTTAATCTGCTCGTGTTTGTGGAATGTCATGTATTTTTTTAAGTTGGTACACTTGTCAATGACATCTGTGTCAAATTTTATGGTGCTACACTTATTAGTTAATAATTTACAGTGGTTTTGGTAAGACAGTGATTAATTTTTACGACGATTTTTATGATGTCGAAATCAATTGATCGAAATATTGCATTGCGAACTAAATAAACTTCAAAAAATCGTTGTAAATATTAATAAAGGCATGCTTTGAGGATTGTCTATCGCGAACAAGAGTTTTTGAGTGGTATAAAGCGTTAAAAGAGAAGCATAAAGCCGTCAATGATGAATTATGATCTGGACATCCATCGACATCAACTGACAAAGAACATGTCTCCGAAATCAAAACATTAGTGTTCAAAAATTGTCATATGTCAGTCATAAAGTTAGCAGCTGAGGTGGAAATCTTAAAAACACAATTCCATATCACTTTGTCTGAAATTTTGAGCATGAAATGTGTCGCTTCTCGCATAGTTTCAAGAACGCTGAATTTTTTCGCGAGTTTTTACAAAAAAAACTCAACCAATATCGTTTACAAATCTCTGTATTCATCTGATATGGCTTCGTGCGACTTTTTTCTATTCCCAAAACTTAAATTGCCTCTTCGAGGGCATAGTTTTGAGTTGATTAAAACCCTAAAAGAAATTTCACTGCGTGAATTAAAGGCTATACCACAAAGCGCGTTCGTGGAGGTGTTTGAGGACTAAAAGAAGCGTTGGCATATGTGTATTGCTTTTAATGAAGAGTACTTTAAAGGCGATAAAATAAATATTGATAAATAAACTTTCAAAATTAGTTATAACGCCTTTTTTGTTTTTTTAACATGCATCTTTTTATTCTTTTTTTACCATTGCTTGAAGCCATTGAATTATTCTAAAATTTAACATTCATGTTTCATTACCGTAAGTGATAACAAGTAGGCCAAAAACGTTACGTTAATCAAAAACTTCTTTCTTATCATATTTATAAAGGAATATTCTACTTCATAATATAAGATTTTTTTCCCAGTTGACATCATCCCGTTTTTATTCTCTTATTCACTCCATAAATTTCACTTTAGTGTTAATGAGCTGTTTTAAATACACAAAGTTTTAACTTTTATGACTTGTCCTTTTAATTCAATTTTTCTCTTATCTCAAATTCATTGTACAATAAATTTGTTTCAGTATGTTTAATTATTATATTTTTTCAATTCAACTGGGCTTATTGAGAAGTAATATTGTCAGAAAAATTAAGGTAACTAAGTATCTCGCAATTTATTTTTATTCTTTCAGACTCTCTGTTTAATGTTTTGACTACTTCTAATATTTCTTAAAGTAGCTTTGATGATGTCATATTGCCTTGTTTTAATTTATGATGATCATGATATGATAACGAGGATGTTAGTTTGAAAGTATATGTTGGTTTATTTCGTTAGAGATTTGATTTTATTGAATGGTATTCAATAATTACTTTCAAGATTCTTTGAAAGAGATTTTATTGAATGAGTGGACTACTATCACTGCTCAAAGAACTACTAACCTAATTAAATTATTACCAAGAAAAATTTACAGTCTACAAATCAAAATAAAATTTTGCTGTTTATTAAAATGAATTTAAAGAAAATTAATAATCGTCATTTTTCTCTTAAACCATATTGTTCTATTACTGTTTTGAGGTTTATTTTTTATTTTTTCAGAAAATATATTTTTTAGTATATATTTATATATATATATATATATATATATATATATATATTATTTAGGTGAAAATTTATATCTACTAAAACGCTATTAAATTAGGACAAAAGTTTTTTACACCTATCTGTTGTTTGCTTTTAATTATTTAAAATATTTTAATGTCTGTTTGCTTCATGAATTTTATAAAATACTGTACGCTGTTTTGAAGAATTAAAATTAATTACAAATTATGTACATGTGGTTTATGTCTGAAATAATAAATTATAATTTTGAATGAATAAAATACAATGAAATTTTAATAATTAAAAAGAATATTAATTTATTATTAACATTTTAATTCACATGGTAAAATTTTACCTTCGATTTTATTAATCTTTTTTGAGGAGTATAAATTAGTTTGAGTATATTTTTTAACAATTACAAATATTCTTGAATTATATACAAGTGACTATCATTATATCATTTTTCTCTCGATTACCTTAAGAAGTTTTTCTGAATTCACAATTCCACGATATCGAATCTCGCATCCATTATACAATATTATTTCAGTATGCATAAGTTGTGTCTAGTATCCTCTCCTCCTCTTTATATTTTATACAATAGCGAGTGTGGCCATTGCCAGCATCGTGTGGTTCCGATGTGACAGGATGCTGTGACAGATTATTTGTCCACTCGTCGACTGGATTTGTGGACAATAGGAGCAATGATGCGCGACCCGTGCTCAATGATAGATGTGTGGATGACAGATCAACGAGCGTGTATACATTTGTTATCAAACATAATGCCGCTACACTCGATCCGGAAACGAACACCGAACCGTTCGGTCGTTGCTAGTTGCTCTATATAATACATGTGTAGGTGTATGCAAATGTACGTATTTCAGGGTATTTGTGCTTTTGTACTGTTTGCTAAAATGTGGAACAAAAATAAAAAAAAATGTATATTAAGAACATATATTCTATACTGAAACCAAATGTTATTTTAATGTATTATTTTATATAAAAATCACTGAATATGTTTATTGTTTTAATAAAATATTTTTAAAAATTATACTTATTTTAAATGCGCTTATATAAACCAAATGCAAATAATTTATTGTATTATATCTACATATACACACATTTACATATATACGAGGTCAGACAATTAAGTAATGCGACCGATTTTTTTTCTCGGCCTGTGGTAACACTGCGAACCTCTAACTCCGCCACCGTAATAGCAGATCCCTACTCTCTCGATTGAGACCTTGACCACCCTCGTACGATCAATTCTTCGCCAGCTGTTTAGTGTTTTGTAACAACGCGCGAGTAGTGCATGTCACGAAAATGAAACAGAGAACATCGCTCAAGATTGTCTCGAGCAGGTTGAAAGTGATCCTACTCTTCTCGATCGAGTTATTACTGGTGATGAAAGTTGGTTCTTTCAATATGACCCCGAAACTAAATGACAAAGCCAACAGTGACTGTCCCCTGGAGCACCAAGGCCAAAGAAGGCGAGAATGAGCAAGTCCAAAGTGAAAACCATGTTGATTTGCTTCTTCGACAGCAAAGGGGTTGTTCAAAAAGAGTTCGTACCACCTGGACAAACCGTAAATCAAGTATTCTACCGCAATGTGCTCGAAAAATTACGAAAAAGGGTGCTCAGAGTGCGTCCAGAGATCGCGAAGACTTGGGTTCTGCATCACGACAATGCTCCCTGTCACAGTGCGTTCAGTGTCTCTCAGTTTTGGCGTCTAAAGGCATCGCAACGTTACCACAACCGCCCTATTCACCGGACATGTCACCCTGCGACTTTTTCCTATTCCCCCATATGAAAAAATTCGTCAAAGGTCGACATTTTGACTCCGTTGAAGATATCCAAGAATCTGTGACGAGGGTACTCGGAGAGGTCCCACAAGAAGTGTTCCAGAATTGTTACGAAAACTGGAAAACTCGCTGGAATAAGTGTATAGATGCGGGAGGGGACTACTTTGAAGGGGATCGCAGCGATGTACCTTAATTTTTAAATATACTCGATTTTTGAATTTTGTCGCATTACTTAATTGTCTGACCTCGTATATATATATATATATATATATATATATATGTGTGTGTGTGTGTGTGTGTGTGTATATAATAAATACTAATAAAAAAATTATTCGATTATAAAAACATATAGTATCGATCATAAATATTACTTTTAAATATTGAGAAATAAATTAATTATATAAATTAAATAATTTTATATACCAGAAGACTCTGTCTCTATTTAACCCCCGAATTTCCTTCTGTTTAGCAATGTATAGAGCACCATTAATTAATTTTATAAAATTTGTACTTCAAAATTTTCGTAAAACTTTGAGAAAGTTTGGAAACGAAATGTTCATACACGCTCGAGCATTATTCTTTTTAAATAAAATGATTAGGTTTCTAAATATGAGAAGGTGGATTTCTAAATATAATGTACTTGGTTATCATTTTCATAACAAAAAACACCAGCAAAAAGAGCAGTTTGTGTTCAAAATATTAAATATTATAATCACGGCATAGAATTATGAAATTATTTCTATTCCAGATTTAAATGTAAACGCAGTAAAAAGTTAAAAACAATGGTTTTTATTCAAAAACATACAATTTTTTATTGAGAGTTAAAATTTGGGTTCAATTCACCGAAGGCTGTCAGAAATATCAGTCAGTATTTGAAAATAATTTAGTAAGCGAATGAACCACACAACAATGTTTAAAAAAAAATGGCAATCAGGGTATATGAATTTTGATAGTGAGCTACATAAATGAAATATTACTTTTACAAAACTGTACAAAATACTGTATATAAATTAAGCTTATACTACTTAATTTCCCATTACATTCAAACATTTGAAAAAGTCAAGAAGTTGGATAAGTGAATTTTTCATAAATTCATTGAAAAATTTGCAATTATCTATAGTCTGGAACAAAATTTATCTCAAAAACAAATTGTTTTTGAGATAAATAATAAGATGTAACGAAAAATAGATTCTATTGAATAATCGTCGCCGATCTACTCTATATCGGAATGGTAATAAGACTCCGACATTATGTCAAAATCGATCTTTGATCTAATCATTTTGATTTTTTAGTGCTCTGTAGCTGGTTTTATTCACTACTCATTATTGAAACCTAGTGAAATAAATACTTTCGAGAAATACTGTTCCCATCCAAATTACGCGTTAAGAAACCTACATTGGTCAACAGATATGGAGTTACTGTTTCAAGACAGCACTAATTCAAATATTTCAATAGAAATATCCCACACAATAAAATAGATGTATTATGCGACTCTTCTTCAACAATCATATTCACTGGACCTTTCATTAATGAATTATCGATTGGTAAATATTTTGATTATTTTTTGTCAAAAAAAAATTAACAATAAAACAGCATTTAAAAATAATTTAAAAAAAATTATTATGTATAGAAATTCAGATTTCTATAGAATTATAATTAGAGCACTTAAACCTCCTTTCTAGAAATATGTTATGTATAATGGTGATTATTTCGGTTAATATAAATCTGTTAAAAATTACAAATTTTTAAAATTCCGTCAGGAAATCCTCAGTTTTATATACAACATCCAGTTATATATAAATTAATTAATACGGAAATATATCATAAATTTTTCTTTTGTTATATAAAAAGAGGAAAATAGTAAATTAAGATATTGCATACTTTTCGAGCTTTATTTAATATTAATATTTACTTAAAAAATGTATTTTATAAATTATTTTAAATTCAAATATGTTGATTAGAAGTAAAATGAAAGAAATACCAGTCCATTTTATTTCATTTAAAATTAAAATTCTTAGTTATATTACTATTTATACACATTATCGTAATTTTCTTTCCGTTTTCACTTTACTAAATTATTTCGTCATGAGACATGTTATCAAATATTGTCACTTGTACAATATTCGGGTCATATGACACTCAAACATCAAACCTTTGTGTCAAATCCAGACACATTAAATTAATTTGCAATGTTAATTAATTTAATTATGTTAAACGGTAAATCTGATACGAAAAAATAATTTTTAGTTAAAATTATAGTAATATAATTTTTATTCATAATGAATTTAGTGTTGCAAAATTATTTTTACACAATTCGTGTGAAATATTGTTCAAGACAAAAGTTATAAAATAAAAATTTAATTACTTTTTAATAATAAAAATTAAAAATCATAATCATTTCAAAGAAAATACAACAATGGTAATAACCTTACTACAAAATCGACATTTGAAAAGACATGAATAGCTCAGATATTTTACAGATTAGGTTTAGTTTATTCTTCGCTGCACAAGAAGAAAATCAAAGATTATACTGTATTTATATTAAAAGCATATATATATATATATATATATATATATATTGAATATATAAATTAATTTATGTTCTGTTAACAGCATAATAATTAAACAGAATCAAGTATATTTACCTTTTATAATTATTCAATGTTAAAACTTAACCAGTAAATACAAATTAAGTTCAAATTTAAAATATGTGATTATTTTACAAACTTGTAATAAGAACACATCCTTAATAATCCCGCATATGCTTTGATATGACGCTTTACTATTTGCTTATACGCTACAGCAACTAAATTGCTACAGTCTCTTCAATGATAATTCAATAGATAATCTTTATACAGATGAGGAGGTTTCATGAACTCTGTTCTGTTCATTGAACTGAGGAAAACGATATGATTGTATGATTCACTGAATATTTTAATGTAACATATAATGTGAGTACATTTTATATAAAATTATTTTATATTTATACTATATATAAATATATATATATATATATATATATATATATATATATATATATATATATATATATATATATATATATATATATATATATATATATTCCGCTATATATATATTGTACATAGCTGCGAAATTCGGAAGGGCGGAATATATGACAAATAATATATATATATATATATATATATATTTATATATATATATATATATATATATATATATATATATATATATATCTATATATATAAGATAGCCTAAATGAGACTAAAGAATAAAAAGAATAGTTTAAGATAGTAAAAAAATAAACGTATATCTATACCTTTCAGTCTCATTTGGGCCATCCCTTTCTATAAACATTACACACCTATATATATATATATATATATATATATACATACATACATTCATATATATATATATATATATATATACCTATTCAATAATCGCTATGAAAAAGTATTATCAGATTAGACTTGTACCCATGTCATTGTCTATTTAGAAAAATTGCCTCATCAGTAAGTTTAACGACCCCAAAAGCTTCACTAATCTGTCGATTCTGACAAATTGTTTATCCATCTATTGTAACTACACATTAATCCACAACTGTATATTGATGTCAGAGTAATAAAGTGCCAACACATTTACTCTTTCAATTGTAATTTTAGACATTCAATTAATTTTAAATTTGTTCAGGGTGAAAATGAATTTTTGTTTCAAATTTGCTAGTTTGAAAATTAAAATATTTACATTAATTCATTTAAATTGTAGCCTATAGCAATGTAATCATTTATTTCATATTCATACAAATACACATATGCATATACATTTATATAGGGTCATCCAAATGTGACGCCTAGTTTTAGGTTTTATTAAAAATAAATTATATACATGCTTCCATATATTCCAACTTATACACATGTTTTTTTAATAAAATACAAATCTATGCGTTACATTTTGGTGAGCCTTTATATATATATATATATATATATATATATATATATATAATATGTACACGTGAAAATATATATGTATGTATACATGTATATTCGTGCGTGTCTGTATAAATAGATTAATGATGAGTGTAAAATATATTTTCAATTTTTTTTCATAATTTTTTGAATAAAAAATTTAATATGAATATATTCATTTTTTTAAAATGTATATCATTTAGAAAAAACAAGAACATAAATATTTAATTTCAATAAAAAACTAGATAGTGAATACCTTAAAATTTTTAAAATAATTCAATCTCTATATAAAATAAGGAAGTAAAATGTTGAAAAATATTTTATTGAAAAATCATTATTTATGTATTGTATGTATGTATATATGTAAGTATGTATGCATGTATGTATATATGTAAATATGTATATATATATATATATATATGTATATACGAGGGGGTTGTTTGATAAATCCGTGTAAAAATGAAAACTGCTTCATTTTTTTGAATAAATCGTTTTTATTTTTCAACATAGTCTCCTTCTAGGCTTATACACTTCATTCAATGCTGCTGTAGTTTGTTGATCCCTTCCGAATAATAGGATTTGTCCAAGTCTGTAAAATAGTCATTCGTTCCTGCAATCACCTCCTCGTTTGAATAAAATCTTTTTCCCGCGAGCCATATCTTTATATTAGGGAACAAATAATAGTCCGATGGAGCCAAGTCTGGAGAATAGGGGGGATGTGAAACGATTTGGAACCCTATTTCCATTAGTTTTGCGGCCACAACTGCTGAGGTGTGAGCTGGTGCGTTGTCGTGATGAAAGAGGACTTTTTTGTGGGCTAATCGGGGACGTTTTTCTTGCAACTCGGATTTCAAACGATCCAATAACAATGAATAATATGCACCTGTAATGGTTTTACCCTTTTCCAAATAGTCGATAAAGATTATTCCTTGCGAATCCCAAAAGACAGTCGCCATAACCTTCCCGGCCGAAGGAATTGTCTTCGCCTTTTTCGGAGCAGATTCCCCCTTGATAAGCCATTGTTTAGACTGCTTTTTGGTCTCAGGAGTGTAGTGATGTATCCATGTTTCATATACAGTGATGAAACGACGCTTAAAGTCCTGCGGATTTCGCTGAAACAGCTGCAAACCGTTCTTGCAACACTTCACACGACCTCGTTTTTGGTCGATCGCGGCACCCACCTGGCGGATAGCTTTTGGTGCAAAATATTATGTACCCGTTCACACGAGATGCCTACAGCACTAGTAATCTCACGCACTTTCACTCTTCTGTCATCCATTACCACATCATGGATTTTATCAATGATTTCTGGAGTGGTGACCTCAACAGGGCGTCCAGAACGTTCAGCGTCTTTTGTGCTCATATGGCCACTCCGAAAATTTTGAAACCACTTATAAACCGCACTAATCGAAGGTGCAGAGTCACCATAATGTTTATCAAGCTTCTGTTTAGTCTCCTGAGGCGTTTTGCTTTTAATGAAGTAGTGTTTAATCAACACGCGAAATTCTTTTTCGTTCATTATTTGACAATCACTCGATTTCCTTGATTCCAACGATTGTCAAACACAAAGGAATAGACCGATATGGCTGAAACTTGATGTGTGTTCTTCCAAGAGGTGATACTAATTAAAAATAACCTCGATATGCACCAGTGGTGCCATCTTTCGGAAATTATACGGACTTATCAAACGGTCCTTATATATATATATATATATATATATATATATATATATATATATATACATTCGTGTTAATGTTATTATCACTTTGACTAAATATTTTCACCATTTGGAGAGGTTTATGTACCTTAAAGAACCTAAAATTATGTTGATTGTAGACTATGAACACTACTGATAGGAACACTCATACTAAAAAGGTCACGGAAAAGACATATAATGGAACAGATATGCTGGTCCTTCAGGTTGAAGTTTTAGTTTTTGGTTTAAACCAGACGTATGCAACCTGCGGCCGAGGGCTCTATACGACCACTCTGACATTTATGCTCACGGCACAGAATTGAATATTTTAAAAAAATAAAAATTTACGCAATAATTTATGTGTATTTTTAAATGGTAGATATTTATTTTATTTGTGCACATAAAATGTACAAGTGTTTAATAATGACATTTTTATTCAATATTTTTACTAACAAAGTGTTTTTTGTTACTTTTTTATAATAAAATTACAAATCTCAAGATTAATGCATTTGCATTTAATTATTGATATCATCTCTACCTAACACACCTAGGAAGCATCATATCCCTTGTTCTTGATAGAAAGTAGTACTAAGATTTCACAAAACTTGTAATTGGTCCATTCGCTTAAAATGTATCACGGACCTGGTTTAAACCAATTTAAAATATTTTTTTTAAAAAAATCTAAATAGATGCTTTAGAAACACAATACCAAATTAATAATAAAGAAATCGTCAAGGAAAAATAAGATGTACGAGAGTCGTTTTGTAAGTATGGTAAAAAGTAAGAAAAAAAAAAGATTTTAACAGAAAGGCTCTGAGGATGATAGCATCGCCATCGAAATACATTAGCTGATATAATTATAGACTATATAATTATAAATAATAAGCTAACAATAAGTGATTATTGAACACTTTAAACTATTGTGGTGTTGGGGTTAAAATTCATTTGTGAAAGAAAAACTAAATTGAAAAATTTTATTAAATCAATTAATTAATTAAATTAAACAATAAATAAATTTACCATACTCATCAAACGACCCTCGTATATATATATATATATATATATATATATATATATATATATATATAGACAGATAGAAAAATAAAGAGATAGATTGATATAGATAGATAAGAATCAGTTTCTGAAAATTGGGGATTGTACAAGAGGATGACAATCTCATTTTATAAACAATCATAAAATTCTGATAAGAAACGCTATATTGGGTTAGCATTGTCAAAAAAGCTATGGCCTTATAAGGACTACAGTGCTAAAGAAGATGATGATTATTAGCCGCAACAACTTCCTCTTATATGTAGCTGACTGTAAAACCCTCCCAAAATTTTACACTTTTAGTGACTCAGATTATTTCTCTTTCATTTCACTCCGACTATATTACCATAGAGTGTATATATACATATACAATTTATACATATATATATATATATATATATATATACATACATAGGGTTCTTAAATAAGAATATAAAAACTTTGACAGCTGGTGATAGCCATGTTTGAATTTATTTTAAGCTAATTGTGACATTTCAACTCAGTATAGTGTGGAAAATTATCATGAAAAGTTAAACATTTTAACAGCGCTTAAAAATGTAAAAACAACAATAGACTTCCTAAATGAAATTCCAAAGAGTTTATTTCACGAAATGGACTCATCAATTGACCACCAAGGTCATGTGATTTAACTCCATTGAATTATTTTTTGTGGAGTTATGTGAAATTATTGGTATATGATGATAAACAACAAACAACAGAAGCTTTAAAAATAACCATTGAAAAATTCCATTGAAAAATAATCATTGTAAATTCTTAATTTTTTGTTAACTATTTACCAATTTTTTTTTTCAAAATACACATATTTGCTCGTGCCTATACATATGTGTGTGTTTATATATATATATCAAATATTATAAACCGGCATTGAGAAACGTATTTAAAAAACAGAAAATGATAAAATAAAAATTCTTGTACGTAAAATTCATATAGTGGTGTAGATAAATAATAGGTCTATAAAAGCAGATTGATACGAAGTTAAGGAGTTGTCAAAGTAGAATACTCTGAAATCTTTTATTAGAGTTGAGTGGATTAAAAGTAAAAGAGTGATTAGGACAAAAACTTGAGTAAGACTACAATATTAACCTATATATATATATATATATATATATATATACATATACATACATACACACACACACACACACACACGCACGCACGCACGCACGCACGCACGCACGCACGCACGCACACACACACACACACATACATACATACATAGATACAAGCGTACATACTTAAATACATAACTACATAAATGCATATATACATTCATTTCATTTTATTTATGAGTTAAAAGTATTCATAATTTTTATAATATTTTACACTATATAAGTATTTTTAATTTAAAATTACGTAATAAATATCAACAATAGAGTTAATTATTAAGGAAATCATTTCTTTTTTGTAAAGAAAATTGCAAAATTAAAATATAAGTACCTTAATAAATAATAAAAACATACAATAACATATACACATTTATCAAAACGTTATATAGAAGTCAAGCATACAGAAATGTGTAATTAATTATTTTTTTATTAAATGTAATTTCATTCTTCAAACAATAAAATACAAGCAATTGTAATTTAAAAGAAATTAAAACGCATTCCAAACAACTTTCTATCCTGATCACTTCATTTCTTTGTAATTTATTATTTGTCTATAGATGTTAAATTTCACGAAAAACAGACATCTACAAAAGATTGAATCAAAGCAAGTTTATTTATATGCAATTAAGCTTTCAAAGTTCATAAAAGTTATTTGTCTTTGAAATATTTAACTGAATTCAATTCTTGAAAATAAACAACCCTTGGACTATTAGGTAGGGTAATCTTTTGCTTACTGAGCCATGTAACGGAGAACTTATTCAATATGTTAATGTGAATTCAAGCATATGAATCTATATAGTTTAATATTGAAAAGAATTTTACTTTAGGGATTTTCAACTTATTATTATTGAAATTATTAAAATTGACATTCATGCACACGTATATTCAATATTATGTAAAAGAATAATATAAATTTTAATTTCTTTCATAACATAAAATTAATATTCATTTTAATTTGTATTATTTATATTCATATTAAAATATCTGAGTGAATCAAACAGATTTTTAAACAGCTATGAGATATTAATAATAAGCATGTTATTTTTGCAAAAAATATTTTTTTGTGATTTTTCTGTATAATCGTCAGTATTAGTTGAATACCAATTATTTGTTTAATAAAATATCAGTTACTTAAGTGTTGATATATTAATTTTAATATTTTATATAAAACATGTATATTTAGAATTAAAATTTTATTTTACTTTTAAATGCTTCGTCAAGAACACTAACAATTTTTATTTAATTTTATATATGTTTATAGATCAGACTTATCTATTTTTTTATAAAAAATCAATTATACATATTTGAGTTTTATGTGTGTTTAAGGCTCGTACGTATTAATCTGTGAGAAAATATCAGTTTAATCTAAAAGGAAGTAAATGAAATGAAAGCCAGATGTCTACAACCTGAAGTCAAAGATGGATTTTGTCCGTTGATGTTAAGAGGATAAAACCATAATAGATACAGTATATGTTCATGTTAAGAACACCAAATTAATTTAATAGAATTTTCTTTACTATCCTGACTCTTGCAAGATTACAAGACTTTGATTATTATTATATTTTATATGTAATACATAATATTTTTCTCATAACTTTTCAAAATATACTTTAATTGCAATATTTTTCTTACTAATTAACTACTCTTTCTTTTCTAATAATTAACTTATTTTTACTCCAAACTTAATTTATTTTAATTTTGTCGTTTTTATCTTAATGAAAGTAGTATTTTTCTTTAGTTAATTTCGTATCGAAATAACTTTTAGAACAATGAACTATCACTAAAAGATACCTAAAAAATAATTACCACTAAAAGAACAGCACTAAAATATATTTAAAAAATGTTCAACCAATTTTTTCTTGTTAATTTTATTCATAACCTAATATACATTTCAATCGCAATACATTCATCATCAAAGCGCTGCGTTATAAAATCTTTAAATAGTTATTTTTAAGGTAAATTTATGGTCGTTTTATTTATTGTAATTTTATATTAAATATTTTCGAATTCAATACTAAATTTTAACTGAAGTTTCATGAAATTACATTTATTTTATGGTTCTAATGTGAAATGTTATATGACATATGAAAAGTATTTTTTTTGAAATGAGTTTTCTTGTTATTTTATTAATTTTTGTTTTAGTTCATATCCTATATTTTATAATATACAGAATGGGTCAAAAAATTTTCCAAACTTAAAATTTAGAACAAGAAACTTATAATTTTTACAAATTTTATTTAAGTAATTTGCAATATATTTAAATATAATTATAAAACTTATTGAAATATTTTTGATTGATCTATTTAAATATCTATATCTATATCTATATCTATATATATATATATATATATATATATATTTAAAAAAATTAAAATTAATTTCTAATAAAATGAATTTAGGTACTAAAAAATATAGCAAAAATGTCTACGCACATCTCACTATATTTAAAAATATGATTGCAAATTATTGAAATATAAGCATTTTTAACATCTCCTAGAACATTTTGTTTCTTTCAATGATAGCTTTCAAATTTCATGTCATTCAATTAACCAATTCCTTAATCTCTCCAGAGCTTTACCTTCAATTTATTTATTTTTTATTGTTTTATTTAATTTTTCTAAAGTTTTATATTGAGCTCTATTTTAATACTTATAATTTATTTTTTATTTGACATTTAAATTTATCACTTAAATGTTTTATTACATTTAAATTTGGAAATTTTAGCAGTGTATGGGGTTGTAACATACTATATAATAATCTTTCATTTATAATACTCGATTTTTTTCTTAAAATCATTATCTGATTAAAATAAAATGACCATATAAAATCCACAGTTTTTACAAATTTCAAATTTCAGATTTTAGTTATAGCTATATATCCCTATACCATAACTATTTCATCTCCATGTTTCACAATAAAAATTCAATTTTTATAAGATATATGATAAAAAATTCATCATCTTATAGTATGAACAATTTTGTAACAACTCGAATCCGTGAAAATCGTATGATTCTAGAATTTTTTTGCTTCATTTAGACATTCCTAAGAAAAGTTTAATCTTTTTAAATGACTATGTATCCGATATTTATTTTTTATTTTAAGTCTGGTTACTCATGCATAGAAATTATTTCCCTTAGTAGATTTTTCAGTTTCGCTGATTGTAATATAATACCAAATTTAGTTACGCGATTAATTTGATCTATAGTCTTCAGAACAATTCAGTTCAGTTTTATTTTGAATTTTCGTAAAGATTGGATGTTCTATATATCCAACAAAGATTTTTGGCTATCTAGTAAGAGATTTATTTTTATGAAACCTATAATTTTGAATTTTTTTTATACTACATACTGTGCAAATAAATAAAATTTCTTTATTGATATTATTTTTTAATGTTATTTTTCTTCATTTCTCTTGCATTTATTATTTTTTTGTTTCAATTATTATTTTTTTTAATGAATTCGTTTTTGTGATTAATTAAAATAATTATTATAACTAATGCCAATTTAATAATAAAAATATTAAGTAAGAAAGAAAGTTTTGTAATTTTTATATGTAATTATTTATGGATCGTATGATCCTTTTACATCGGACATGTTAATTGAGTAATATCTTGTTTCAACCATACATATGATAAATAATTTAATAGTAACACAAAAAGTAAATTTTTTCAATTTTTTGAAAATACAAATTTTGAATTTTATAAAAATGGAATTAATAAATTGTTTTCTAGTTGGAAAACATTAGTTTAATCTGAAGATTGTTATTTCATGTAAAAAATACAAGTGATCTTATTTTAATCTCGAAAGCGACAGAATGATCTTCGTTATCGAATATAACAACTTACTCTGATTTATTTTTAATTCAAGTTTTGCCGGTTTTTTAATATAGTAAACATGTAAAAATATACAAAACCTATGATGTTCGATAACCAAGAGTATAATATTGAATTTTAATTTGTTAGAAACTAATTTAAATGCACCATATTTTTCAAATAATTATTTTCATAGATAAATAAAATATTATTTATAAAATTTCGTAAAAAAGATATAATTGCGAAAAATAATTAATTTTTGTTGTTGTATATCATAAGAGTAAAGAATCTTTTTCATTCTAATGTATGATGTTTTTTTAGTCATTTTAATTACTTGTCAATTTTTATATATACAATCATGTTTTGCTATTTTAATGTATTCCATTTTAATAATTCATAGGTTAACTTTATAATAATATATAATTATAACCCATTTTTTGGTTAAAAAATATTTCTAGGATTTTTAATTTTTTTATTTTATAAAGTCTGGTGTATGATTCATGAAATTATCATTTATAAATTTCGTATATAATGTAAAATATCTAATAGAGTTTAGAAGTTTTTAAAAAAAATTACCTAATTCAAAAGAGATTTGAAGGATTGTTATGCATCTTTAATTAATAATTATAAATTTTGTTTAATAAACCATATATTAAAAGAAATAAAATAAGTATTCTTTGTACTAATGAAATAAGTATTTCAAATTTAAATAATAATAATAATTTATATCAACATCACCATCATCAACCTCACTCAATCCACTGTTAAATGAAGGCCTTTTTCGAAATTTTCCATTTTACTCTCTCTCTCTCTCTCTCTCTCTCTATATATATATATATAGAGAGAGAGAGAGAGAGAGAGAGAGAGGATTTTAATCAAAAAAATATTCTGTCCAAAGATGATATAAATAACAAGAAATATAAGTACATTAGATATTTTGTTGAAAATTGAAATAAAATTAATACAATAAGAATTGTAAAAAAATTTCGTCATAATTCAAAAGTTCATGATTTTATTATTAAAGACGAAATATTTAAGGTAAAATAGAATAATAATCTTGTTAAATATCAATAAAGCTCGTGTTGTCACCTTCTATCATTTATTAGAAAGTTTTAAGAGTGTGCTGACAACTCAAAGAAATCCCATTTGCATGGTATAACACCAGTCGACGAAGAATAAAAAAGTAATCATAAGATGGAGTGAAGCAGGGTAAGCGGACAGAGAACGTGGTTCATTAGAAATACGCTTTTGTAATAATAAAAAAGTACGATTTGTAACGCCGAGTGTTAATTTTTTGTGTTGGTTTTAAAGATTTGCATGTTAAAGGGCATCATCGTTTTTGATGATATTCATTTTTTGTTCTAGTTCATTAGCGAATGAATACTTACGAACTCAAGTATGTAAACGTAGATTGTTCTTAAATTAATACAGTCAATAATGATTACAGAATGAATAAAAATATCTTTTATAAAAGTAAATGCATATTTAATTACGTATTTTTATTCTCAATTCTGTGTTAACATTTACAATTGAAATTGAAATTATTAATTATTATCATCAATATAAATTTATATATATATATATATATATATATATATATATATATATATATATATATGATTTATTAATCCATCAATATTAAACGATTTTAATTGTAATATATATATATATATATATATATATATATATATATATATATATATATACGAGTATATTAAAAAATTAATGAAATACCAACATATCTATCTAAGATATAAAATATATTTCATGTTTTCAATTGATTGTCTGAAACATTTTTCAAACTTTTGACATTTTAATTACCAGGTTATCTGTTTCAATGTTAAATTTTGTTATAAAAATGTGTTCATCCGTCTAACACAGATGGTTTTCATTTTTTAGCTACAGGGAAAAATTTATTGACTGACTTTTAACACACGTGTATAAACATAAATACATAACTTTATGTGTATATGGATGTGAAATACTACAAAAAAGTAAATAGACGAATATAAATTCCTAGAAAATGAAATTATCTCAATTTAGCTAATATTATTATTCTTAATTAGAAAATTTAATTAAAAAATATTTAGAGAAAATTATTATTTTATATAAAAACGTAGAGTTCGTAAAGAAATATATTTATTTACTTGCTTTACATTCACTTGCTTACTATTATTTATTATCATTTATCCTCCTTCATTCCTATTTGGGGCTATCTTTATCTCTCTCTCTCTATTTATCTATCTATATATATATATAGAGAGAGAGAGAGAGAGAGATATTTATGTACATATATATGTATAGAAAGAGAGAGAATACTCTAAAAAAGTTCTACAATAGGTTACTTAATGAATTTTTATTCTTTTAACAAGTTGCGCTGGAATGACGTGCTATGTACGTCAACTGCTATCTGTACCAAATGTCGATAAGACGTACATAGCACGTCGTGTGATTTTTGCTAAGTTAAAATAACATCGGAGTTCAGTTAGCAAGTGTCACACTTCTGTTTTGAAGGCATACAAGTGCTTTTTTGTAGAACTTCATTAATTTCACATATTTTCATTGAATCATAATCAAGTAACTACAAAACACAATTTTTTTTACTATTATAAAAAACTATTCTATCAAAGAACTATTTTATTCTGATAATAGTGCATCAGAAAATGTTGTACTGAATTTATGTAGACCTTTAGTTGATTTTGGACACACACTCTTTTTAGACAACTGGAATTCGTCACCAAAACTGTATCGGAAATTTCATTTGCAAAAAATTAATACTATCGAAACAGTTAGATCTAATAGAAAGAATATGCTAAAAGATCTCGCAGCGACAAAATTAAAAAGATTTGAAGTTTTTTCAAGATCTTGGAATGATATCTTAGCTGTAAAATGGAAGGACAAAAAAGATATATATTTATTTTCTTCAAAACATTCCACTGCAGAATGATTACAACAAAAAAGAAAAAAATTAGAAATTATACTAACCAAAATGGAAACATTACAAAACCTAATATAGTTTTAGATTACAATGATGGTATGAGTGGAGAAGAGTTGCAAGATAGCTATTTATCATCTTTTCCTTTAATGAGAAAATTTGCAAAAAGTTATAGAAAAAATTTTATTTATCTATTGAATATGGAATTTTTTAATACCTCTATTTTATTCGGTAAAATAATAAACGTACCAAAACCCAAGAAATACTCCTTTTCAAAAATTATTAATATTATTATTAAATTTATTAATCAATTTAGGAGTTTTACTATAATGTTAATGTGTGTGTGTCTAAAACTTTATAAAAAAATGATTTCAAATACCAACTCGCTGCGAATTGCTTTGGACGGATTTGCCACGAGTGCATGTTAATAAATTGCCAGCGCAACTGGTTAATAAAACTCTCTTAAATTATTCGTACAATTTTACTTTTGCAATACCGCCTTCAAAAATAAAAAAATATTTTAAGCAAAAATTCATTCTTTTTCAAGTTGAGTTTAATTTTTTTTTATTTTATGTTCGGAAAATAATGTGGTTCAACACTTCAATTTTCTTCTGATATGATGAATAATTTTTATCATATTTTCTTTCCCTATATTTTGAGGTTATTATAGTTAGCAATGCAAATTATAAAATGTTTAATTTTAACTAATCATGAAACAATCTATTGTATATTTGTTATATTTGATAAAAAAAAATTTTTAACAATTATTTTACAATTACAGTTTAACTTGTATAATAATAACAAAAATAACCACTAAAAACAGATGTTAAATGATTTTAACGTGCAAAAAATACTTAGTCAAAAAAAACTTTGAAATATATTAAGTTTTTACACTCGTTATACGAGGGTCGTTTGATAAGCATGGTAAATTTATTTATGTTTAATTTAATTAATTAATTAATTTAATTAAATTTTTCAGTTTAGTTTTTCTTACTTTTTACCATACTTATCAAACGACCCTCGTAAACAATTTAATTAGACTTGAACATAAAAAAACAATCTGAAGTTTTATGAAAATGACGAATTTTTTTAAAAATAACTTCAATGTAAAATAATAAGTATTAAAAAAATCTGATCGAAGAATTGAAAGAAATCACAGGAATTTATGTACATGATTGGATAATGATGAAAATATTTTGAAATCTGTACTGAGTCGTTGCGTTATTATAAAAATAATTCATTTTACAAGTAAATAAATAAGAGATTAAATTTTTCTAAATGACACAGAATTTGGACGATTAAGGACTAGAATAGGGTAATATTTTCTGATAAATGAAAAATTAAATTTTTCATCAATAAACGATATGTATTTTGTATCGTCAAGAATTTAAAACCTGCACAGATAATTGTTCTAAAACGAAAAAAAGCTTAATGGTGCTCTATTCAAGCCTATAGTGTATAATCTGTTAACAAGACCATTGATGTATAAAATTAAAAGTTCTTGTTCTCATATTTTTGAATATTTTAAGATTGTGGAAACATAATATTATCTGCAGTGTTTTTTTTAAAAAACAAACTTGAATTCTAATATAAAATTGACCATAAACATACAACCTGAATGGTAAAAATTATTATAAAGATTACTAAAATATTAAAAATATAGGAACTATGAACTGATCACGCAAAATTATTATTGAATGTCTACATTTGAAAAAAATGGTTCATTTTTTTACAGTTATGGTAAATGATAGTAAAGAAGTAAATGTATGTATAAACCTTTCAGTGTTCTTTAAGTCGCTTTATATATTATTACAGTGTTTTTTAACATTCCACGTTGCAAAGAAAGTATTGTGTTTATATAAGAAATAAACAACACAAGAAGTAAATTACAAGACCATCGAGATTGTTAAATAAAAAGTAGATTCATTTTATTTTTGAAAATATGGTAAATTATATAATATAATTATTAAATATCAAGTTGATATAAAACTATATTTTTTTTGGAAATCACTATATAACATTACACTAATATCACTTCCATAATATACATCAGTAAGTCAGCTTCTTCTGAACTCAATGAAAATGGTTAGGGTTAAGTGACCCTAGTACAATAGTTAAACAAGTTGACAAGCATCTGTAGTTCAGTTACTAAATTAGTTAATATAGTATCTACTATTTACAATGACATACGAAATATAATTGATTACTTATATATATATATATATATATATATATATATATATATATATTAATAAACTTTCATTATAGAAAATAAAACTTGTGTAATTAATAAATTATGACTTAAATACTTTTTTAAATTTATTCAGCTTTACTCCAACTAATATTTATCTATTTTTTAAGTTTTGATAATGGTATATCATATATATGTTTATTTATTTATCTTTGATAAATAACTATTAAAATTTTTAAGATATTTGTTTATTAGAGATAGATTAAATATTTACATGTGTTAGGTTTTTGCAAGAATTTCTAATTTATGTATAATAATTAAATGTTTCTATTTATAGATAATTTTATACAGATACAGTTGTATATGTATATATATATATATATATATATATTTATATATATATATATATATATATATATATATATATAAACATACCTCAATATGTATACACAAATTTCATAAACTTGTATATATATACATCAATAACTTGCAGTTACTTTATAATTTTATTTTCAAGATTATTAAAGACTAACTAATCTCGAATTTATTAGAGTATTGTTTGAAATACTTATGTTTGATTTATTTTAAAAATTTTCAAACTCCTAAATCGTTATATTTTTTGCTATATGTAATTAATTAAATATTTATAATTATCCTTAATTATGACCAAATTTAAGACTGAATGTTGCTAAACTAGATTTATTATGCTTCTGTATTTTATGTCAGCTGCATGTTCTCTAAAACTACAACCTATTGCTCTTTTACTCTGTTCTATACAGTTCTGTATAAAAATATAAATCGAACAAAAAATATAAGACAGTAGAAAATATTTTCTTGAACTGCACACAGTTTGATCTTTGTCGTAATGTAGACAATTACATATAATTTTAGAAATAAAAAAGATTAAAATTGTTATTAAAGCATGGAAATTGTTAAAAATAAATCAAAAATATTAAATTTAGATAATAATAAATTCCAGCTTACTTAATCTTCTTCTCTGCCTAATATATAATAAAATACAATTATAAAATATTTACATGAGAATATACAAGTATATGCTCTTGTATGTGTGTGTAAATATATAATATATATATATATATATATATATATATTTACATATATATATTAGGTTGGCAAATATCTCCCTTCCGCCTTCTGGTCTTTTGAATTTCGCAGCTATGTACAAAAAAAAAAAAAAAAAAAAAAGCGGAAGGGAGATACTTGCCAACCTAATATATATAAATATATATATAAAGAGAGAGAGAGAGAAAGTTAGAATAGTCTGGAAAAGAAAGGCACTGAATCAGTCAAAATGAAAATTTAGAAGAGATCTGCATCCTGCAGTGGATAGAAAGAAAAACTGTTGCTGCTGCT
>CP092090.1:43126067-43146067 GCA_029203775.1 Neoneuromus ignobilis
ATATAATAATTTGTTCAGAATTCACAATATGCTATTTTTAACAGAAATGAATTTTTCTTATTCCCAACAACACAATGTTTATGAAGTATTTCATGCGCATTTCGATAGCTATGTCATCATCGTCAGAGCCTTTTTATTGTTAAAAAAGATTTATTTTTATGAACAAAGAATGTATAATGAGTCATTATTTAACAATTCAAAACCATTGTGGTGTTAAGGAAAAAAAATTCATCTGTGTTAAAATGAATTCTCCACAGTTTCTAGACAAACAATTTTATATTTTTCTATTTACTTCATCTACACATTTTCTTTCATATTAATCTATGCTATTTATTCATAATTGTTAACTTTTATTCGTATTAATTCGATTTTCTTCAAATACGTTAATTCATTATACAGTATATATTTTAATTGTACATCAATTTATCATAAAACCTATTTTTTATAAAAAAATACGAATTTATTTTATTTTATTTACGAAAACGTGTGATTTTTACTTTTTTAGACTTTTTTCAACCAGAATCTATCATTTCATTTGTTCATGAGCTACCATTAAAAAATATATATGTAACTGACCGGTTGTATAGTGGTTAGCGTTTTCACCTGTCATGAAGAATAGGTGCGTTCGAACTCCAGTCGGAGATAAAGTGAGAAGAAAAGTGGGGGTCTTCAACTTTAATGAAGGCAATCAATATAAGGGAGTAGAGTTTAAAAGAAAATCTTAACAAACCTACCTGGTCAGCATGGTGAGTAAAACTACATTTCAGTGAAGAGTAACATTATTTAATTCTTCTGCTCAGCAGTGGATTGATGTCTTGATTAATTTATATATATATTTATATATATATATATATATATATATATATATATATATATATATTAGATTTAAGTATCTCCCTTTTTTTTTTTTTTTTTTGTATAGTGCGAAATTCAAAAGACCAGAAGGCAAGGGAGATATTTCAGTATATATATATATATATATATATATATACGAATATATATATATTATATATATATATATATATATGTATTATTTAAATATGTATAAAGACACAAAATATTTTATATTTTCAACGTTAGAAATAATAATATTATAAAATTTATAATTTATTAATTATGAATATTATATTAGTTGTTAAAAAACAATTATTCACATTATGTTTCACATTTCTACGTCTATACTTTTTCGCTAAAGTATATATATATATATATATATATATATATATATATATATATACATACATATATATATATATATATATACATTCTTTATTTCATTTCATTTTCATTTCATTTAAATAACATATTCTTTTCATACAAAGGAAGTATGAAATCATAAACATACATTTGTATTAGTAAAATACTTGCTCGTACATATAATATAATGTTGGCAGTGTTTAACGTTTTGTACATAACGCCCTTAGGTACGGACACTTTTTTGATGTTTTAAAATATATAATGTGACCATGTCTTCGTCGTTTAATATGGGACACGTCAGAAACACATGGCGTGTCGGATATGTGACTGTTTTCCTTACAAACTGCTATCACGGACTACCGAATTTCACATCACCAAGGTTACACTTTGATGATTCATGAACACCCCGTACTTATGTTTGATTATGGGTCGAGTGCGGCTGATGTTTTCGATATATATAGTGTTGGGGTAGAAATTTACAATTCAATTTTGATGATGTCGCAGCGGTAGGTAACGGAAGGTAACGTTCTACGAACATAGAATTAATTCATGAACAAGTCTATGTAGTTTTTTTTTTGATGTTTTTTTTCTGTTTTGAAGCGAAAACAAGGAGGTAATTTTATTATATACTATTTACAATGTATATATATATATATATATATATATATATATATATATATATACGTATACATATATTATCATAATGTCATATTAGTATATAATAACTATATGCTAATGAATGTTTTACATGAATACATTTTATCACTTTACAAAGTTATTTTACCAACTGCAACGTATACAAATTAATTTTGTCATGCTGACTGTTAATGTTTGTTAATTTAATAGTTTATAATTTTAATTAATAATTTATTAACTACTTCACTTCTATTTATAACAGTTTATTTTTAACATTAATTGGTATCTTTTATCTGTAATGTAATTGAAATTAATTGATTAAGAAAGAAATATCATGATATTTACATTTTTCAAATAAAACTACATTGTTTAATATTTTTATGAAAAGTAGTTTAATAATACAATTCTTTTCTGTTTCTTAGTTTAAATATTGATTCTTAAATAAATTAATATTTTATTTAAATATTTATTAACATTTAATTTAAACATTCTATACCATTTAATTTAAATATTGTACTTCTTTTCACATTTTCAATAATTATAACACAGATACACCTATTATCGAAAAAATAAATCTACTTAATTGTAGTGAAATTATATTAATAAAATAATGCGCGTGAAATATTAATTTTATTAATGAATTAAAATTTAACCTGTTTACATTAAATTTAAGGAAATGGTATAAAAAAAGATAAATGGATAAAAAAAGTATTATGAAGGAATTGATGTGTACATAAATGAGGTTAGGCGAATATATTTCAAGAATAAAATTTATTTTCATGAATAATATGAATAAAAATGTGTTTTAAATAATAAATCAAAGAAAAATACTTTTTAATACTAAATTAACAACTAAAACAAATTAATTATATATTCTTTATAATTTAACAAATTTTAATTTCAACTGAATATTCAATTAAAAAATTATTGGTTTAATTTAATCTAAATTTATTTTTGAACTTTTAATCTATTTGTTATTTCTAAAAATTAAATAATTTTTACATTTCTATACAAAAATGTGGTTTATAATAGAAATATTATATTTATTAACTGAAAACTATATATCTAAAATTATGTTTACATTTATTACTGCATGTACTCATTTTCTCTTCACAAAAATTGACACAATTCCGGTATTTGTTAAATAACTCATGAAGAGTATACGACAGACAAACGTTTTATTCATAATTTAGCAAGTGACCACGTATGTTTAGAATTCGTGGAATACCAGGAATGTATGAAACTGACTTTACTATGTATAATAACTTTCATTTAGACTTTGTCGTCTCTGTAATTATTATATATATATATATATATATATATATATATATATATATATATATATATATAACTTTGAAAGCTAGAAATATGTGTAGGTGTAAATATTTATATATGTAATAAATATTTTTTTTACGTTATTGTATTATTCTAAAAACTGTAATAATGGAACAAATACTAATACATTTGAATGAGTTTTTTTACAGTTACAAATTGAAATCAAATTTAAGCTGTTTATTTAAAATTTATGTGAACAATTTAAATTTTTTATATTTTTGTTTTAAAATAAGTATCTAAAGTTTCCTATCTTATTTTTTTTTGTTATATGATGTATGTAAAAAGTATTGTTTGTAAGAATTATTTATAAATACTTATATAATATAATGAGTAAAATGTTATAAACTATACCGTATCCATATACAGTATACACTACTTTTTATATTTTTATTATATTTTAAAAATGTTTATCAGTAGTTAATAATATACTTGATTAAATATTTGTTTGCTTTATATTTATAAAACAAATTATTTTAATATAAATTATATATACATCCAGTTAATTTTCTTGCAATAAGACAAATATTTATATAAGAAATAAAAAAAAAATTAAAATTATTTTGAAAAGTTATAATATACAGTTTAATTAGATTATTTTACAGAAATTGATGATTTTTTTAAAAAAAATTATAATCTTATTTCTATGTAAATCATTGCATATATTCTCGTCTTTATGTGAATTAAAGTACACCCGTCTCTCAATTTACACGGAGTATCCGTTCCACGTGGATTTGTTTTACAAGAATGAAAATCGCAAAATTGGGGTCTGTCAGTACAGTAGAAAAAAATATTACAAATAAAATCTAGTAAAGTTGTAGAAACACATATTTATTCCACATAGCTTAACAAAAAAATAATGACGTTTTGGAAAACAAAACTAGATCAATTTTATTCGGTGTCACTATCGCTACGGTAATTCAAAACAATCAACCTTTTATATATTTATATCGTGCTTTTATACGTTCAGGTAAGAATTTACGTCACTCTGATATATAATAAATTCCATGAAAAATTATATAAAATGAAATATATCTTACCGCGTATAAAAAGTGTTGCGTAAATCAATACCGCGTAAAAAAAGTCCCGCGTAAATAGAGATATAATTTGCCGCGTAAAAAAAAACTCGCGTAAATTGAGGGATGGGTGTATATTTATAAATTAATATGTTAAAATTATTAATAATGCATCCGTTAACTCATGTAATTTAATAAATACAATGAATAAATATATAAATAAAATCAAAAATAATTTTAAAAATTTCTACTTCATAAAAGAAAATATAAAATTTTGTATCAAAAAGTCATTTTCGCACGTTTATACATGAATACAAATATATAAATGGTGATGATAATATATATATATATATATATATATATATATATATATATATATCTGTGTGTGTGTGTGTGTGTGTGTAAATTAATTAAAGTGATAATTTAATAAATTACTACTTTATTCAGGGTATATAGATTATAAAAATGCCTTTGACTTAGTAAAAACACAAAATGTATAAAAAAATTAAGGCGTTTTTAAGAATTATTTATAGGTGTATTAAATTCTTAAGTACAAGAAGAAATAGGAAAGTTTAAATAGTGAAAAAATGATAAAGAGTGATGAGATATTCGATGAAACTGTTTAGAGGCAATAATTTTTAGTAAAGTAATTTTAAAATTGAAGAAAAAAAATAAAAGACGAAATATTTAATAAATAATGATTAACATTTTCTCAACAAACCAGAAAGAAATTCAGAGAAGAATAAAGTGTTAGATAAAGTAAGTGAAAAATAGGTTTTATGATTATCCATAATGAAACATAATGTATAGAGAA
The DNA here is from genome assembly GCA_029203775.1 of Neoneuromus ignobilis. Taxonomy (NCBI): domain Eukaryota; kingdom Metazoa; phylum Arthropoda; class Insecta; order Megaloptera; family Corydalidae; genus Neoneuromus; species Neoneuromus ignobilis. The sequence goes on from CP092090.1 coordinate 43,131,063, forward strand.
TTTATAAATCAAAGAAAAATCATATTAAACGGGTAGAAACAGAAGAAAAAAACTATATATGTATATATATATATATATATATATATATATATATATATATATATATAAATATATATCAAATTATTAATAAAAATAAAATTTTAAATAAACAGAAAATAAAAATGACATAATGGTAATTTGATATATATTTAATATTATGAAATCGAATAATCCTCTGTACTTTAAATTATTTTTTTTTGTTCCACGTATCCCAGCTATTATAATTTATTGTAAAAAATGCTGAAATGAAAATTCAATAAGAGAAAAATTCAGCATCTTCAGAAATAATAAAGAAGTGTGGAATGATGTACATTAGGAATAAAACGTACAGATAAATAAATGAGTGGCTAATTGTTTTAAAACTAGGGTGAATTCACTGACACGCAAATGAATTATCACCCCAACACTAAGAGATATTTAAAAAAATTCAATAATTATTTACCATTCATTATGCTTGTTCATAAGTTGATACGCATTTTAATAACATTACCATTATCATCAGAGTTTTGTGTTATAAAATTAAGATTTTATAACGACATTACTACATATAAATATATATATATATATATATATATATATATATATATATATATATATATATATATATATATATATATATATATATATATATATATATATATATATATATATATATATATATATATATATATATATATATATTATATATATATATATATATATATACAGTTAAACCCTATATAACACGGTCGTTAAGTTCCTAAAAAATGCCGTGTTATGTGAATTCGTTTTATAAGGAACACAGAACTAGTACAAGAAAAGGGTAAGTCCCAAAAATTAAAAAAATGCTATTCTCTTTTTATAACTAAGAAAAATATGTTTATTAAAACAATAATTGGTATAAACCATTACATATTAATATGACATAATGCTTTTTTTCATCACTGCTGAACAACATTAAACGAGTGTGTTTTCTTTATAACAAAATATCTTCATTTTATGATCTTTCTTCTGCAACTCTTGATTTACATGCTCTGTTTTTTTTTACAAAAAATCTATTATTTTCGTTTGTTTACTTTTATCTGGAAGATCTTTATAAATTTTGAGTTTAATATTTGTAAAGTTCTCTTTTAAATTTTGTGGTTTCTTTCAGTGGAAGGATCTATATTTAAAAAATAGATACTCCAATTGATCGGCTAAGTTCAATCCTTTCTTTAAACTTTTTAGGATAACATTTTGAACTTATGCTATTTTATTTAAGCTATCGTCCTCTGTATTAATTTGGTTTATTCAGATTCCATTTCGTCTAAATTTGCTTCATCTGCCTCTTCTTTCACTAGTAATTCTTGAATACCTTCAGAACTCATATCATCAAAATTCTCAACCCATGTTGTATACGAGTAAATGTCATGTTATACGAAGATTCCTTCCAATTTTCCAACCGTGTTGTAGGAATGCCGTGTTATTGAGGGGATTACCTCTATATACTACATGTATGTAGTGAATATTTCAAAAATTATTTTTTATTTACGTTGTTTGTTTATAAGCTGGTGATGATGGAATAGCCATCGAAATACATGTTAACACGTTAAGCGCCATGTTAGTCACCAGTGACTGACACCGAACTTTTCATTCAGGATGCATCAGTCAATGGCCGCCAGCATTTCAGTGAAATCTGATATAGCGGTCTAAACGGAAAGCAAGACAAAATAGGCTTGGCGCTTAACGTGTTAATGTATAAAAAATAAAGAAAACAATTAATTATTGATATTTTGTTTCGGAGTAGTCATTCATAATTTATTCGTATAAATGAATTCGAATGAAAATCAAAGTTATGGATGTTATATAAAGTGAAAAGTTAAAATGATAATATGCCAGTCATATAGAAAAAAGAGATCAGCAATAAATGTCAGTAATAATGAAATCTAATCCAGAAATATAAAAAAGACCAAAAATTCATGACTGAACAAATGGTATATAAACATGAGAAAATTTGTCTCTACAATATTAAAAATTTATGTGGAATGAAAAAAGTCATTATATTGCTAGAGGTGGTACGTTTGGCGGCGACCTTCATCCAGCAGTGGAAGGAGACTGATAATATATATATATATATATATATATATATATATATATATCACTTTGGATGACTTTTTTAGAATTAAAAGTGAATTATTTTCAAAAAAAAATATTCATATTGATTAGAAATAAATTTCATTTTTGAATGACATTGATCGTTTTCGATAGCGATTGAATAAGAGATAAAATAGATATGCGGCACTAGATCGTGAAAGCATAAACACATCAAAAAGTTTAGCGTGAGTAAAACCCACAGCAACTATTGAATACAGAATATCATAAAAAAACATCACACAAATACATCCATACATATCGTATACTGTCGTATTATACACACATGTATAAACCGGTGGTATGACATATGTCAGTGTGGTCCGCAACACAATTTATGTGACAGGATCATTTCACATAAGGATAAAATAAAAGCTATGACGGGAGCAGAGGCGGAGTGTGTCCCGACAACGGATGCGAACCGAGGACAATCAGTTTTGCAGTAGCACACGAGCTGGCGCACGAACGAAAATATATACATATATACGTATACACTAACAAACACACACATACATTGTTGTGTCGCAGCAAAACAACAAAGTTTACTTTTCATTATTTTACAGCACGTCCGAGTGAACATTTGAATAATTAGGGGTAACATCTGTTACCGCAGAGGCGCTGCAAGCCAAACTAGACATTGTCGACGCGAGATGTGACGGAGATATTTTCGGAAGATTGTTATGCTTCAGATTCTGAATATTTTTCGTACAGAAAACGTAAGCATTTTGTATGTAAATGTTTTGTTAGTTATTTAAATTCACTAACGGTGCTCATATTAATTAGTTTTAAATATAATTTAACAAATCAATAATAAAAATTATACATCAAAGATAGAAATACTATATATAATAGTATTTCTATCAGAAAGGCTCTGACGATGATGGCGTCGCCATAGAAATGCATATAATTATAAATTATATAATTATAAATAATAAGTGAATAATAAGTGATTATTAAACACTTTAAATTATTGTGGTGTTGGGGTTAAAATTCATTTATGTAAAGTAATTTACCATTTAAAAATAAATTAACCAAATATTTATTCAATTTTATTCCTTACTTATAAATACTCAAATACACTCTAGTTATTTTTTTTAAAATATATTCCACAAATACTATTATATGTATACTACAAATCGTGAATCAAATTCATAAATATTAAAGTAGCAACTTAATGTATTTCTTACGTGATTAAATTTTCTCTAATTTATATATATATATATATATATATATATATATATATATATATATATGTGTGTGTGTGTGTGTGAGTGTATGAGAGAGAGAGAGAGTTTTGAAACTTAATAAGATAATTTTAAAAATAGTATATAATAAATTTAAAACAAAGGAGAATATGTTAATTGTAAAGGATACTGAAAAATTCCAGGTTAACTGTTTTTGATCAATAATTATGAAATGTATTTATTAATATATATATATATATATATATATATATATATATATATATATATATGTGTGTGTGTGTGTGTGTATGTGGAGTTATTTATTACTGATAAAAATATTTCAGTAAACCTTAAAAACTTAAAATTAAAACAATTAGATATATACTATATACATAACTGAATTTTGAAAAAGACATATTCTTCACACCAAATAATAAAACAAAGCATGCAAACATGAAAAACAATTAGAAAGAAACCATTAAGATTTTTTTATTTAATAGATTAAATAAAGAATTTTAAACAAACATAACAGTGTTCATTCAGTAATGATTTTTTTTTATTACATATAATTTTATTCATTATTTTTCATTAATAATGAGAATATATATATTCGTAGTTCTAGTTCGTTTATATATATATATATATACATATAACGATATTTAGATTTTTAATTTTTAAGTTTTTACAATGTATTTTCTGAATTTATAATTTATCCATAATCTAAAAAAATAAAGAACTGAATTTATTTATTTCCAAATAAGCAATTTAATTAAATAATTACATTTAAAATTAATGTTAATTTATTATAAATGATAACTATTATATATACAACATGAAAAATAATATTAGTAATATGATATAAAATTTATATTACTCATTCTTCTCCCACACGTGCGCACACATTAATATTGTAATGTATTTTACTAGAATTTATTTTAAAACATTGTAATAATTATAAGAAAATTTGCTTTTTATTAAACGTCAGTTATATTTCATGAGTTTTTATTAAAGAATTAATCACTGATATTAAAATAATAAAGTATTTTTATTTAATAAATACTGATACAAAAATAACTTCAAATGTTATGATAATGTTCAATCGTAGAAATAATCTGACTAACTTCTATATAACTGACTTGTATACTAACAAATAAAAATAATATTGGATTTGACAATAACGATTTCAAAACTTTGACAGCTGTTGGCAGCCATGTTTGAATTTTTTTAGCTCATTTTGACACTTCAATTCAGTATAATGTTGTAAAATATCATGGAACATTTAACACTTCAACACGTCTTGAGATTGTGAAAATTTCAATAGACTTATTGAAATAAAAGTTTAATAAGTCCATTATATCACGTAATGAATCCATCAATTCGCCACCAAGATCATGTGATCTTACTTCACTTGATTATTTTTTGTAAGGTTATGTGAAATGATTGGTTTATGCTGATAAACCACAAACTACAGAAGCCATAAAAATAAACATTAAACGTATAATTCAAAAAAATTGGATGACAATTTTGTGAAAGAGTAATTAAAAATTGGACTAAACAAATACACTATGTCAAGCGAAGTCGTGGAAGTCATATAAGTAAAATTATATTCCCTTATTAATGTCATAGAATATATTTCAAAATAAGTAAATAATTAATTAATTAAATACTTTTTGTTTTGTTTCCATTTAAACTTCTGAAATGCTTATTGGAAAACCCTCAATTTATGTATGACAAGTTCTCATACTAATCATTTGTATATAAGTTGCTATATTTTTTTATTTTAATAATTTTATCTTTTTTTAAAAAGTATATATAAAAACATTAAAAAGTTATATTAATTTAAATTAAATATTGTTTTTATTTAAATATTATATATATATATATATATATATATATATATATATAATTACGTAAAAAGGATAGAATCTGTTTCTGTCCTCATTAATTATATGAAAATATATTTATTTCTGTATAAATATATATTTTGAATATTTCATGTGAATATTTTTTAACGAATCTTATGAATTAAAATCTATATTGAAACAAATTGACGTGGTAACAAGAGGGTGTTTATTTTTTGTCCACTCTATGTAACTGTGAGTGTAAATTAAGCTGTGCCAGCATGCATAAGCTTGAAAGCTCCGCATCTAGTTTGTCGTACGTATAGCCATAATTAATTTCGTCTCAATTTTAGCCGCAGTGTAAGCTTATTTTACATATATACACCCGCTTCAAACCCCACCATACGTCGCTAATATCCACAGTCAATGGCGAAAAGGAAGTAACCACCCTTCTTACGCACGCTATGCACCACACCGCACAGCGACCACACTGTTAGAATCCATTACTTAATTATATACCTGTGTGAAACTGGATATATGTAATTAGTCAAATGTATAGAATTTAGTAAGTTTAAATTCACACGCGTAGGTGTAAATTATTCTGAAAAAGATTTTGCAGATTTGTTAATCAAATGAACCAAATTTATATATGTTTTGTTAACATAGATTTTATCATTCACTGTGTATTCAAAACGGAAACACCTTGAATATTTTGTCAAACAGATATATATATATATATATATATATATATATATATATATATATATATATATATATGTACATTATATAACGACCACTACGATATTCATAGATTCCCTCTACAGTTTTTATCTGCACTATTTTTCGATTTATTTTAAATTACACATATTAAAATTTATTAAATACGGCAATGTTTTTGTAGTTCTACTTTCTATCGAAGAATCTTTTAAAATAATCATAATCATTCTTTCTAATGATGAAGAAATGAGTTCGTCGTTATTTAGGTATTATTGTATTTGAATAAATTTTTTTAAGGAAACTTTAAATAAATTATATATATATATATATATGTATATATATATATATATATATATATATATATATATATATATAAATATTCATTCAGTGCATAAAAAATAATTTTTATATTAACATTTCTTAAATTTCAAAATATATTATAAAATAAAGAGCATATTACTCGTATACCATTTTTTGGAAAAGTCAGTCTGATTTTGATATTAAAGAAGTAGCAAAAATTATAAATATAATTTTTTACATAACCTTAAATGATTGAATACTAGCCAGTTGTCCAATGTAACACAGAAATGAGAAAATACAAATATTATAACTTAAATATTATTAAATATTATTACTAATAATCGGTAGTTTACGTTATTCAAAAGTGTAAATTAACATGTATTAGTTATTCTATTAATCATAAGAGTATCATATTAGTTATTATAATATGAATATATATATATATATATATATATATATATATATATATATATATATATATATATATATATATATATATATATATATATATATATATATATCTATATATATATATATATATATATATATATATATATATATAAAATCCTCAAACTAAGATTCTGATATAGGGCTAACAACGTCTCTTCATAAAATAATACCATTAATAAACTCAAACATAAGACATACACGACTAGGATTGTAAGAGACCAAGACTCTACAAGAACTACAATGCCTACAAAAACTATAGCATTAGAATAACATAAGTATTTATATGTATAATTATAAATATACAAATATAAATACAAACATATATAAAGACTCATCCAAACGTGATGCCTAGATTTGTATTTTATTAAAAAGAAAGAAACATGTGTATAGGGTTGTATATAAAGAAAAATGTGTATTTCTCTTGTTTCTTTTTATTAAAACACAATTAGCTGTTCCATTTCCTAGCTGTTCCATTTGGATGACTTTCTCTCTCTCTCTCTCTCTCTCTCTCTCTATATATATATATATATATATATATATATATATATATAAATGTGAAGTGGTACATAAACACTAAAAGTTACAGTAATAGGTTAAAAAATTGTAGAAAATAATATAGTGTATGTATATTTAAAATATTATTTTATCATAATAAAACTAAAAATTTGAATTTGTAATAACAATTAATAACAACGAATTGTAGCAAGTACTGATATATATATATATATATATATATATATATATATATATATATATATATATATATATATATATATATATTTATATATAATATATATATACATATGTATATATATATAAATATATATACATATATATATATATATATATATATATATATATATATATATATATATATATATATATATATATGTATATATATACATATATATATATATAACATAAGTTGGTCTAAATTAAATTGAAGGGTTTAGACATATATTTACTTCCTTAATGCCATTTAATATTATTTCTATCCTTCAGTCTCATCTTGACCATCTATCTATCTATATATCTATATTGAGAAAGAGAGAAAGAAAGATAGAAAAAGAGATCAGGAGCATTCATCAAAAACTGTCAAGTAGAAAATTGTTCTCGATCTTCAGTTAAGAAATTTCGTCAAGTTAAAAATTGGCAATGATGACTGAATATACATATCCTGAAATTGTAAAATGAACTCAAAGAGAAGAAAATTTTACTGGTACACTTTTAGATGTTAAGGACTTATAAGTTCTATAACACAAAAAATTAATAGTAGTACTAACATATATATATATATATATATATATATATATATATATATATATATACATATATATATATATATATATATATATATATATATATATATATATATATATATATATATATATATATATATATATATATATATATATATATATATATATATATATATATATATATATATATATATATATATGTATAATTAACGCATCTCTATTCTAATTTAAGGCAGTGTATCATAGATTTAAATATCAAAATATTTGAACTGCTCTAGATTACCAAAAATGCACAGAAAGATGCATGTAAGGAATAATTTTTAGAAGCAGAATGATAAATTTAATCATACAAAAAAAATTACTGACTACAGAGAAAGTAAATAGTTTAAACTAGAAATAATCCGATAATATTACATTACATTACAAGAGATCACCGATGAAGAGTAATTATTGATTGGAAATTTAGATAACATAAGAATACCTAGAAATAGATTTATATATGGTAAGGACAAAAAAATAAAAAAATTCGTCGGATAGAAAAAAACACTAGATCAATTAAATTAACGAGTTTTTGAAAACTCCTTCATCCAGATGTGAATAGAAATAAACTAATGATGATCATGACATATTTATATATACATATATATATATAAATATTTGTATATATACAATTATATATGTATATAGATATATAATATTATATATCTAAATATTAAAAGTTTTATTATGTTATATTATTTTGAAATCTATGTTAAATTCTAATGCACAACTTTTATGTACTTCCCGTGTTTACTGTAACTGAACAAAATTTATATACACAAGTTTTTAATGAGTTTTATTAAAAACTTGGTTCAAAAGAGAAAAAAAATAGAATCAAATTTATGACAAAGTACTATTCTGTCTAAATATTTTATAATATGAAAAATAAAATATTTTTAACGTAATAATAAAATATATCCTTCTGAAAAGAAGGAAATTATTTTTATAGGTTAAATTTTAGAGCGTTTTTTTTAATTTTATTATTTAAATCAATGTTTTAATATTATCAGTATAAGTACTTGTCCTCAATTAAATTTACTTTTATTTAAATAATGATGTTAATAATTATGTTAGTTATATTTAAATCCTGATATGTAATGAAAAGCTAGTTACAAAATATAAAATACTGTAAAACGCTGGACGTCGAAGATTAAACTTCTTTAGGTAATTCCATAAAAAATGTATATATATATATATATATATATATATATATATATATAACAACGATAAGAAATATTTATAATTTAATATAGAATTTGATTTAATAGTTATTTATATTTTATCTAAAAAAAGTAAAACTTGAATTTCAGTAATTATATACGTAGATGTTAAGTAACATAGTATTGACAAAGAAAATATTTCAAAAACAGAACGTTATTATATAAAGCAACGAAAGTAGTTGCATTTTTTAAAGTTGAACGAACTTCAATTTAATATTTTATGTCTTAGTCTTTTACCAGTTTAATTGTCAACTCACACATACATTTCTTTGCATGAGTCGTATAGAAATCGATATAAAATATTCATCTTGTAACAGAATAAGTGATCTTTGGAAATTTCTTATATTATTTACTAAATTTAGTGACTAAATTTGTTTATATTAGTTTGTATTATTTTTTCACTTTTTTTATTAAAATCCTATTATTTTTTAACAAAACTAAAATTCCATTCATCAGTTTTATTTTATTAATAGCGCAATTGTATCACTATTGGATAATTAACTCATTATTTCTTGCTACAATTTGTTATTAATTTTTTTCAATTTTTTTAGTTTCATTATTTTTTAATTTTTAAGTTTTTTTAGCAAATATTAAAATTCTTATTTAAATGATTATTTTATCATCTTATATTTACTTTAACTTTTCTAAAAAATGTGTTTTAATTTTTTTTTATCATAATAGTTTATTTTCAACTATACACTAATAATCATTTTAATTAATATCTTGTTTTTGTGATAATAGGAAATAATAATTAGTTTTTTAATATAATTTCATATTAAAATTCATTCTGTTATAACTTGTAATTTTGGAGAATAGAATATCATCTAAAATAATTATTAATGCTAGTATGACTGAGAAAGGCGCAAATATTTTTAAATTAAACATCTTATGTAATAAAATAAAACATTAGTTATTTTTCTATTACTTTCTATTATAATGTAATTTTAAATATTTATTACACAACATATTTGGGTTACACAATGAATAAAAATTGGTAATTATAATTTTACTTACATATTATTGAGTAAATTATTAATTGCTATAATTATTTTTCTAAAATGACTAGATACTAAAGAATAAAGTATACTAATTAAATTTATAGTTACCATAAAAATACTTCAATAACTAAAAAAATAAATAAGATTACTTCAAACAAAAAAATATGTAAATTAAAAATTTGTTGCAATTTTAGATATCTTTATAAATTGACGACAATTTCAATTCTTCATAAATATCAATTTAAGTTATAAGTTTTAATGTATTATTTCTTTGAAAAACGATTTAATTTATAAAATGTTATCAAGAAAAATTTTCTTAATAATTATTACTATAAAAACAAGATTTATATTTTCACACAAATTAATTATCAGTTCTATTAACATAATATATTGGAAAATGTTCAATAATAATTACTAATCACTTTATTTTTAATAATAATAATCTAATGCGCATTTTGATAGCGATGCCGTTATCGCCAGATCATTGTGTCATAAATATTACATAAGATTACACAAATTTCAGATTAGAATTTCATATTTTTTTGTTCATTAACTAATAATTTTTAATTCGTTCAATTAATGAATATTTTCTGTTTAAAATATATTTTGTAATATTTTTACTCTAAGCTTCATACCATAATTATCAATGACTATTTCAATGACATTAAAATAATTTGATATTTTTATACATAATATTTCAAATACGATATACTGAATTAAGGAATATAAATTTATTATATAATTTTTATATTTTATCAACACACTATATTTAAAATGCATAATATCACTTAAGATTATAAATCTGTAACTTTTTAGTTATTATGAAAATAATATTGTAAAAAGAAAATTTAAAAAATATGGGCAACATTAATAATTATAATTAATTTAAATTGAAACTAACGTTTATGATCCTTTAGTTGACGAAAAAAATACATTTTCTATACACTATCTAATAAATGTTACCATATACGGTAATATCAGATTTATAGTAATTGCCACGTATGGCTACCTCATGTACTAGTTTTCGAATTAGAAACTTTTCCTTTATGAGTAATAAATTTTAACACTTATTAACTATTTTTATATCGTAATATAGTCACTTTATTGAGGAAATAACTTTAAAAGTTTCTAAATTTATTATTAGTTTTATGTTAAAAAAATATTATTAATATTCACTTTGAAATAATGAGTCGTTTTATTCATAAATATTTTTTAATGCAACTAATATAGTATTAGTTTCACTTTAATTTATTGCTATTATTTTCAAATATATATTTTACATACAGTGATAAAAATATTAGAAAAAATTAATACATATATACTGCAAGTACTATATTTTTTTTTAAAAAAAATAAAGATATAAAGAAAGTGAATCTCTTTTTTACACTAGGTAATCTTAGTCAAAGACTATTTTCTATTTATTCATATATATATATATATATATATATATAAAATTTGGATTCATATGTAGGTTTACTGTCATCTTGAAAATAAAACACATTCACGATTAAACGCTACCTTTAAGGGATGATATTATGTTCTAATATGTGACGAAATTTAACAACACAACAGATCTATTCAGAGAATATAAAAAATATGTTTAACCCTGTAAACAATTATGGTCAAAGTTAACTTAAAGGCTAAAGACAAATGATGCTGGAATGGCTGGAGACCATAAATCTAAAAGTGCAGCTGTAACAATGAAAATAGTCTTAGTAGTGTTGTACAAATCAACAGGATACAACCACATTATCTGTCTCTAGTTGAAGCAGTCAACACTCTATTACATAAGAAAACATGAAGATAACTGATGTGACACGGCAATTGCATTTAATAATAAATATCTATCTATTTACATGCATACACACACACACACAAACATATATATATATATATATATATATATATATATATATATATATATAAATTTAACAAAATAATTTATTTTTAAAAATTTTTATTTAAACAAAAACATTTTTTTAAATCGATTAAAAATATTTCTAATATTTATATTATTTTATGTTCGTAGAATATACAAACTAAACAATTTAGAGTTAAATATCTATTCATAAATAATTATTTAAATTACGAATTATTAAATAATATTTAATTTTTTATAACTCTAATTACCTTATTTCATACATGTGAACAATTTAATGTCGTCGTATAGTAAAAAGTAAGTAATAAATAGTTTTGAATTAAAATAATTATTTTTTTTATGTAATTTGAATAGAACTTTAATGTTCGTGTAAAATTTATTTAAGAGTGCTGTTTGAGTTTACTTTAAGTAATTTTAAAGTTTGTAATTTTGTACTTTCAAACATGTTGGATAAAAAATATATGTACTAATTATTAAAATTACGACTATACTCACACACACACATATATATATCTATATATATATAGATATATATATATATATATATATATACTTATATGCATATATACATATATAACATGCTGCATGTAATAATTATTAAAATACTTTCTTAGACTTCCGTGTATGAGAGCCAATAAAAATATTATTGCCCAAGTTATAACTAGATAACTTCTACAAACTATAAACTAGATTTACGTAAAACCGATTATGAAACCATACACATATGCATATTCCACACATGTTATCAGGAGACTATAGGATCAGTTTGACAACATTTCAACACACGCACACACCAATGGTGATTTCTCGTTATTACATAACTGTTGCAAACTTGTCAGCATAATTGGATTATACATACAATAGCTCTGGATGTGTTTCATGTAAGCTAGAACAGAGAGTTTGCGGCTATGTGGTATCCACGCTTGTACGCTTTATGTCGACTGTATGAGTGTGTATGAGATGAGGCTTGGTTATGTGACGCTTCGTCTACGTCAACCTCCCGTCTGCTAAAGGCCTACGTACAAAGCAAGAGCCATCGCCGACTGATAAACCGACGGTGTACCATTTTACGTTTATAGTCGTTTCCCACTGGAATAGACAGTCTTATGTGTACGTTCTACGCACGTTGATATTTATGATATCCCGAATTTCAAAATACATATTTCCTGTTTATTTTCGTCTTTGCCTCGTATAAATGGCAAGCTGCATTGAGTGTATAGTGCCAATAACAATTTTCGTATCGATTCACCGTTCGCTCAAATACCTATAAATCATATAATTTTATTTTATGAACCATATTTTTTACATGATGCCATAATAAGTAACGATGTATCGCTGCGCTACAAATGTTGCACGTAATCACTGATCGAAGTATTTATGTAATTTTTATACCAGGAAATCACTTGAATCAAAAATATAATCCTCTAAAATATTAATAATTAATTATATATATATATATATATATTTACATCAACAAAACATGATCATTTTTATCTAAGATTTTGAAAAGAAATGTATAATACTACTAGTTCTGATATTTTTTTGAAAAAAATCATTAAAACTAGAAACTTTAAGAAAACAAAGTAAAAATTTGTTTTTAAATTCTAATGTAAACTAATTAATTATATATTTAATTCTAAAAATAATTATTATAACATTTTTACCAGAGACGAAAAAAATATTCAATTGTTATATTATACATCATTGAACTTTTATTATATACATTTCCCGGATTTTTAACTAGAGCAGTTTTTCGTTACTCTTCATTTCACAAAAAAAATATAAATTATAGTATATTATAAGGAACACATTTTTATAATTATTAAATTTAATAACAAAAACACGTTTAACACAATGCAAATTAAATATAAATTATTAATTACCTTTCATAGGCATAAATTCTTGTTTGGTATATTTTTTCACTTTTTTTAAAAAAAATATATTTTTTTTATTTGCTCTTCATCACTTAACAAGACGTTTGTAGACAATAAAATTGTAAATCTATTATCATTGTGTCCTGTGAGGTATTATAATTAGTAAATTTGCTGGCTTACTGGTGGTTATATTATCATATATTACTCTTTACTTAACAGTTAACGTAATATTTAAAAAAAAATTATAATAAATTGGAATAATAGTATAATGACCTCAAATTTTTTCTGCCTGTTACACTACCGAAAATAATACTTTAAAAATGTAATTATAAAACATTTTGATGAAACTAGTATATAACGAAGATATAGGTAGCAAAATACACTAATATGGGAATAAAAAACACAAAAACGTAATACATACAAATATTTAATCAATCTCAAATAGATTTCACAAATTGTTAAAATTTCAAATTCTTTTGACTTAAAAAATGCGATTGAAATATATCAATTTAGTTTTTTTAAAAGGGATACAAATCGTGTAACAAACAAAATAACATCTCTTCACTTCAAAACCACAACATTTTTAAATGTACATAAATAAAAACATGCAGATACGTATTGAATATTCGTAAAAAATAGAAGATAAAAATCAACCACTAGTTGGAGAAATATTAAATAAGGATAAGAACATATACAAGAAATTATATTTGTGAAAATTATATTATAATTAGCAGTAGAACTACAATAGATTACCGGTGGCAGGATTAATGATATTCGGCTATATTAAATTCACATTTTTTCTTTATTTCAATCATAACAAAATAATTTAACATAAAATAATTAATTAATCCTATTAAATAGACATTTTTGTCTTATATAAAAAAAGTTACCGATAGTCAATATATATATATATATATATATATATATATATATATACGAGGGTCGTTTGATAAGTATGGTAAAAAAGTAAGGAGAATTAAATTGAAAAATTTAAATAAAAATATTAATTAATTAAATTAAACAATAAATAAATTTATCATACTTATCAAACGACCCTCGTGATATATATATATATATATATATATATATATATATA
>CP092090.1:43151067-43251067 GCA_029203775.1 Neoneuromus ignobilis
TACAATAATCAAGAGACAATATTATACAACAAGAGCTCAAATAAAAGTGGTTCATTAAAGTTGGATTCGCCATGAATTTTATAATTCGTCACATAATTTAAATTTGCTTATCTTCATTTTTGCATTTTTTTTTGAAGTTAGATTAAGAATTTTCCTTATATATGCTTTTTATTGTTGGTGTTCTTTGATTGTAGTTTGGATCATATTTATTTTTACTGGCCTTATTTGTATTTGTATATTTATATTAAAATAAATTCATTATTTTTATGAAAACGTCCAAGACAATTTTTAAATAAAATAAATAATTTTGCAATTTTAGTTAATACTTTATTGTAATTTTCAAAATTTTGGTTGGTGTTTACATTGAAATTAGTAGTTTGAATATTACTTAAGAAATTTTAATTACTAGAGACTTTCTGAACAAATGGTAAGTAAATATATATATATATATATATATATATATATATATATATATATATATATATATTGGAGAAACCTGTAACCTCTACAGAGTTTATTTCCAGGTGATGAATTTGTAAATATTTAACGATTAAAGATAGTAAAAGGGAAAATAAAATATTTTTTGCGAACAAACATGTTTTATAGAAAGGTAGCAATAATAATTTATACTGACTTAAGATGCCTTGGAAAGATTTCATAAATATTGTCCAAAGTCAGATTAACACTGATGTAATACATATATTGTAAATTTTGTTATAATTCCATACCTTACTGGGATTCAGTATGATATGGAAATTACTGTATTATTTTTCTCGAGAATTATGCATGATTAACATGAACTAAAATCTGGATGGACTTTAGATGCTTAAAAAACTGCTTGTTTTTCTCTATACTTTTATATGAATACAAATTTTAAAAATTAGACAGAAAGAAGAAAGAAAGATAGATGCTACAAATATGTTCTGCTAAAAATAATGCTATAATGCCCATAAACAACTCATCGTATGAAAATTTCGTTAATAAGAAAACAAAAAATCGAAAGAAGATTTAAGTTTAATTTAATATGCTTTAATTCTTTAGTCGTGTGATGTATAGAGAGGTGATAATATAAAAAGATTAATTATCCGAGAAAAACTGAAAGGGTAAAGATCATAAAACGGGTTTCAAACTCGTTAGATCAATCGAGTAGCAAATATAGAAAGAAACTCCATATACAGTATAGTAATGTGTTATTGAAAGAAAAAACTGAAAGAAGAATATTAAAGATGTCATTATAATCACTTCAATCACTATATAAAATTAAGGCTGGATATATATATATATATATATATATATATATATATATAAAAGTAGTTTATTTCATAGAATATTACTATATAAAAATATAATATAATAAAAATAAGTTTTGAACACTAACCGTAATACACACATACATTTAAATGTAAAAAACACATGTTTACAAAGTAAAAAATATTATATTTTATATTAAGTGACTGTTTCTCGTGTAAACTTTTTTGTGATTCCATTTGGTGATACTATGAAAGTGTACTTTCTTCTTTAAGAAAGTAAATGTACCTAGTCTAGCCATAAATACTATTACAAGATTTCCGCTACTCTAAACACACGAATCACTGGTACCGTCTAGCGGTCACATGGCTAAACTACTATCACTAAATTCCTGCTTTACCGACAGAGTTGACTATATTTTTATATATACTATGGAGTGAGATAAAAAAACTGAATCATTTTTCATTATTTTTCTCTATTACAGGAGACAAACTGTTGGAGAAATTTCTAAAGCACTGAAACTATTAAGAACTAACTAAATATATGTTTATCCAACTATCTTTAAAAAGTTGAATGAGATTTGAAGTGAGTTAAAATTTACACTTAAATATTAACGAATGAGAAAATTTAATAACAGTTTAAGAACTTAATATTTCATAGCTGATTTTATTTTTTTACACACCTTTTTTCCGATAGTTTAATAAAAATATATAAATTAGAAATATTTCATTTTGAAAATTTTAAAATATCTAAAATAATAAAATAATTGCAATGTTTCTTTAGAGATTTATAAAAAAAATATTTTGAAAATGTTCCTGCTTAAAAATAAGTTATATCAATTTTATATATAAAAATTTAGAAAAAAAGATTTTAAATGATGTTAATCTAAAGTAAAAAAAATTGACACAAAAATACTTGGTTGATTATTATATCAAATAAAAGAAATATCACCTGAATAAAAACGAAAATAACTAATGATATAAAATAAAAAAAATTATATAAAGAAAAGGAAATATGTTGTTATTAGATAGATTCGATAAATTAAAAACAGACAATAGTACATTTACTTGTAAAAATATGAAACGTCTATCTGATTAGAGAGTTTTATCCAGTATTAGATATCATATAAAGAATATAATAACCATAACATACATTAAAAACATTTAAAGCACGAGAATATTTTTCTGACTGGTTACTTATATAGAATGCCTTTTTAAGAGTGATAGTTTTACATTGAATCCCTACCTAAAGTTCTATCTAAG
Organism: Neoneuromus ignobilis; assembly: GCA_029203775.1. Taxonomy (NCBI): domain Eukaryota; kingdom Metazoa; phylum Arthropoda; class Insecta; order Megaloptera; family Corydalidae; genus Neoneuromus; species Neoneuromus ignobilis. Next base: position 43,153,578 of record CP092090.1, read on the forward strand.
TTGAAAGAAACTTAATATATATATATATATATATATATATATATATATATATATATATACATATATATATACATATATATATATATATATATATATATATATATATATATATATATATATATATATATATATATATATGAATATATGTCAATATATATATATATATATATATATATATATATATATATATATATATATATATATATATATATATGTATATATATATATATATGTATATATATATGTTTACATATATATATATATATATATATATATATATATATATATATATATATATATATATATATATATATATATATATATATATATATATATATATATATATATATATATATATATATATATATATATATATATATATATATATATATATATATATATATATATATATATATATATATATATATATATATATATATATATATATATATATATATATATATATATATATATATATATATATATATATATATATATATATATATATGTAATGGTTGCTTTTTTAGATTTGATAGAACTTTCAATAGAGATTCAATTTAAAGTTCTATAACGGTTAAAAAACATTATATAAGTATAAAACATTATAAACACAATAAGTGAATAACAAAGGAGTACTATTCGAAAATACATAAATAAGATATATACTCGTACTTCAAAATAATAACGATTTACACACTTATTTAAGAATTGTACTTGAGAATAAAGAAAAGTTTTAAGATAAATTAGTTTGCACAATTACTATGTTTATTACTGACAGAATTACTGCAAGTTAAACAGGTTACGTAATGTCTTCTACAAAATATTTATGTATAAACTCTAACAAGATTAAAATGGAACTAAGACAGAAAATAAAAAGATCGTTTAGTGCATTATATGCCACACAGATCGTCAATAACTATTCATTCACGTTGTAAGGATCAGATGTGCCCATGTTATTGAATCTAATGAATTTATTGACCAATCAAGTTTAAGAAATAAAGAGTTAAAAAAATAAATTGCTACAGCACGTGGAGCAGTGAGGATTAATAATTGTTTAATAATTGATATTAGGTTGGCAAATATCTCCCTTCCGCCTTCTGGTTTTTTGACTTTCGCAGCTATGTACAAAAAAAAAAAAAAAGCGGAAGGGAGATACTTGCCAACCTAATATTTATGTATTAATTAATGATAACATGAAACGTCTTATGATGTTAGATATGAGAGTAAAAATAATAAGCGGACTGAATGAATAATCAAACATTGAATTTATAGGACTTGTGTAACAAGATACGTTTTATGTATAAGCAGATGTTAATAATGAAATGATATATTTGTGTAGAAAAGTTAAGTTAAAAATAATTTCTTTTGTATTGACCAAAAAATAAGGACGATTATTAAAGAATAAATTAAAAAATACCAAAAGATGGAAATATTTAAAAAATATACACAAATATCGTTTACTCAATTTCTAACTCCTTCATACTACATTTTAAAATAGAACAGTTCGAAAACACATACTATGTAAGCAATACAATTTTAAATCACACTCGAAACCAAATATTATTTTAATAAAATATAAAATATGATTTTTCAATTTATATTTTTCAAGTGTTTTATAAAAATCGTATGTAAAACATTATATCTTTCGTGGTTACAGTATACACTGAAAAAAATTAAATACAATTCATTATTATGAAACAACATAACATTTTAAATAATACAATTTTAATTTTATTTTACTAATATTAAAAATAATACAAGTTGTTTAAATTCATATTTTAAAAACATGTAATCAATAAACAATTACAAATATATTACATATATATCAGAATAGTATTACGAAATATAAGGAATAACATTTCATATATGAATGTCAGTCTGAATAAAAATTAAAATGATAAATATATTTCAAATATATAACAAAAAATAAAAATTAGTAATGTAGTAGAAACATATATTTATTTCACAGAGCTTAACGAAAAAATAATGATGTTTTACAAAACAAAAGTAGATAAATTTTATTCGGTATCACTATCGCTACTCTAATTCAAAATAATCAACCTTTTATATATTTATATCGTGCTTTTATACGTTCAAGTAAGAATTTGCGTCAGTCTAATATATAATAAATTCATTGAAAAATTATATAAAATGAAATCTATCTGACTGCGTATAAAAAGTGTCGCGTAATTAGAGTATAAAATGATAAATCAATACCGCGTAAAAAAAGTCCCGCGTAAATAGAGGCATAATTTGCCACGTAAAAAAAAAACTCGCGTAAAAAAGGTCTCACGTCAATTGACGGACGGGTGTATATATAATATGTGTGTATATATATATATATATATATATATATATATATATATATATATATATATATATATAATATAATAATAATTAAATTAAGAGTCTTTAAAAACACTTCAAAAGTGTACTTGCATTAAAAGATATTCAATAACTAATTTCAATTTTTTTTTATATTTAACAATTGAATTAAAGTAATTTAATAAATGATATACATTTCAGAAACATAATAAATACAAAAATTATAAAATTAATCTTTAACTTTTTTTTCTCTTTCGTCATAAATTAAGGTCAAAATAGATATATTTTTAAATTATTCGTCAGTAGTAAATCGTCTAATTTCATTAACATTCTCATGAATAATTTATTGAATGAGAACATAAACCATAGTGTTCCTAACACATAATATTTAACTGAATTACGTGGTTCGGTCACGTTTTGCAGCCCCCGCGCACTAAAACATTGCATCGTTTTGAATCTATGACATCGTCGATAATGATCTGAACAGAGTGTGCCCCACCAATTAACTGAAACGTGGCTCAGTGTATCTATATTCGAACATACTGATAATGATTATGTCAAATTGTAGCACAGAGACTGAAGTGCATTCGAATTGTAAACGCTGATTGGATTTCCTTATTTTATGATTTCGTAATGAATAAACGTTAGGAAGTTACACGAATTACTTACGAAATTAAGATTTCATAAGTTTTTCTTATGTAATTATTATTATAGAAATTTTAGAACTCAAAATTATTTTAAGAAATATTAAATAACTTATAAGTGAAGAAAATATATATTTATAAGTTATAACTATTATATAAGATTATCCAAATTTGACGCCTAGATTTGTGTTTTATTAAAAAGAAATATTTGTGTAGGATGGTGTATAGGGAAATATGTGTATAGTTTATTTTTAATAAAACATAAATCTAGGCGTAAATTTTGGATAACCCTATATTGACCCTTATCGGACGTTAGCATTTGTACTTGACTTTCCGCTAGGTCAGAGATATATTCGAGTGCTTATTGTAAGAGAAGAGTAACTAAGGTTACTAGATATAAAAAGATAGTTTTGTGCATAAAAATATTTATATTTACAATTTAAATATTTATATTTTATTAAACATGTAATCTTGAAGCTTAAATGTTATTTCTATTTTTTCAATGTGTGGTATTTTTTGAAACATTTTCCTACATGAAGAAATAGTTTTCTGTTACAAATTTCGCAGAAGTACATAGTCGTCTTTCTTCCTCCAGGTAACTTCCGATTCGAACATACAATGCAGTCAATATGCTTCCCTTGGGAATGAGGTTGCAAAATATGCAACTTCATCACAAGAATTAAAATCACTTGCCGAATATTCAAAATTTTTATATATTTCACTACAACTATCACTGTTACTTTCTATATTGCGATAGTTTTCTTTATTCATTTTTGGAGTAATAAAATATTATAAGTAAAATAATTGCTGAAATATGACAGAACGTATTGTCTGCTATCGAGTAAGAATTAAACTGTAAAAACATATAGTGTGTACATTCAGCAATGGAGACGTTGTTACTTGTTCAGTCTTGTCACCTCGTACGTGACATACGACTGATAGAGCAAAGTTGTAATGTCACGTCAAAGGTGACATACGACCGATAAGAGTTAATTTATGATTATTGTGATTTAACATTTTTTTAAAAAAAATTAATAATTTTCATAAATTATATTCAATATTGATGATTGTAAATAAAAAAAAAATTTAAATTTAATAGCAAAATTTGAAAATTGTTTTTTGATTTTTTTACATTTAACTATAGTTGTATATATTTTAAATCATAGAATTGAAATATGATTTTAACGAAGATGCATTTAATATTATTAATATTAAATAGTCTGTAGCAGATAGACCAATAGTTCTGAAAAATATAGACCAATCATTGTTATATCCTACAGGTAAAATAGCAACAAGAGAAAAGAAGATGGATATGATGAACTTTTTAAAATTCATTACTCATATTAAACATGATTATTATAAAAACTTAAGAATAAATCGATATAACGAGTCCCTGAATAAATCTGACAAAGAAGACATTGTTTATTTTGATGATTTTGATAATATTACATAAACCTAACCATACTACTAATAATAGTTGTAATAGTAATAGAACATTTATCGTTGATTTTTTTCTAAAATACGGTAATAAACAATGTATGATAATGATTTTTTCTGTAATAGAAAGTTTTTCTTGTAAGGTGAATTCCATGGTATTGTATTAATTATTATTTTTTATATTTATTTTCCAAATTGATTATCTCTTTTAATTATACAAAAAATGTTGAAATAATAACGATTATTTTAAGGATATAATATTTTATGCATTATTTTTGTCGTTAGATAAAAGCACGTTTGTAATAATATAGGGTCTTCTAAATGTAACGCCTAGATTTATGTTTCATTAAAAAGAAATATATGTATAGGGTGGTGTACAGGGAAACATGTGTATAGTTTCCTTTGTTCTTTTTAAATAAAACACAAATCTAGTCATCACATTTGAATGAAATTATACATTCAAGAATGTTTATTTTAATTTAAATTTTAAAAAGGAATATATAGAGTTTTCTAATAGACGCTTCAGAAGTTTAAAAGTAAATTAAAAAAGAAGTATTTTATTATTGAGTTTTTTTACAGCATATTTCATGGCATTAATGATAGAACAAATTTTATTCATATGACCACCACGACTTCGTTTGATATAGTGCATTAGTGTAGTCCAATTTTAGTCACTCTTTCACATAATTGTGGTTCAATTTTATGAATTACACGTTTAATGTTTATTTTTTATGCTCCTGTTATTTGTGGTTAATAAGCATAAACTAATGATTTCACAAAACCTCACAGAACATAATTTATGATCTTCGTGGCCAATTGATGGATCCAATTCGTAAGAAAATGAACTCATTAACTCTTGTTTCAATAATTCTATTGAAGTTTTTACAATGTCTAAGCGTTATTCAAGTTCTAATATAAATGTTAATGTTGCAATATAATTTTCCAAACTATACTGAGTTAAAATATCAACATGAGCCTAAAAAAATCAAACATGGCTGCCACCAGCTGTCAAAGTTTTGATATTATTATTGGAAAACTCTAAATATTATTTTATCAATTCCTCTACTTTTTGTTTTGTGGAATTAATCGATTTGGCCAATGAGAGGCTCTTATATGCATATATATATATATATATATATATATATATATATATATATATATATATAATAAGTATAAGTTCATAATTTACAAAAAATTATAATAATTAATAAAGTATTTGTTACGAAAACAATATTCTTCTAATTAATTATGTTTTTTTCGATACTACAAAAGTTCATACAAGATTCCAGTATCATTTTTGTTTCTTGTTTTATGTGTTACTTTTTACGTTTATTGACGATATAAAAATTTTTATGTCGTTTGTACTTTATTGTTTTGACAACAAAATATATACGCCAGTAAAGATTTCCAGTTATCCAGTGTATCAAAAAATACAAAATAGTTACGTTATTTACCTTTGATGTATTGTGGCAACGACCTTATATTTTATGAGCACATTTTTAACAATTTCTTATTTATGTATATACTTATTTATATATATATATATATGATCATCCAAATGTGATGTCTACATTCGTGTTCTATTAAAAATATACTATTGCATAGGGTGGTGTAGAGGGAAACATGTGTATTTTTTCTTTTGTTTTTTTTAATAAAATACAAATGTAAACGTCACATTTCTATGACCCTATATATATATATATATATATTTATAAATATAATATTATTATACAACCATCATCAGCTTTTTTATATACTTGACGAAATAATTTTTCAAAACATTCCACTTTAACTGTTACAGTATTTTTATTTTTAATTTGTAGCTTAGACATTTTGTTAGGTCCCATCTATCCATGAATCTTTTATTAATTTTTTTAATCTTGAGATTTTCAAACAATAATATTCATTGTCTATAGCTGATTTTCTCTCCTTATTATAAAACTTGCCTATTTTCATATTAAACTTCTCTCATATTCTCTTGTCAAAACGTTTGGAACTTTTGTTTTTTTGAATGTATTTTATCCGTATAGAGATACGGATAAAATACATTCTGAGAATAATACTCTGCATGTTATTACTAATATGCATCTTTCCATACTTCTCATTGTTTTCTAGGATTACTGAATTATTCTCAGAATTAAGATCTATATTTCACTACTATTATCAAGTATAAATTGAATGCATTAATCATCTAGCCAGTAAGAGACTCGTCTCCGTAAACATCTTGGAGTTCCGCTGGTCAAACATCGAGAAGCAGTCCCACAGGGGACTCTAAGAATTGCTCTACTATTTTATGAAAATCACCAAACCAGAGACGCTTAAAACATTTGCGAAACAAGAATTATTAACCCCAGGGTAGAAACTCTAGTTCTGCTGACTTCTCGGAGTTGCAACATCAGTATTATGCATTAATCAAAAACTTTATATAGAGAAATATTCGACTATGTGATGTAGAAATTTCTTTCAAACTGACACCATTCCATTTTTATTTTCCTTTTGTGATAATGAACTCTCCTTAATACACATAGTTTTAACTTCTTCTATTCCTATTTTTTATATGTACATACATACATACACACACACATATATATATATATATATATATATATATATATATACGTGTGTGTATGTGTATGTATATATACATATATAAAAGATGGTTCAAATGAGACTGAAGGATAGTAAATGATAGTAAGGAAGTAAATGTATATCCAAACCATTCAGTCTCTTTCATACCACCTGTATATAGATACATATATTTTATAATTTATACTGGCTAAAATAATATTTTGTTTCAAATATAGATTTACCTCATAATTGAGTAATTATTTCTATAAAATATTCACAAAACTTAAAAATTTAAATAAAAGTCAATGTTACTGAAATTCCTAATAAAATGTTTTAAGAAAATATATTTTAAACAAATATTAAATATAAAAATGGTAAGCTTTGAAAAAAAGAGTACAATTTAAAACAAACAACTTTTCAATAACATAAAAAAATCTACATTATAAGTACTTAAATTAAAGGTTCTGTAACACAAAATATATTTTTTTAAAATAAAATATTGTCTGAAAATATAATATATACAAAGCTCATACTTATTAATAAAGTGAAATAATATTATTTTCATGATCACTTTTTTTTCTTCTACCTTGTTAATAAATAATCCTTTATATTGTAAAAATCTTTATGATTTTTTTCAATATGTATTTTAAAACAAAATATTTTTTTAATTAAATTTATCAAAATACTTTTAGAATTTTCAAATATCTTGCTGTTTTAATATTTGAATATATAAAGTTAAACATTGGTATTATAATTTGTAATGTAGACAGAATAGCAATTTCTGTTTTTTCAAAAAATGTTTATATAAAAAAAGGATTAAATAAAAAAGGATTATTTTTTAAAAAAACATCAAGGATCTTACAATTATAAGATAAAATGTTGAAAATAAAGCACAACAGTCAGTAATTATTTTATAATACGAACCAATCATTATTCGAAGCTACATCAGCAATGACCATGTTATCTACATCAACGTTCCAGCTTGTAAGCGAGAAACTGTAGCTTAGCTAGCAAACTTGTTTGTAGGATTTACTAATATACGTATACACATAAACGTGCGACAGAGGACAATTGTATGCTACTATCTACCACGCACACAGCATACAACGTGACGATATTAATCACTCATTAAAGTTGTTTTTAATGTCCTGTTAATGAATGTGAACGCACGTTAAATGTCTCTCTACGAAGTAATCTATACTAAAATATCGTTATTATTCTCTTTGATGTGTCTCTTTTGAGTTATAATGAATCGTGATTTTACCATTTGAAAATCGCTATTATAGCTCATCCGATATAATTGGATATAAGCTCTCTATGCGGTCGTCACATTTTTTTTAATAGAGAACGCTTACGTAAAAGAAGACACAAAATGAGACTTTTTATTTTATTATCCTGAACGGTTTTATGGATGTGATTTGAATTTAATTTGAATTTTTAATGTTTTATTAATACCAGTGGGTATCACGTTTGATAGAGCACACTAATTATATTTGATTCATGATAAATGGGAATTACATATCTGTTTTTAATACCAACAGTGATGTTTGAAAATATTTTTTTATTCAATTATTATATACATACACACAATATTTTGTTCTGGGTTTTCAATTTTTGTTTATATAAATATATAAAATATTATTTGAAATTCAACATATACTTCAAATTACTTGAGATTGAATTTGTTGCTTCAAAATCAAATTTTAACAAGTTTCTTAATATTTATAATAATGAACATGTTTTATTAAATATGTTTGAAATTACACATTATAAAATGTTCTTAAACATAATTTAAAGCATACAAATTTATGTGAGTTGTTTATTATATTAAATATTTTATGTTCTTTTAACTTTTAATTGTTCTGCTTTAATGTAATTTGATAATTATTTAAAATATTCATTAAATTCTACAACAAATGGCATATATATATATATATATATATATATATATATATATATATATATATATATATATATATATATAGGTTCATCCAAATGTAATACCGTGATTTGTGTTTTATTTAAAAGAAATGAAAGAAATTATACACATGTTTCTCTGTACACACACACATATATATATATATATATATATATATATATACTACAGATATCTCAAATGAGTGTTTTAATGCATTTAGCCTCTATGAATCTATGATGACTGAGTTCCACATAATCTGACAGAACGACATTTGATGAAGCGTATTTCTGTTAGCAATATGCTTTTGAAACGCAATGATAGCGATCCATTTTTAAAACGGATTTTTACGGGTGTTGAAAAATGTATCATGTACAATAATGTGGTTCGAAAAATATCCTGGGCAAAACGAAATGAACAAAATTTAGTCATTCCAAAAAACAGTTTGCAGCCAAAAAAGGTAATTCTGTGCATTCGGTAGGATTGGATGAGTGTTTTATACTATGAACTGCTTCCACATAATCAAACATTAAATTCTGATAAGTACCTGTCTCAACTTGATTAATTAAAGACAGGTATAGACAAAAAGCGTCCGAAACTGGTAAATAAAAATGGCGTAATTTTCTACCAGGACAATGCAAGACTGCATATGTCTTTATAGACACGACAAAAAGTTGATTCAACTTGGATGGGATGTGCTACCCTATCCATTATATTTCTCTGAGTTAACGCCCTCAGATTATCATTTATTCCAGTCACTATAGATTTTGTTTAATGGAAAGAACTTCAGTTCATTGGAAGACTACGAAAATCACCTTAAGCACTTTATAGTAGAAAAGAACACCAAGTTCTGATAGAGGAGAATAATGAAACTACCTGAAATATGGCGAAAGATAATACAACAAGATGACACATATATAATAAATTAAAAAAGTTTAGAACTATGTAAAAAGCTCTATTAAACTTAAACACGCTACGAATTTTTGTTTCAAACCAATATACTAATGACAGAAAATTAAATTCATATAAAAAATAAAATCATATATTGTGGACTTTTTATATTCAAACTATATCCTTTTAAAAATATAGAATGAATTAATAACCTGAAAAATAAATAGAATAATAAAAATGGATATTGTATATTTGATTAAATAAACAAAATATTTTTAGTTCGTATATCAAAATTTAAAAGTTTTTCCCACCTATTCAATATAAATATATATATATATATGTGTGTGTGTGTATGTGTATGTGTGTATGAGTACGTGTTTGTGTGTATGTATATATTTTTAATAATATGATAAAAAGTACAAAACATTTAAAAAATTGCATTTTTATAGACAGAAATTTGCTTAATGAACTGTCATATGATTTTAATAAAATTACAAAAAGGTTTCATTTATTAATAAAAATCATTATATATTGCATGAGGAAAATATTTTTTAGTTATGTAGTCATTTAATTAATTTTAATATTAACTATACAATAATTTAATATTTCAAGTAAATATGATAATATGAAATTAAGAAAAAATTCAAAAATATATACTTGTAATTTTAAATACTTTTTTCTATTATATTTGAAATAGATTGTTATGTAATACAATATGAGAGTGGAAAAATAAAATTATCCTTTTTATGTTTAATTAAAAATTATAAAATAATGTCGTCAACTGAATACATGAATTATTATTTAAAAAATAAAAAAGTATATATCAAAATAATCTTTTGAATTATGTATTCTATAACAGCTTATCAAATATTTTTAATATTAAAAAAATAAATAAAACATATATAACAACATATAGTTACAATAATATATATATATATGAACCCATTATCTCTTTACAAACAAATAAATATTTATTTTTAAATGTGGTCGTTTCGTGATAAAAGTCAGAAGTTGACATTTCCAACCGTCTAATTTTCACTTATGGCAAGTAAACAAGTTGTAATAAAATCAAATTGACAATATCCTGTATTCATTCAGTTAGTCTGCATGCAAAGCGATGTTTTCAAGTCTTGCGTCTACCTCATTCATGTCTTAAAATTAAATTTTCTCTAAATTTCCGGTAACATTGCCGCGAGAGCAAAAAACTAACCATAACGTATACCTGATGTCCGTAACCGGCATCAGTAGTGAACGCGATCAGAAACCATTTCCGGTAAACGGCAAACCTTTTTCTACTGAAAACCTACTGTTGTATGTTTTTAGCCTCGCTAATACAAAAATCTAACTCGCCTATAGCCATCTCGTTTTAGCGATTGCAATCGTAGTTCGCTATCTTCGTCTCAATTGTATCAGTTACTCATCGGTTTCGAACCGCCCCCAAAACCAAAGTGCTCTGCGATCAATGTCAGCCTATTTTTTTCTTCAGTGTAGCGGCTTTGATGCAAATTCTATTGGTTTTTCCGAATAATCAGAAAATATATTGTGACGTGGCAGTTGAAAATGTGGCAGACCTGAATATTCAGGTATAGACGACTGCGTCGAAAAAAGTACGGAAAGAATGTTCTAATAAAGTAGTCGAGTAAATACTTCGGTGAAAAAGCTTCAAGCACAGCATTTTTTTCGCTTTGACTTTGAGTTATTCGCATCTTATTTGTTGCTTTCTTTAAATGAATTTGTTTTTTTCGTTGTATTTTTTCTGTTTTATATACGTACGTAAAATTTAAATGCTTTTATTTCTTTACATATAAAAGTACAATATTTATTAATGTTCGTTTCAAGAGTTAATTTTAATTTATAAACCTGTTTACTTACATAAATGTTAAATAATTTACTTTTATAAAATACGCACTTTTTCCGATGAAAAAGAAAGTTAGTATTTTTTTTCTACATCATATTAAATAAAAAGAAAATTACATTATATCACAAAAGATTTTTCACAAAAAGGATTATTTTTTAATAATAAATAAATTCTGCGAAATAAATTAAAAATATTTTCTTCTATATAAGTATTTAAATGTCATTGTGTTATTTTAACGTAGTTTATTTAAAATACAAAATACACGTAATAATATTTAAATGCTCTGAATGAATCTTAATATAAAATCTTATAGCGATAATAATATAAAATTCAAATTTTCATATTTTAATTCATCTAATATAAATTCGTTATTTTATTATTTATGAAAATCATTTGATGAATTCAAAAAAAAAATAATTTATGTGTCCGAAAATATTAATATTCATATTTCAAAATCGACAACAAAAATAACTTTGCATATTTATATCAATTTAATTAAATTGATGATAGATATATTAAAAACTGTTTTCCTAGCTAGTTTCGTTATATTGATTATATCTTTGTATAAAAAAGATTTTTAAAAACCCAGACATTTTATTTTAACTTTAATGTTCATACATACATTTTATATACATATGTGTTATTTTAATGTGTATACTGAACATCACTAAAATAAGTTTGTAACATTTTGATCCTCAATGGTATTGCAAGTACCTTTCAAACTCAGTACACCTATAAAACGATATTTTTTTACTAAAATCCCATATGGCAAACAACGCGTTTCGCACAACATGGTGCATGTTGCTGATCCAGTGAATTGACGGTGTCTTGCTGCGTGTGACCTTATCATAAGAAATACAAGTCCGACGAAATGTTCGCAAAGAGTCTATCTAAAATATGAGGGCATTCGCCAAAACGTTTGTATACTAAATGTATACCTGCGTAAATTTATATGCCTAGTGGCCTGACCGTACTATTAAGTGGTTTGTCTGTAATGTTATTTCACACTGAAATGTAATATTACGTTTTTCCAACGTAAACTGTTTTCATGAAAATATATAACCTTTAAACGTTTCATTTGTGTTTTCAAGTAATGAATATTCTTTGTTGTTTTATTGTTATTTCAAATAGTGAATAGAATATATAATTTCAATGCTTTGTATTAATTATTACATTTTTTACAATAAGTTTCTTGGAAGAAAACAATAATACCAATGAAAAATTAAAAAAATATAAAAAACAATTATACATTTAGTAAAAAAAGTATCTACTAATCAACATAATTTCGATCGTAGCTATATTAAAGTTTCTGATATTCACTTTTATAATAAATTTAATTATGATAAATTATCAGAAGAAAAAATTGATATAATAAAAAAAATATTTATATTTATTTAATACTAAAATGAAATATGAAATTAAAATATATAGATTTAAATTTAATATAATAATAAAGAAATGGAAATAAATATTTAATAACATACTTGGAATTATGTAGAAATAAAATATTTTTAATATTATACAATAATTTTATATATTTATCATATTTCAAATAACCATTTATAAGACAAATAAAAAAATATTTTGATAGAATTAAAACATTTTTCAACTGAATAAAATCAATATGTACATGAATTTCTCTATTAAATAATTTTAAATTAAAATTTATATTAATTTAATTTTAAAAATGATAAAAAATGGAAATAATAGTTTGAATTTGTCAAATTCGAGGAATTTGAAATAAACTTTAATAGTATGGTATATAATATCCTTAAAACAATTTTATATATTTATAATCATTAACATATCAAACTTATATCAACTCACTACTGGTCAAAAACCTCAAATGATGCTACCAATCACTGGTATTTGGTCATATTCACCATACTTATCAGGCGAATTGGTGATAATTTATTATTTAAAGTTAACTTTTTTAGCCAGTTTACTTTCATCTTGCTGAAGAAACTTGCCTGCTCTATATTTATCATTGATGATGGAATACACTTTTCTCGCATTACAGGCGATGATGCCAATCATTACACCATTGATCGGTTATATATATATATATATATATATATATATATATATATATATATATATATATATATATATATATATATATATATATATATAATCAGTTTTTTCTTTCCACCACTGGATGAATACCTTTTTTAAAATTTTCTATTTTAAGAGATTTTTCACTCTATTTCAATGAATTTTCGTATGTTTTTATCTCATCTACCCATGTGTTTCTCCTTGAGACTTTTTTTATTTATGAGTTCCCGTCAATAATTAGCCATTTTCTATTCTCAACTTTTCCTTTTTGTTATAATATCTGTAATTTTTGTTTGTTATTGAATCTGTTCATTTCTACTGTATTTCTGTCTCAATATGGTATTTACAATATTAATCTTTTCATGGTTCTTCGTGTTCATTGAATCAATTAAATTATTCTAATATTTAAGAGGTATGTTTTATTTTTATAAACAAAAACAGATAGGTATTTGATTTTATTGATTAATATTTTTTTAAAATATAAAAGAATATTCGAATTTATTATACAAGAATTTCTTCTGAATTGACACCATTCCAGTTTTTTTCCTGTTCACTTGCTCTATAAATATTCTTTTTATGTTGATAAAAAATTATAAATTTTGTATAATTAGAATTTAAATTATGTAAAATTCTAATTATACATAATTTATAACTTTTTTAATCTTACTCGTTTTAATAATATGTTCTTGTGATTTGCAAATTCATTGAAACATAACCTTTGTCCTGTGTGATTCATCACGACAACATTTTTTTTATTATCATTATCTATTTTTTTTGTTCTTTGAAATTCATCCCAGCTTATTGAGAAAATATTGTCATTATCAAATGTGAATATATATGTTTAATATATATATATATATATATATATATATATATATATATATATATATATATTATAAAATTTTATAAATTTATCTCTTAGAATTCAAATAGCTTTACAACAATTTTTTTTATAAAATAATAATAAAGAACATAAAATTGAAATACTAGTGATTATATTTCTTTCTAAGAATTTACACATGTTTTTCGAATACCCACTGTTTAATATTTGATATTCATTATAATTAAATTTATTTATATATTACATTTTTTTATTTCTCATTTTATATATAAATAAAAAATTGAAAAATCATCACTCTTGTTAAAAACTATAAATACAATTTTAATGATTTTAAATTTACGAACAGAATGAGTATTACTAGAAATGTACACATACACTCATACGTACATACATACACACTCACATATATACATATACATATATATATATATATATATATATATATATATATATATATATATATATATAGATATATATATATATATATATATATATATATATATATATATATATAGATAGATAGATATATATATATATATATATATATATATATATATATATATATATATATATATATATATATATATATATATAAATATATATATATATATATATATATATATATATATATATATATATATATATATATATATATATATATATATATATATATATATATATATATATATATATATATAAGATCATCCAAATGTGATGTCTAGATTTGTGTTTTATTAAAAAGAAATATGTGTATAGAGTGGTATATAGGAAAACATGTGTATAGTTTATTTGTTTATTTTTTAATAAAATAGAAATCTAGACATAACATTTGGATGACCCTATATATATATATATATATATATATATATATATATATATATATATATAAAATGTCTATCAAAATCTTATACATTAATATATTGTTAAATAATGTTGTGCAACATCCATCAAGTTTATATGAAAAACATAAGAGTAAGAAAAAAAATAATATTTTGATATAATATTGACCCCCTTCCACGCATAAGAAACACTACACAACAGAGATTTTTCGCTTTCGAGACGAAATGTTGCTCATAAAATCGACGTCGAAGAGAAAAAAAGTAGCCAATTCGTATGAAAATATACGGAAACAGACTGCCACTTTGGTATTCTATTATTGTCTCGTGCACTCATGGACGGGCATATAAAGCGAGATAAAGATAATCAGATGATCAAATTATACCTTGATTCATGTGCGCAAAGCCACCAAGGTAGACTTTTCACTCTTTTTTAGCATTTCATCTTTAAGTCAAATCAGAATTCAAGAATTTACATTTAATAAGTTTGGGATATTTTTTATATCATTTATTTCCATCGATGGAAATAAAAACGAAGTCGAGTAAATTATAATTAAAAAAAAATATTTTTGAAAATTATATACTTGATTTTTGATCTTCAACTTCATAATTGATAAAAAATATTATTTTGATTTTCATTATACTTTATTTCACATTTGCAATATATATATATAATACTAACATTATATCATTATATTAATCTTTACATTGAATAAATTTAAATGAATTTAAAATAATGATTACATTAATTTTCCCTATAAATAAATAATTAAAATTTTTTAAGTAATTATAACATATAGTTGTCTTCAAAAAATTCATTAAATTATGTATTCATGAATTATAATAAAATATTTATCATATTTAACCCTTTTACAGCTGACCAAAATTTTAATGTTTATTCTAAAAGTGCGGCGCTATTTTCTGCGAAAATGCAGAAAATGATTCATAACAAATATCCTTTCCCATGGGATTTTTCGTAGAGTAGAAAAACACGATCGATAAATCGGCCCTCCGCAGTTTTCGCACAAACTAACTGGGCCGATAGATCGGCCCATCCGCAGTAAGAGGGTTAAGAAAAAAATATGTTTAATAAATAGAACCAATAGCATGAGTACAAATTATACAAAATAAATTTAAAAGTAATAAAAATATATTTCAGAACAAAAATTATAATTGTTTATATTCATTTAATGTTTATTCATAGAATTAGTTGAATAAATTTCAGGTTATAAGTTACATAACTTTTAAGTTTACATCTAATTAGAACGAAATATTATCTTTTGAAATTATTTTCAATATACAAAATAAATTATATTATAGTCAATGAAATAATACAATATAATCTACAAAGACCATAAACACTTATTACAAAAAATAGTATTAAACGTTTATTTTTAATTACGTTATAAACAGATAAAATTAATATTTGTTTGAAAATAATTGTATTTTATAAAAATATAAACGAAATATTAAATTAAATTCAAATTTTAAACAATTTAATACAAAAAATATTTATTTCTAATAATTTTTATATAATGGGTCACCCATAAATAAAACCAAATAATAATATTACGGTATTTTCACCTATAATAATATGGTATTTTTACGTTGTTAAGAATAATGGTGGAAAAATCCATCAAGCAACTCTAATTAATTTATCTATTGACATATAAAATTATTGGTAAAGTTTCTAAGCAAATTCAGTGGGTTCCCTAGGAATTATCAAAGCTTAATCTGAAGCAATAAATAGACATCTGGACTTCTCATTACTGTAGATTGCAAAAGGAGTCTTTCCTGAATCGAATTTTTACTGCCGACGAAAAATTAATTGTTTATAATAATATAAAATGTTAAAGACAATTGCTTTACCACAACGAGACACTTTCTCCACAACCATAGGGAGAAATCCATTCAAGAAGATTATGTTGTCGGTTTGGTGGTATATAAATGGAATTATTAATCAGAAACTACTATCAGATATTCAATCCATCACGAAAGCATTTTATTGTGAAAAATTATACCGGCTAAAGCAATCTATGTATTAGAAAAGGCTAGAATAGCTAACAAAAAAGCGTATTTTTTATCATGATAACGTTTCCCCCATACTATACAAAAAAACTCCAAGAACTAAGGATGTTTGAATGAGAAATTATAACACATCCGTGGTATTTTTCCGACCTGGTACCATCAGATTATTAGTTATTCCAAACTTTCCAAAACCATATTAGTGAGAAATAGTTAAATATATACACTATTACCTGAAGAAAGTTTGTTTTTTTAGCGGAAAACTAACAAAGTTTTATCATAAGGATATTAAACTTTAAAGATTAGGGTTGAAATTAGTTGTGGAAAATATATTTTAAATCAAAATTAAAATTTGATTTTTTTGTTTTCTTAAATTTCATTTTTTTTTAAAAAAAACAGTATTATTTATATGATAACTCAGTACTTAAGTCACAAACTATATTAGGTGTAGATTTGTTTCTTAAAATACCTATATTTCTCATATATAATAGATTTTACATTTTGTAGTAAAATGAAAGTTTACTTTATTTGATTTAAATTAAAAAAAAATTAATTTAAAATATAATCATGAAAAAAATATTAAAATTGTTGTTGTTTACAACATTTTAAAAAATATGGTATAAAAAAATTACTAAATTAATTCTGTAATTAGACTTTAGAAAATCTAATTAATTTTCTGCATTTAATTAAATTTTATGCCTAAAATACTCGGTAATTCATCATAATTCAAAAAATTATTTATTAAAAAATTTACTATTATAAAATTTAAATATTTTTAATTTTTTATGTATAATAATTTCTAAAAAAATATCAAGGCAAAAATTTAATTATATAATTATGTAAATAAACTGTACAAAATTTAACTATTTTTTATTTAATTAAAATTGTATCCCTTTTAATATATTCGATAATTCATTTTTATTCATCATTATTTTAAAAAAATATTATCTAAAATATTTTGGTATTATTTTCTATAAAAAAATAATCAATTGATATATAAAAAAACATATAATTATATATATAATTTAAAGTTTACCCACATTATTAATTTTTCCTTTTACTACTACTATTTTAGAATCAATTATATTAAAAATGTCATAAAAAATCAATTATATTTATGATGCTATTTTTTTATAAATGACTATAAATATTGCAAAATTTAATCAATAATATTAAACTGGTCAAAAATTCACCACGTAACCACTTAGTGATTAAAAATGATTAAATGTAGTTTATCCATCTAAATGTAACATCCTTATTAACAAATTGTATAATAACTAGGAAACCAAAACAGAAATTTGGAATACTTTGCATTTTGACAAGGGTCAGATTCCTGTCTAAGATGAAAGATCACTTTGAAATATTAACCTGGTTTCCGACCTTTATTGAACGTATTTATTTCATCGTCCTTAACGAAACTGAATTTCGTTATTACTGTATCAAACCAATCGATTGTACACGGTAGTCAGTTTTCTCATATGACGTAATACGAAACAGTGGTAGAAACGAGAACGAAATAGAAATTAGTGAGATAAAAGTAACAGCAACATTTCTGGCTTTGCAGCAGGACTGCGAGACGGGCAAAATGCCGCAGTAATTGGACTAGACCGGCATCATTTGCATATCAGAATGACGTAGACGTGATAAAGGTCTAAAGATCATAATTGATCGCAATTAATTTATATGCAATAAGTGGTTTTAGAGTTATAAATGGCCATAGTTCCTTGACTCATGAAATTACGCCAACCGAATTCTATATAGTTTTGATTAATATGAGAGAAATTGTGCGGACGTATCCTTTTCGTTTCTCAAACACAATTAATAAAAGTTTTGTATTGTTATATATTGATTTTCAATTAAGAATACACAATACTGAAATCTTCGTTAATTTATTTCCGGATACGCTTTACTAATGTTTAAGATGAACGGACTGAATTCATTGAGCGCACTGAATTCATTCTCGTTAATTTTGTTTTCTGTCACATTAATACTTCAATATTACAATGCAAATAAAGTAACAAGTTATATATATATATATATATATATATATATTAGTTTTAGAACCATTACTAAATGATAACAAAAAATCTGTTATTTCCCAATTTACATTTACATTTTTTTCTTCTGAAGCAGAGTATTTATTTATTTTTAAAATAAAACTTCTTAATTTCAGTTATTTTAATTTTTGACATTTATTATGCCACAATTATATAAAAAATGCTTTTTATTTCAGTAATATAGAGAAAAAATTAAAAAAAAATGTTTTGTAATATAAATAACAAAAAAATATAATTATCTTTAAATTAAAACAATAATTTTAAATTTTTTATGTCTTATCAACAATCTTAGTAGACTTCAGTTATTTTTTAAACTAAAATATACTGAGATTTTTCAAAAATTATTATAAATACATTAACAGATGGGAAAGTATTTTCGATTTTAGAGTATAAAATGAAAGGAAAATTATTTAATTTTTTTATTCAATTATAAAATTTTTATTATTGTGTTTGATCATTTAATATCTTATTTATTTTATTATATCTTTATAAAAAGATATTGGTTTAGTTATAAAAAGTCATCGATACTTGATTTTATTTCTTCATATAAACTTAGTTTCGTTTTAATTAGAATTGTTTGTTTATAATTTTGAAAAGATAAGAATAAATTATAATTTTAAGGTGCCAATTTATGTGAATAAAGAGTGTGTTTATGGATTTTCAAACCGAAATTCTTCATTTTTTTAATATTTATAGACAAATATAGTTTTATTCAATATTATCTTCGTGAAAGCTAACATCGTTACAGTTTACCAAGTCTGGTGTTTGATAAGCAGTGATTTATTCAATTCAGTAAAATTTTTGAAAATATTGTTCTCAACTAATGGCCTAATCGGATTTTGAAGTTCCATTTACACCATATACTTACAATTCCACCATTATCACATTATTTCATTTGTGTATAAATTGATCTTTAAATTTGCCAATAGAGTTTTATATTTAGGATATTAATGCATTTTCCGTAATGTTTGTTTAAAAATTAATTTTTCATCATCTATTATATTTTTCCAAAAATAAGTTATTTGTTTTACGAAAATCGTAAATCTTTATCAAATTTCTTTTGTTAGTTCGTATAGTACCTAAACACATTTTAAAACCATATTATTATTTTTAAGAATTTCGTAACTGTCATACCATGAAAGTCTATCCGTTTCAAAATGCCTTCATTAGTCAATGGAATTATTTCCAAAACGAGGTCTACCATTGAAGTTAAAATCACAATTTTTTTGAACAAAATTTGATATGAACATTTAGTAATTGTAGCAATTTCAAATATATTATAGATTTTTTCAAATAAATTTCTACACAAATATATTTTTAAACTCATAAAGCATTAATAAAAAACTTTTATTACACAAATATTCATATATCAGATGCCATATTTTCCCTGAAGCAATTAAATTATTATTAATTTTTTGTAAGAAAAGTTACATACGTTCTGTTAGAACGATTCTTTATAACAAAATACACATTTTTAATTAATATTCAATAAGAGAAATCTGTTTTTCATTTTACTTGATATGAGTGAAACAAAAAAGACAACCCCACCAATCTAATATATATATATATATATATATATATATATATATATATATATAGAGAGAGAGAGAGAGAGAGAGAGAGAAAATCTTTATATAAGAAAGATTTGCTCTTAAATAGTTGAAAAATTATGGAAGTTTTGTTTTACACAGAAATATATTCAAAGAAATACAAAATTTCTTCAAATGTCCTACTTAATACTCACTGTATTACATATAGATAATATAAATGAAAAATTGATCATAGTGAAGAATGTACACATTAATATGATTAAAAATAAAAATATTAGAATTGAATAATATGATTAGTACCCAAGAAAGAAAATCAAAAAATTTCATTATTAAATTGATTATATTTTTAAGAAGTATAACATAAAAATATTAACTACTGTTTTAATTTATACCTAAAATTATCTGAAATGAAATCATTTCATTAAACATTTTAAAATTAAAAAAAAAACGCTTAATAATTCATTTGTAATTAATAATAATTTTTCATAATGTTTTTCTTTTACTTTATAATTATATGCACCCGGGGTTAAAAAAAATATTAAAAAAAATTGTAATTATTAGTTTTAACATAATTTATCACTACGATTAATTAACGTTTTTTAATAAATCATTCCCTTACACCATAACACATTACAGGATGCTTCAATAATTACCTACAAATAGTTCAAAAAACAATTTGTAATATTTTAATCTTCTTTAATATATTTTTACAAGAAAAATTTATATTCACTTATAATACACAATATAAAATAATTATTAATAATTTATTATTCATAAATAAAAACCATTGTCTTCATCTTATATAAATAATTTAAAATCTATGAATTATGAGTGACGTTTTTGCAATTTTATTATCTATAGCGTTTAATTTAAAATACTAAGAATTTTATTTATATTAATAATTCAAATTATGTTTACATAATTATTTTTCTTAACTAATAAGTAAATAGAATTTAACAAGAAATTGAATACATTTTTTTTAATAAATTTCAAATTATTTTCTTTTAAAAATATCTTAAATTTTCTAATAAATAATAAAATATATGATCTAATTTATTCATATATATATATATATATATATATATATATATATATATATATATTATGTGTTAGTGTTAACACCTTTTTAAATAAACCCTATTAGAACATATATATTCTTTGCACTGAAATTAAAAAAATATATATATGAAAACATGAATTTATCTTGAAACCACGTCACAGGCAGGGAATCCATAGATCACGAAATGTAACAATAAGTTATCGATAGATGTATTAAAAAAGCATAGAAGAAATCGTTTTCGACTCATTGACTAAATCTGCAGGATCGTAAAAAAAGATATTTTACTGACACATCCATTTTATTTTTCAAATGCCCCCCACAGTCGCAACGGATATAAGAACGGAAGTTCGGAATTGAAATGTCTTTTTAAAAATGGCTTTCACAGATTATATGGCATTCGGCAGTTACTAGCAACCAACGTTCAATGTTAGTCAGACGAGAGTATATAGCATACAGGATGTACGTGAAATAACCTCGATAAAAATATTTTCAATTTTTTTTCAATTTAAATTTTTGCTAGTATACTTCATTTATGAATATTAATATTGAATAAAATTTACCATTTAAATAAGTATACGAAAAATTATTTTATAATTAATATTTTTAAAGATTAAGATGTTTATGAAATTATTTAAAGTGTTATTATAGTCCAAAAAACTTTATTAATTAATAACAAATAATGATTTTTAATATAACATTTCGAAAATTACTTAATTTTTAAGTAATACAGACACTAATTTATAGTCTCAATTTATTCTAATTTATGATTATTTATGAACATAGTTTTATATAAGAATAGAAAAAATTAATTATATGTTACAATCAATAGTAATCAATATTAAAGGTAATTTTATTGCTATATACTAATTTAGAAATATCTAGTTGTTTTATTTTTTTACTATCTAACACTAATTCAATGAGCAACTACATAATTAAAAAATAATTGAGGGAGCTTAGATATCATCTAAAATTATTATTTGTCTAACTAATTATAAAAAAATTAATTACAAATTAAATATTGTTGAATTTGAATGGTCTCAGATTTTAAAATAAATTTCAATTATATATATATATATATATATATATATATATATATATATATATATATATATAGAGAGAGAGAGAGAGAGAGAGAAGTCAAAATGAAACTGATTTAATTGTTTGTATATATATATATATATATATATATATATATATATATATATATATATATATTTATTTATTTATTTATGTATAAATGGGATTAACTAAATAAACAAAAATAAATTATTTTTAATAACATAAACCAAACGATATATTTATCTATTATTATAATATATATTTATCTATTTCCTGCATATATATATATATATATATATATATATATATATATATATATAATATGTATAATAAATATAATACATTTTATTATAAAACAAATACTATATAAAATTAAACGTTTCATAAATTATTTATGAAATTTAAAATATACTTATTAATATTATATACAATTGATTTATTTTTAGTATCAGTTTTTTATTTGCTTATAAATTTTTCTTAGTATACAGTCTTTTGAAATTTAGTAAATAAATTAAATTTCTCTTTTTTGATATAACAAATGTGCGTAAGAATATATAAATATATATATAAAATTATAAATTTTACTCTCTATCCTAATAACACATATTTATGATATATAAATAAATATTTTAAATACATAAGCTTTGAATTTTATGGTAGTTATAAGAGTTTTATTCTATTTATATATATATAATATTGGAAGAACATTTCTTGAAAATTTTTTTTTAGAATATTAATGTATAAAATAGCTTAATATAACGTATTTTTTATATATGAGTGTTTTTATAGTTTATAAATTATTTACATATAAATATTAGGTTGGCAAATATCTCCCTTCCGCCTTCTGGTCTTTTGAATTTCGCAGCTATGTACAAAAAAAAAAAAAAAAAAAGCGGAAGGGAGATACTTGCCAACCTAATATTTTAATATTGTATGTAAGTTAAGTTTACATATTAATTAAGTTTTATAAAATATATATATATATATATATATATATATATATATATTTGAAAAAAAGGACATTGGATAGGTCGAAATGTAAAATTTTGAGAAAGGACTTCATTCAATAGTGAATAGATAGATGCTGATAATATATACTTGTGTATGTATATATGTATATATATATATATATATATATATATATATATATATATTCTGTTATTACTTTCTTCAACCAAGATACGAGAGTTAAAGGATACTCTAAGATTTTGAAACAATAATGGGACAAAATGTCTGAAGTTGCACAATGTAAGGAGATATGACAGGTCTAGCCGTCGTTCACATTAGTTATGCGAGAGTAACGATGTCTGCTCAGCAGACAGTGTATATTTTTCTTATTTCTAGCAATCTATTGTCTCCTAAGAGTTGATAATAGATACGTATTTTGCAGAGTAATTAATTTAAATAACCTAGTTAATACTTTATTTATAAATGTTTTAATCGTTTTCTTTTTAGAATTTTGTATATAAAGATGATATATGTGTGTTTACTTTTATTTATATTTTTAATTCAAAATGTAAAAAATTAAAACTTATATATTACCAAAAAGATAACATTTATTTATTAATTAAACTGTAACTTTAAAAAAAAATTCTCAACTTATAATTGAAATATGCTTAAAATTTTTCCTGGATACTAAAAAATTACAATTTTTTGCTAATGTGGTATATTATTTATATACACACACATTTATATTTATATATTATATATATATATATATATATATATATAAATTTAGGGTTATGTATTCATATATAACAACGTAAGTTATATTACAGTTAGAGAATAAATATAAATTTAAAATCTTCTGCTAATTTCAAAATATATTATCAAAATTCGTATTAAAAGAAAATAATATAAATATGTTTTTAAAAATAAAATTATTAATTACATATAATTTAATTTTTATAATTGATTTTAAAAGATAGTAATTAATTCAAATTATTTTAAATGATATTTTGCTGGACTTATTTACGATGATTTTCTATACACATATCGTGTATTATATGCTCCTCATATAGATAAATCTAATAATTTTGTAGATAAATAAAATTTCATTAATAAAAAAGTATTTTAAAAATATTACTACAACTCATGTAATAATAGGGAGACCCATGATATAATATCTGTACTATATATTATATTTATGAGGCAATTAATTATATTATGGAACATATGAATGTGTAATAATTAATAATGTAAATATCAAACGACCTGATCAAAAATTTCATAGGGTCTATGATATCTTTTTGGCAGGAAACGTATTAATCAATATAGATAAATGATAATAAAGTCGTAATTAAATATATTTATATATACGAAAATGGAAAATTTAAAAATAACCATTATTTTTTATTACTCAAAATAAGTATGTTTATTGAAGAATAAATAGTAAACTTTTATATTTATGATTTTTTTTAAGAATATAAAAAAATCCTAAATGTTCTCTGATATGTAAACCTATATAATGTGATCAGGAAGATTTAAAATCATATTTATATATATATATATATATATATATATATATATATATATATATATATATATATATATATTAAATAAATCGCAATAGAAAAATAAACAATATTATAAAAAGGATTATTTAAAACTACATATATATTTAAATTATACAAAAATGAATATATTTTTTAAAAATGAAAAAATATAATTTTTTTATAGAAATACATTTTACTGAAAATTCTTTTACTATATATATATATATATATATATATATATATATATATATATACTATTAAAAACTAATAATAAATAAATTTTAATATATTGTAATAGATAAAACGTGATAATATAAATTATTTTCTACATTTCTTATATTTCATAATATAATTAAAATTCTTCAATCAAATATACCTTTACACTTAAAATTTACATATATATTTTGTAATTTTAGAAAATTATTCAAAGTAATGTATTTATATCAGGTTATGAATTAAAGAAACGAAAGCAAAAGCAAATTTAATTTCAACTTAATCTATGTTTCTTGATAAATATCATTAATATTATTAAAACTTATAATAATCGAAGTTTACTTATTTTTTAAAAAAATGTAACTTTATAAAAGATATCTATGTTTGATCTAATGAGTTTTTGTAAATGATTAGTTAATAAAATATATTTTTTGTTTCCTACTAAAACTAATTATCATTTAAGATTATTTTAATAATTCAAAAAGTTTTTCTCCACTTTATGAAAAAAATTTTCAAAATACTTTAGAAGTCTATTTGAAAGAAAATACCTTATTTTAGTTTTTTTTAAGAAAACATATATTTCTTAAATTATAATATTTTTTTAATATACATAAATTTAAATTGTATTTTTTAAGAAATTAATATCTTTACAGAATAAAATTAAAGTATACAAAATTAAAAATATTTTTTTTTGTTTCATCTTTACTAAATCTCTCAATTTTTTCTTTCCTATTCCAATAATTTTGTAATATAATATTTTATATACATTTTATGACTTTCATTTTGCAATGTATATTAAATAATATTAATTATTTTTAGAATTAAAAATATATTTCTAAAATTAAAAATAATAATAAGATAATTGAACATTATTTTTTTTGATTGAGTAAGATGAAATGCCTAAAAAATAGAATATAAATTTTGATATTGTAGTTTAAAAATAATAATAAATATTTGTACCTTCATATTATAGCCATAATCTTGGCAAAATTTTCAATTATAATTCATAAATTCCAAGTTTAAAAAAGTACTTATATTTTTTGTCAACAATTTTAATAGAACTATCTTATATTAATATTTTATATATTTTGATATGGATAATAATTAATCCGTGTACGATTTCATTTAACAATTATTTAACAAACTACAAAAAATGTAACTATTTTTCATATTATGTATTTGCAAATATAAATAATTTAAGATTATGTGAAACTCAAATTAATATACTAATAATCATTAACAATTTAATTATCAAAAATGTACATATTTGTGTTACATTATGTTCTGTTAATAAATTAAATGAAATAAATTTTATATCCCATAAGTAAAAAATATACTATTAATAAAGATAGATAATTCTTGTATTTATACTACTATATATAAGTATTGGCTCATATATATTTATAACTTTTAAATATTTTTACAAATAATTAAAAAAAACATATTTTCCAAAAAAAAATTAAATAGATTAATAATAAATTTTAACGTGCATAAAATTAAACAAAAAAAGCAAGAAAATAATTCAGTTGATTATGTAAGTTTATATATTCCACTTATGACAAAATATACACACACACACATTCAAACAAATTTGTGAATATATATATATATATATATATATATATATATATATATATATATATATATATATATATATATATATATATATATATATATATATATATATATATATGTATATATATATATATATATATATATATATATATATATATATATATATATATATATATATATATATATATATATATATATATATATATATAGTTAGTCTATTATCTGGGAGATTGCTTTCGATCCTCAGTCGAAAAATACCCTAAGTTAAATATTTGGCATGAAGCTGAAAAAATGAAAGCTAAAAGTTCAAATGTTACTTGTTATACAAAACATAACTGTCACTGATTTCTGACATTGTCAGAGATTTATAATTTATATAAGCTTTAATGCCTTGGTTATCTTAAATACATGCATATATATATATATATATATATATATATATATATATATATATATGTATATACGTCTATGTATGAATTATATATAAATATTGCTTACTTAAAAAATTAAATTTTATTTTATACATTTATACATATATATATATATATATATATATATATATATATATATATATATATATATATTTAAATAATTTACATTTTTAAAGTTACAATTTTTCCTATTAATAGTAATAAATATTAATTAATTCATTTTATAAAAAGTAATGGTGTGTGTATAAAAGTTTACGAGAAAAAGATTTCTTATTGCATTTACTTCTTTTAATTAGTGACAAAAACAACTATAAAGAACATGTAATTTTACAAACATTTTAATTTTTTATTTACATATACATATACACAAATACACCCACATACATCTCTATCTTTCTCTCTTTATATATATATATATATATATATATATATATATATATATATGCATAAAAATATTTTTTCTCATCCAATTACCCTTAATTGTGTGTTGTACAGGTGAGACTTCTGTAATAAACCGTAACTGTGTGTAGTAAAATGTGAGCTTGTTAGTCACTCTATTCCTGACACTTGACCATGGAAATCATAAACAAAATTGTCTACTTTTTATAAATAATAAAGTAACACTATGCAGTTATTTTAAAAGCAGCCTATATATAGTGGAGAAAGGCACAGCAATGCGACGGTACTGGCTTCTCGACGCTTGTCGTAACTTTGGCTATTGATATCAAATACAGTCATCAGTTATTTATGTTTCACAAAACCGCCGAATGTATTTTAACGTTTTACTTATCTTTTGTATAACTTTTTCTCTCGTCGATTGGTTTGTCACAAAATTTTGAATTGTAGCATGTAGAAAAATAACTGTTTTTTTATTTATTTCAGAAATGTTTCAGTTGAATTGTAACGGAATATATCGAAAGATAAATATTCATTTTAAATATCAAATATAAATTAGTTTATTTTTTATCGAGTGAAACATTTAATACATTATAAAATATATTTTAAATATGAACAGAATTCTTATTAAAAATAACAGATTTAATATGTATTTTTTTATTTTATTACATAAAAAAATATCAAACTGTTATATATATATATTTATATATATATATATATATATATATATATATATATATATGTATGTATGTATGTATATAAATACACAATATGAATAAATGTAAAAATATATAAACATGTAAATGTATGAACGAACAATGAGTATCGAAAATTCAATTTATGTTTCAGTCTCATGTTTTGCAATTAACAGAGTGTACGTATACACTATTTGAACATTCTAACCAGTATACGGTAAAGAGTTTTATGTGAGTTTCAGAACGATAGAGTTAATTACGTTGTTCGGCTGTACCTCGCAAATTCCTGCGGGTTTTATTGGTCATTTGAGTAACAGGAATAAGGTATAAGAACATCCTATAATAAATCTGTCCAAAAAATATAAGTTGAATAATTGTATATTTTATATATATATATATATATATATATATATATATATATATATATATATATATATATGTATATAATGTGTCAAAAAAAAGAAAATATAATTTTTTCGTCTAAATTTGCAGTCATTTGAAATCTAAAGAGTGATACTTATGCATACCTCTCTCTTCTATCAAATGTATAATTAGGTCAAATTATGATAAATAGTTTCTGAAATATATTGGTTTAATTGGTAGTGCTATTTGTTATCACGAGAATAGAATGGAACAAAGTACAAATATTTAGTTTTGTTTTAAAATTGATAAAATATTTGTGGAAATATTTTAATTAATCTATCAAATTTACGGTGTTAATCTCTCGCCTACACAAATTTCATAGGGTATAAGCGTTATAAGGGTAAAAGAAAACAACAATACTAAGTCAAAATCAGGCTGTTTCAAAAATGAGACCACCAACGAATTTATTAAAAAAATGTGAGAAATAAATGCTGTTCATTCGAATATGTTATGTAAAACAGTTTCTGAAACTTGTGGTGTGTTTAT
Organism: Neoneuromus ignobilis; assembly: GCA_029203775.1. Taxonomy (NCBI): domain Eukaryota; kingdom Metazoa; phylum Arthropoda; class Insecta; order Megaloptera; family Corydalidae; genus Neoneuromus; species Neoneuromus ignobilis. The sequence goes on from CP092090.1 coordinate 43,183,413, forward strand.
AGAACAAATATATAAAATTCGTACTAAAAAAAAGTTTTAGATTGATTGATCCCACATAAACTAACAAAAGATCAAAGGGAGGCACACGTTGACTACTGCAAGCACATTATTAAATATAATCAACATAAAGTAATTTTTGGATATATTCTGATTTCAACAAAAAATATTATAATTAAAAACTACGATTATTATATAGGGTCGAATAAATGTGACGCATAGATTTGTGTTGTTTCAAAAAGAAACAGAACGAACTATACACATGTTTTCCTATAGACCATCCTATATACATGTTCCTTTTAATAGACAAATCTAGGCGACGTATTTGGGTGACCCTATTTATCCATAAAAGATTATTATATTAACATCATTTAGTACTGTATTTTTGGAATATTTTTTCATTTGTAATTTTATTAACCTATTAAAAGTAATTATATGTTGAAATAACAAAAAAATTAATATTATAATTATTTTCTTTAAGATATATATATATATATATATATATATATATATATATATATAAATTGTATCAAAACAATATTTTGAAGGGTGGATAATGTAATAAATGTTGCAAATGAATTTAAATTTATTATGTTCATGAATAATATTTATTTAATTGTTTTATGTAAATATACCATTAGTAGAAATATTGAAACATAATTGTTATAAGTTATTAACTAATTATAATAAATTTTAAATATAATTTTGAAATTGAATTTTTAGTCAAATGTCGTTAAGTCTCTTTAGAAATCTTTTCAAAAAGTAATCGTAAAGATATTTAATTACGTATTATGTTAAAAAGTAAATAATTATTTAATGCTTTGTTAAACAATATTTTATGATCTTTTCATAATGATATAAAAGTGAATTAAGTCAAAATGTTAAATATATTGAACATAAAACACTAAGTTAAACTGAAAGTAACACACACGAGTGTGATACTCTTACAAAATATATATATATATATATATATATATATAATAACTGTATGTTTTTTTACATATGTTAATTACATATATATATATATATATATATATATATATATATAATTATGTAATCCAATTTGTAAATAAAATTAGTTATTTGTGAAATTTGGTTAAATATTTAATGAAATATTTTATTACTAAAATAATTATTATTAAATTAAACATATAATATTTCAAATTTTCCAGTTTTTAAGCAATAGACAACAAATGATTAAATTAAAATAGTTTATTAAAAATAATGATACATAAAATTAATAATTCAACAAAACTGAATATCTTCATCAATAATAAATGAATTATTAACAGTTGTGAATATACATAATTCCGAAAACACTATGTCGTCAATAACTAAAATGCTATTGTATTATACGTATATAGTAGTCTGGAACATCTCGATGACAGAATTTGATGTAAACATTGATAAACGTAAGGACAACAACGGTCATGTTAGCTGGATCAACAAACCAGCTAACATAAGGCAATTCTACTCGTTCTAGTTATCTTTACACTGTATTGTTTTCATTATTGTATGTACATACAATAGATAAAATGTCACCAACAATTAATAGCAAAATTTGTTAATACTACAACCATTATGTGTTGTGTGTAGAAATATTTTACATTCTATTATTAAAACGGAGATAAAAAACATACATGTATATATAAATATATATATATATATATATATATATATATTTACTATTATAACACAAATAAAACTCATAACATAATGTTTAAAATGTTCTTACATGTTTAGTTTATACGCTTATAAAAAATATATATATATATATATATATATATATATATATATATATATATATATATATATATATATAAGTAATATTATTTATACACAATTTACAAAATATAAAGTTCGATGTTAAGGTATAAAATACCTTCAAGCATAATTTAATGTACATTAAACAACAAACATTTATAGATAAAATTTATATATATATATATATATATATATATATATATATATATATATATATATTTAAATATGTGTGTGTGTATGTATATAGAAATATAGTCAAATTATTATAAAATCTTATTTAAAATATACTAATCAGAGTTTTTAATTATAAGATTGTGCTGGAATTAGATAATATATCAAAAAAGGTTTTATTAAATATGGTTGTAGTTTAATATTTACATTTTTAGTTATATTTTTATATCTTTGTGTTTTGATTTTTCAGTAATCGTGGGTTTTTAAGCAAACAACAATTTTTATCCAAAGCTGAAGAATTTGAAGATTTTCAACAAGACTCGGATTCTCGTGTGCAACAGGTGCCAAATAGGTTTTATAAATAAATTTCGTTATTTGAAAAAATTGTTTTATTTATGTTGTAATAATAAGAGTAAAATCGATTACAATTAAATACATTTTTTCACTGTTTGATATTAAGGCTTCTTATTTAAACCTTGGGAAACGTTTAAACTTTTTTTATTATTTATTACTTAAATAATATTTCTATAACATTCTTGAATTATATAAACAGTTATAAAACTGTTTCTAAAGCACAGAGTTATAATATTAAAAAAAATGTTTAAAAATTATCAAAACATATATAGGTATTGAATAAAATAATTTCTTAATCAGAAAATAGAATTAAACATAGAGTAAAAATAAGTCGGATCGTTGGTGTAAACAAGATGTTTAGTTTTATGCTCGGTTTTGACAAAAAACGAGCATTTGTTTGGTTGAAGCAGGGCATATTTTTAGGAAATATAGAAAAAATTTCTATAAAACATAAAAACAAATTAACATTTTAAAACAGATTGTATATTAAATAATATAGAGTTCAATATTAAAAGATTTCGATGGTATTACCAGAGAAATCAATTCGAGACGTTTAAATCAGGAAAATATGTTCGTAAAGAGATAAAAAAAAAACTAATGAAAAACAAAAAAAGAGGAAATTGTAGTCAAAAGAACATTATTATTGTAAAATAACTAAGAACAGGAACGCATGAATTTTAATATTAATTTAAATAGTTTCTGCGTGCTGTAATTTTAATATTTAATTTTTCTTTTTTTTAAAAAAAAATAACACGGAATTAAAAGACTAGACATAGATTTTTGATTTGATTGTTGTAGAATATTTTCAGTAAGGAAACCATGATTAATTTAAATTTAATATTCTTTAACAACCAGCACAAGAAAAGAAGGAGAAATGTTTACTTTCCAATATGCCTTGTAACAAGTCAAACAGCCTGAAGATATGATCATTTGGTCTTTAATATTGACCGAATAACTGTTTGATCTGTATATTATAAATGGGATGATAATTTTAGTATTAGTATAAAAATGTGTTAAAAACACATCTGTAATAAATTTTCTAAAAAAAATGAAAATGAACAAATTTTTATACGTCATTACAAAAAGGATTTTTATTAACAATGTTTATAGAAAAAAGAGAGATTAGGATTCTTAATAGCTCACAAATAATCAGAATATAAACATTCTTGAAAATATATGGTCTCTACTTGAAGAAATGGTAAATCAAAAGTCACCAAAAACAATAAAAAATTTACAAAATTATTAACATCACATGGAACATTACCAGTAAGTTAAATAATATTGGAATAAATATAATTAAGAAAATGACCAATAAAATGAAGACACATATAAGCAAAATTGTTGTATTATACATGAATATTAATATAAAGTATTAAACTAAATAAGTTATTGAAAATTATTTGGTTCTATTTTTATCAATAATTTATTTAAAAAAATAATATATAACAAACACTATCAGTTAATAATAATTTGATTAAATTTGTATACACAAACATACACACACACACAAATATATATATATATATATCATAAATATACAGCTGAAATATATTAATTTAGAATATTAATAAATAATAAGGATAATAAAAATCATTTACTATCGAAGTGATTTCATTTTATCGAAGTGAAAATAAGTTTAATCGACAATATTTTTCAATAAAATATTACTTCCTTCTTGACTTTTTACTGTTATTAAATTATGTTTGTTATTTAATGTAAATAAATATTTTTAAAATTTTTTTTTATATTAGCTATAATTATAAAATTATTGATAACAGAAAAAAATATTTATTTTATAAGCAACATTTTAGTTATTATTGCTAATATGTATATATACATATATACACACATACATACATACATACATACATACATATATATATATATATATATATATATATATATATATATATATATATATATATATGTTTTCATGTATAGAATGGCTTTTTTATTTGCGCTTTGTATTATTCATCACGTATACAAGAAAGATAAATTCACTGAAATAGATTTTAGTGCAGATTAAACTATTTACACAAAGTATAAATCAGGATTTTCTGGAAGAAGTACTACATTTATATGACTGATTATCATAAATTTAATATTGTAAAGAATTATGTATTTTTTTGAAGTACAAAAATATATTTACTCCATAATATTTTAGTAATGTACAAATTTATATATATATATATATAGAGTATATAATATATATATATATATATATATATATATATATATATATATATATATATATACATATATATATATAATACAAATATATACATACGAGTATATATGTGTAAATAAAAATATAATATATATGGAATTTTTTTAAGCGTGATAAAACTTTAAATTCAATTCCTATCAAAAATTCTATCAAACCTTAAAAAACACTTTTATCATACTTTTATAAGTACATACACACATACATATATACATATATATAAAGGTGTTTTTCAGGTTTGAAAGAAGTTTTGATAGGGATTAAATTTAAATTTCTATCACGCTTAAAAACACTGATATATATTACCCTATTTAAGAACTATCATAATTAAATAAAGTGCAAAAACATCTAGAAATATATAACAATTTGATTGAATGGTTTAAATAAATTTTTACTGTTTTTCATTCAGTATTGTTTTTTTCTATTTCATTTTTGATTGAAATAACTAAGGATATAAATAAGTTTCTAATAAAATAGTTATATAAAAAAACTCTGCTAAAAAAATCATATGAACTTACTTGAATTTTTGTGAAATTTTTGCTACAAGATAATTAATTCTATGTATAAAGTAAAATTTACAAAAAGTTATCGAAATCATAAAATTATGAATGTGAAAGGATATTACACTTAAATAAATAATTTAGAATTAAGAAATTAAAAATTTATAGATCTATTTGCTTTCAAACTGTAGCAAATTATTTTTTTAAAAAACGAATTATTATCCCAGCAATACAATTGATTGTAAAAATCTTCAATGATTATTTATGTTATAATTTATATATTTATAAGATAATGTGCATTTCGATGGCAATGACATCATTGACAATGTTGCATTATAAAATCTGTTTCTTTTATAATACGGGACTTTAATGATGGTGTCGATACTGAAATGCACATCAGCTTATAAATAAATTAAATAAACAATTAATAATTATTGAATATTCTTAAATATCTTGTGATTTTGAGTGATATTTCAATATATATTAATAAAAAAATACCTATTATTAATGAAAAAACTTAAATTCCTCTCAAATACTGAGTTATTTATTATAATCATCAAATATGCTGTATTCAGAACATACTTTCTTTTGATTATTAAAAGTTATTTAATAAAACAACGTCTAAATATAATTACCCTGAAATTCTTAGTATAAACAAAAATAAAATCAGTTCAGAAAATCAATATGTTTTTATTCAACGAAAGTATAATATAAAATGAAAGAAAATATATCAGATGTCTTCAAAACATATTGTTTTTTTACATATTTCAAGGGAAATATTTCTTAGAAAATCAAATTTTATATGAATATAGATAAATAGATTACTTATTTTTTATAATAATAGTTTTTAATTTTTAAAAAATTGATTATTATAAAATAATTGTTCATATTTTAATACATATTTCAATTTAAATATAAATTTGGCTAAAAATATTTGTTTTTCCATAATGTATTTATTTTTTTAATAATTGAATGAAAATATTAATGTTTTATTAAACAGTGTATTATTTACCCTTTGTCAAATAAGGAATAATTTTCGTGTACTTCAAAGTTATAATTAATTATTAAACACATATAATAACCTATACTCTAGCAACACATGTAACGAGTTAATAATGACTACTTTGTACATATATTCAATTAATTGTTTTGTACAAGTAGCACACGTCGGTATGATTTTGAAATTTATCATTCCTGCACCCAAATCAACGTTTGCCTGTGAAAACAGTTTAAATAGAAATTCCATGTAGTAGTATTCAAATTCCAACAATATATTTTGTTATATTACAAAATAATTAAGCTATTTTCCATTAAGGTCAAAAATATCATTAGGTACTGTATTTTATGAAAGAAAAAGCAAATTACCCTATTTATGTGACAAACATTTTCACATATATTTAAATAATATTATATATGGAATTCAAAAAACATGTCAAGAAATAAATATAATATTTTTTTTAAAAAAAATACTATAAATTTTAAATTATTATCAATATTTATAAATAAGATGTTTTTTAGGAGTGAAAGAACTTTAAATTGAATCCCTATCAAAATTTCTATCCAACCTAAAAAAACATTCTTCATCATTTCTTTATATACACACACATGTGTAAATATATATATATATATATATTATATAAAGTTATTTTTATGTTAGATATAATTTTCAATGGGGATTAAATTTAAAGTTATATCACGCTTAAAAAAACATCCTCCTATATAATTATATTTCTTAGTAAACTATTTAATTTACATTCTATGAAATAACGCAATACATTTATATATTAATTATTTAAAATTTTATACAATAACATAACTTAAATGAAATGTATATTAGATAATATTTTTAAAAGAAAACCTTTAGGAAACATAAAGGAATATTATTTAACTTAATATAATAACTTCTTTCTAACTAAGATAAACCCATTTTTATTCACTTGTTCATTTCATTTATAATTAAAGTGTTAATAAGCTATTACAGTTATAAATAGTTTTTAGCTTCTTTAATTTAATTTTTCTTTGGTACATTATTTTTATTTTGTTGAGATTCATAATAAGACTTTTTTTTAACTTACTTTATCTGATTTTTCTATTATTTTTTAAAGTTTATCTAGATTAGTTTAGAAAATAATAATATCGTCACCAAATTTATTCATTAAGAGCATTTGCATATACATATATATATATATATATATGTGTGTGTGTGTGTGTGTCTGTGTGTATGTTATAATTAAATTACACTAAAAATTAATGAACTAATTTTTTTAATATATTTTCAAACTATTTAAAATTATTTAATTAAAATTAAATTTTATATTTAAAATATATTTCTAAAATTTAGAATTAAAAATATTTTTAAAAAATTTACTTTTTTTTAAACAAATGGTATTAATTTGTATTTATAGCATTTAATATATTTTTTAAAACAATAATTTGAATAAAAAGAATAAAAGTGTAAATTCATTTATGTGATTTATACACTAACTAAAATTTTTAATATTTTCAAACATTCTCTTAAAAAGTACTGTTGAAATTTTTACCTCATTTTTTCCTGCAGTTAATGTCATTTGACCAACCATTCATGTGTTTTTCATTTTCGATTCGTTATTTTCTGTTTGTTTTTTAAATGAAGCGAACGAAAAAACTTGTTTTCATAAATATGACACACATGAAAAATAATTATTATTGATATTATCAAAGCTCTGATTTTTAAAAAGTTTTTGAAAGTTAATAGCATTATTTAATATCGAAATTTAATATTAACAAACAATGTGTTTACAACTATTAGAATTATTTCTAAACAGAATTTAAAACAAGTTAATTAAAAAATTATATTGTTTTAAAATCAAAAATTATATTGATAGTTTGTGATGTACTAAATCACTGTGAATGAAAAATACCCACACACATATAATATATATATATATATATATATGTATATATATATATATATATATATACTTATGTGTGTGAAAAAGAAAGAAACTGTGTGTGTATATATGCCTGGATATAAACTAAAATTTAATTATTTAAATGTTATATAAGTACAAAAGTATAAGAATAAGATTTTTTAAATTAAATAAAAATATTATGAAATTCTAAATAATCTAAAATGTAATTATTTTAACATAAAAAAATAATTAAAAAGATAAGTATTTTTTAAGGGTAGAATTTTTTATTTTTAAAGTGAACGATGAATTTATTTTTAAAATTCCCTCTTATTTTCTTCAGACATTGTTTTCAAAAATCTATCTAACACATCTATATCTCCCCAAACATTAGCATATAAATGATATTGATTTGAAATTGAATGATATATACACCGCTGGTCAAAATAATAGGTTTCATTATCAACTTATTGCATTCTCTATTTTCTAATAGAAATGAAATGATATTAAAAGACTATCTATTGCAATTTGTTTGAACCAGTAAATACCCCACTTCGATATTATTTATTGTTATATTGAAATAACCTTTTTAGAGAATTTTTCGTATAAATTACAAAGAATTCAATTTCGAGTGGACATAAAAATAGGTACAGAGTGCAAACAGTGGTTTATTTTCTCTAAGTTAAAAGTAATTCGTATTTAATATTTCTCGAAAAAAATCACGTAAGTGTTTTAAATTGAAAAACAAACGAGTTGGTAATTATTTTAGTGAAATTTTAGATTTTTATGGACCAAGCTAGCCATTGTTCTATTTAAGAAAGAAAAATTTTGCTAACTTTGAAAAAAAAGGAATGTTATTTTTTAAAAAAATAATTTTTTAAAAAAATAAATCACAAAACTAACGCATGCAGATATTCGATTAATCTAGAACAGACCTTACAAATGGTTAAAATTTTCAAGTACCGTCACAAGTAATAAATAAATCAATTCATGTCATCAAAAAAAGGTTGCAAAATCTAAGAAAAAACATGTTGCAAAGACAATAAATAAAGTAAAGCACTTCATGCTTGCAGACCAGATGACGAAAAGAAAGATACAACCCCCAGTTGTAGATGGATTGCATAAGGACACAAAACACGATTTAGTATAGGTATATATTAAAAAGTTAGTCTAGATTTTAACAGAAAGGCTCTAACGATGATGGCATCGCCATCGAAATGCATCAGCCGATATAATTATAAATTATATAATTATAAAAAAAAGTGAACAATAAGTGATTATTGAACACTTTAAATTATTGTGGTGTTGGGGTGAAAATTCATTTGTGTAAAATGAATCAGCCACAGTTCCAAAACAACTAATAAAAAGGAATGAGTTATAGGGATATTGACAAAATTGTTAATCAATCTATAAATTTGGTTTTAAATGTAAAAAATATATGAATTTAGGGGCTTAAAATAAAAAAAAAATCAAGATAACAGAAAAATAATTAAAAAAAATATCGTACTAAAACAAAAAAATACATTTTATAAGAAAGTAAACTCAATGTTAGTTATAGAATTGTACGTAAACGACTGAACGAAACTAATTTGTTTGGTCAACATTCACGTTAGTACCTTATATTAACAAAAAAATATATACAAAATAGATTGAAATTTTCTGAAGAATATTTAAATTGGAAAGTAGAAAACAAATAGAAAAATATTCTATTTTCTGATGAAACAAGAATTAATTTATTTGGGCCTGATGGTCAAACATCTAAAGCGAGCTCCAAAAACCGAATTGAAACCATATTACATCCAAAATATAATAAAACATGGTGGTGGAAGTATAATAATTTGGTATTGTTTTTTGTGACATAGTGCTGGGCCTTTATATTGGGTTCAAGAAAACATGACCCAATATAATTACATAAATTTGTTAGAGAATATCCTGCTACCTTATGCCGAAGAGAATATGACATTAATTTGAAAGTTCTAACAGAATAATAACCTTAAACATAACTCGAAATATGTAAAAAATAGTTTAGGGATCATCTAGTTTCAGTTATGGGTTGACTTGATCAATTGCTAGACTTAAACCCGATTGAGAATTTGTGGAGCGGTATCAAAAATGTAATTAGAATGAAAAAATGTCAAAAATAAAAACTTTTTATGGGAAAAAATGCAAGCTGAATGGCATATAATTACTGTAGAGAAATGTAGAAATCTTATGGATTCAATACCAAAAAGATGCGATGCAGTATTAAAAAGTAAAGGTTACTGACAAGTTATTAATTTAGAAAGATAACAAATGCTGTAACATTTTTCTTTTTAAAGTCTCCTTTTGTAAGTTTTTATGAATTTCGATTACCGTACCTATTATTTTGTTCAATGACCTATTATTTTTCTTTCAATATTTTTATATTCACTTGAATTTTTAATTTTTATAATATATGGAAAAAAAATCTCATTTCGTTTAAAAACAAAAATAAGTTAATCATATATCCGTATTTTCTATGTTTTAATTTATATTTACAAAAATTGGTGTACATAATATTTTTTCCATAGATGTATATATATTATAAATAATTAATGATATAATGATGGGTGTAAAGATAAACACTAATTTTGTTTTTTAGTTGTTAATGAAAATATGAATATACTGTACTTATATTAATGCAAAGAACTGAATTGTGTTGAAATAATTAAGAAAATAAATATTGTTTAAAAATTAATTACAATGTACATAATAAATAAAGTATTTCGAAGAATCTAATTGTAAATATTTAATTTTGTGTGAATTTTAATGTAACAAATATGAATATCATGTAACATGTACACAAATTATTATTATAGCATGAACGATGCGTCAACACTACTATTTTGTTACAAGTAAGAGGTCCCCACTTGTCATCGCAGTGTTCAACAGCATCCATGTCATTGGCGTTGAACCTTTTACTGTAAATATACCCTTATCAAAGTCGATCAATATGCGAATCATGTGGTACGAGTGCCTTTATGTTTGACGCCGATGGATGCCACAATATTTCCTAATAAAAAGTGTCAAAAGCATGGGAAAAAATAAAACAAAAAAATTATCTTGTCACTTTTCTGGTAACGAAAAGGAATGGCCGTTGTTCGTGTCATATTTTGTTCCCTTGAGAGCGGCAACGGATATAATAATAAATTTATACGAATCTGTCTTAGTCGCTATGTTGGATGGTAGATACTAGTGATGGTTATTGGTAGAGAAACAGAACAACATCGACTGACCACTACGAATCCATAAATATCAATATGTTTTGAAATGTGGTTGAATATCCCGCGTTTAGCCGCCCTGACACTAACTGCGCATCCAATGAAGGCTGGATTATAATTTTCGAATTATGTCATATTTAATAACATTTCTAAAATATTGAAAAGTCAATTCGTGGTTTGTGTTTTTGATGACATTACTATATATTCATCTTTTTAAATATATAAACGATATTATATATATATATATATATATATATATATATATATATATATATATATATATATATATATATATATATATATATATATGAATATTTATGTATGATTACATTGTCGAAAATATCTATATTTTTATATAAAGAATAAATTTATTTTCTCATAATTCTGACTGCTGCATATAGCGTTGATATAAAAATAGTTTAGAAGTTAATATTTGTTATTTACAGTGATAAAAGCTAGGGTACATTTAGAACATATTAAATGTAAGTAATCAAAACAGTGGGCTTAATTTTAAAAATTATAATGTATTTTTAATTGCAATATATATATATATATATATATATATATATAAATATAAATATAAATATAATTTGTGCCATTTACATTTTTCTATATACTATTAGATGAAGGTTATTCTTAAAAAAAATAATTTCGATCAGTTCAATACCTATTTTTTTAATTCCATACCAACATTTTTTTAAAATCGCTATCTACCTATTGATCTTTTTTGAACATTTTTTAATTTCTAGATTTCCAGTCAATAATTTTTCTTCTGTATCGGTTGTCTTCTTAAGTATATATATATATATATATATAAATATATATATATATATATATATATATATATATATATATATATATATATATATATATATATAAATATATTAAAGACAATAGAATCAAAAACAGTTTTTCTGAATTATATAAAAAATGATAATAGACTGCAAGATACGTTAAGATACTAAAATGTGTAAAACAAGAGATTAAATGAACTAAATGATCACAAAGATTATCTATGATATATCAACACTTGTGTTTCTTAACAAGTAAACAAAAAGGAAATTGATGTTTTAATGAAGTTAATTTTAAATAATTATAAAAATTTCTCACTACTTACTATTACATATTATAAGAAATATACTTTTATTTCTATATAAAATCGAAGAGGTAAACTAAAGTATTAGTATATGAAAATTACTAATGTATAAAATACACTGAACTAAATTATATATATATATATATATATATATATATATGTAATATGCTCGAGCGCGCGTATTTAAAATTAACTGTGTTCTAAATTGAATTGTTGTATGTTACACCTAAAATAATTTATCAAAAAAATTTATAGAGATATTTATATATTAAAACTTCATTATTTCTTTATTCATAATGTAATAAATGCACATCATGCTTAGATAAAATCAGAAAATTTATCATTAAGTTTTGTTATTATAGCAACTTTACTATCCGCCCTTTACTGATTACTATACTTTTGATATCATGCTTATTATCAATTTCTGTCAATACCGATGATTTATTAATGTATTTATATAGCAAATACATTTACCAGCAAATATACAAATCATGTTAGAGAGAATTGTATAAAATTTTATTTAAAATGTTTGAATTTATAAAACTTAATTTTTTTCTATATATATATATATATATAATATTTAATTTTTTTCATTACTTTTGTGTAATTTATGCTTTTATTAGTTAATAATTTCAATATTTATATTATTTATAAACTATAATATAGGTTCTAATTTACAGTTAATGTACTAAATATATTAGGTTGGCAAGTATCTCCCTTCCGCTTTTTTTTTTTTTTTTTTTGGTATATAGCTGCGAAATTCAAAAGACCAGAAGGCGGAAGGGAGATATTTGCCAACCTAATATAATGTTATATGTAGCAATTTTTTGATAAAGATTATTTGAAAGTCAAATAATATTTCGGTTTTTATGGAACAAAATTAAAATTATTATATTTTAATTTTGTTATTGAATTTTTTTGTTGAGAAATGAAATATTTTTATATTAAAAATATTTTATCACCTTTCGTATTGTTTAAGTTTATTAATGTTTATATTATTATATTTGTAAAACAAATATATATATATATATATATATATATATATATATATATATGTTGAAAAATAAAATAATATAATAATATACTTATCCATGAAAACAAAAACATCATATTTTATTGAGCTAACATTTTTATACGAAAAATTAAATTTGACTTTGTAAGTCACATTAATTTGAATCTCTTAAATAAAAATATATTTAAAATAATAAAAAAGTTAAAAGAACTTACTCTGCTGCTTGACGACTAAAAATAATCTGTAAAATAAAAAATATATTAACTTATTGAATTACTTTTCTTGAATATAAAAAAAAATTATTAAAAAATAATATTAATTACAATATTTAGAAATATTTTTATATGGTTATTGAGAATTGGTAAGATAAAACAATATTTTTTTATTATTTTTATGTTATATGTTTTAATGTTATATATATATATATATATATATATATATATATATATATATATATATATATATATATATATATATATATATATATATATATATATATATATATATATATATATATATATATATATATATATATATATATATATATATATATATATATATATATATATATATATATATATATATATATATATATATATATATATATATATATATATATATATATATATATATATATATATATACAACCGATTGATGATATAGTGGTTAATATAACCATCTCTCATGTTAAAAAAGTGTTTTAAGTTCACGGTTGGAGACATAGGACAGATGGGGCTCTCTAACCTTAATGAAAGAAATCTGCTTAAGGAAGTAAATTATGAATAAATAATTCTTAACCAACAAGGTCAACAAGGTATGACCACAAAGTACCTTTGAATGATTTTTTAAGACTTTTTTTCAATAGTGGACTAATATAAACTGTTGTGATAATGATGATGCATCTGTGTATACATACTTACATACACACACACACACACACACGCACACGCACACGCACACACGCACACACGCATGCACACATACCTACATGCACACATACATACATATATATATATATATATATATATATATATATATAACACCAGTATCTCTTTATCCACTGCAAGATGGAGGTCTTTCCTCAAACTTTTCCACTTTAATTCATCTATGTCTTTATTCTTTATTCCATATTATATCTTTACTCATCTATCCTCTAATCTCTTTTTGTGTCTCATTATATATTTAGTTTCCCAGTTAATAGGATTTAGTGTCCACTAGTGACCCTATTCTTTTTCCATAAAACTGATTAATTTCCATTTCAAATATTTCACTTTCATCACAATATTCGTTATATATATATATATATATATATATATATATATATATATGTGTGTGTGTGTGTGTGTGTGTGTGTGCGTGTGTGTGTATGTGTACATAACATATTATACCGACCTAGAAATAATATTAATGTGATAAATTCGAAAGTAAAAATGCGTCTACTCATAAACACAAGTCCACAAACAGAAAAAGACCTATTATACAAGGGTTATGTATTCTGAAATTATTAACATATCATTTGAAAGGTTTTTTTTTAAAAAAAATAACATTTTGATAGCTATTTAGAAAATATTTTTGTGTTCATCGAATTACTTTAATATCAAAATCAAGAAGAAGTATTTTATTTATGACTAAATAAATGGAATAATTATAAAATTTATTAAAAAATTTCAAAAAAATAGCATTTGCTCAGCCTCTCCTATCGAGAGCATCTAAAACAAATCTTGAACTAAATTTGAATGCTGAGATTTGTGAGAACTCATAGATCTAACATGTATTGATTTTTTATTAATTGTAATCGATATTAGTATAATAAACAATTTTAATAATTTAACTAATAAAAAAGTAGTCAGTAAACTAAAAATAATTAGTGAAATTTTTGATATTTTTCTTATAAAAATTTTATTTATTTATTACAGTATATATTCGAGAAGTAATACTTATAATATAGTAGTGGTTAACTTCAATTTAGTCGAAAAAATAAATTTCGTTCAATATATGTACGAAAAATATTTTGAGTACTGCACCTATTCGTTTAATATAAGAATTGAATTTTATTTAAGAATCGATGAGGATTTTCATTTTTTAAGCTATTTATACCAATAATATATATTTTATCTCGTAGAGAAAATTTCTTTAATTTTTTAAATTATGTAATCTTCAAACCTTTTTTATTTACAAAATATATAAATAAGAAATTAAATACATTTTTTAATTCCTATTAAATTAAAATATATAACGAAATTTATGTGTTGTACATTTAAAAATATATAATTATTTTTTATTTAAATTATATCATTTAATCAATATGTGTCAGTTTTAGAACTATTTTATGAAAATTATTTAAGTTCATTTATAAGTAACTCTGAAGAAAATCATACAGTATAATATATTGAAATATTGATTTCACATGTAATATTTTTATATGAAATATATTTTAATTACTTATTAAATATATAAATACATATGGAATTAATAGTTTTACTATCATGAATTTGTTTATTGTACGTTTTATTATTGGATAAATTTTTATTTTGTGATAAATGATAACGAAATGATATTAATTTTTTCATTACGTAATCGCATAAAAACAAATACAACCTTTTTCTACCACAAAAACAATTTCAATCAAATTTTAATCTCATCATTGGTGGACACATATCGTGAAAAACCTAGTCACATTTCAAAAAATGTAATTTGTTTTTGACATTGTCAATATAAAATCGGATTATTTTTCGAAGCGTCGTGACAAAAAAAAAACATTTGTCAGATATGAATTAATGTCGTAATAATACGGACAAGAAACACTTTTAGTGTGGTTATAAAAAGCAACAACTGTCCAATAAAACAATCTCTGCGCGTATCTTTAATGAAAAATTCAAGTGACGTTTAGAGTTGGCGGTATAAACGCTTGATATTAAGATATAAAGACGACCGAGATAAGTTTCGATAAACAAAGAGCTAGAAGAAGATGAATAACATCAACAACAACAATAATAAAGGAGAGAATGAAAAAAGCAAAGCGAAAAAAACAGACACATACAAACTCACACATAGATATATAGAAATGGCAATAAATCTCTCTCGTCGAGAGAGTTTGAAATGAAAATGGCAGCTTGTGCACTGATATTTGTATTTGTATTTTGAGACCAACGGCATTTGCAGAAAAATGTTCACAAGCGAAACAGAATATCGTTTCGTAAGATAACATCACGAATATATTTTCTTTGATAGCTATTGTAGGTAATAAAAGTTTAGTTTACAATGTTTATTGAAATATAACTCCTGCTTATTGAAATATTACAAAACAAATTATTTGAAACGATATTAGATTTTTCTTTACATTCAATCGTTATTACCCTAAGGAAATCATCAACAATTATTAATATATAAAATAATATTATTTCTCAATATATATTCCTACACACACACACATACACATAAATATAAATATATATTTATATATATAAAATCAATAATTGCTCAAAATTTACAATAAAAATATCCTTATTATTGGGTTGTTCGAAAAGTTCGTTCGGTTTTTTCAATAACAAAAAAAGTAGAGTTAAATGTAGAATTACATAAATGAGACTGGAGGGTAATAAAAAATAATAAATGATAATAAATAAATTTAAATGTATGTTTAAACTCTCAGTTTCATTTGGGCCACCTTATATAAATAACTTTAGGCACATTAATTTTATCTTACAATTTCTTGACAGATGATATTTTGAATTACATTTAACAAAAAATAAATGTAAAATCTGATTTTATTATGTATATTTGTCATTATTTTAAAGATGGAGGAAAATTGTATGTATTTTGGCATCTTATGCTTTTTAATTTCTGAATAAGCAAATATTCTATACAAATTAAAAAAAATTGTAGTGTATGAAAATATACAATTAATGAACGATAGTGCATAAAGTGGTTTGCGGAATTTCTTGTTAGATATTTCTTTCGTGACAACATATCAAGCTTAATTGAATCAACAAGGATTCATACTGATCAAATCAATATTATGATTGACAATAACTAGCGTTCAACAACAACGATTAACAAAAATCCTCAAAATATAAAATAGCACCGTATATAAGTAAATAGAAAAACTGGATTTTTTAGACGATTTGATGTTTGTGTGTTGTAATATTTAAATGGAAAAAATATTAGATTGTATTTCCACCTGCGATTCATTAATTAAACGTAATACAAGTAAGCCATTGTTGTTAAGAATTATAACTGGCGATAATAAACAAATTATTTACAATAATGTAAAAGATCATAGAGATGAGTCGCCATTAACGACTACAAAAGCCGATATTCACATAAAAAAGTTGTGCTTTTTGTATGGTGCGATTGTAAATATGTTTTTTATTATAAACTTATTTCGAATCATGAAGCGTTTAATTGGGATTAGTATTATTTATAATTATTTCAATTAAAGATATTAGTGTAATTGTATGGAATTAGTTAACAGAAGAGATTTTGCTTCCCATTATAATGAAACTAAACTATATATTTCTTTAATAACTAAGAAAACTTTTTTGGAGATTTGGTGAGATGTTTTATCTTAGAGTTCACTTATGGGAAAACTGAAATTTTCTGAAGATCTACGAAAATCACTTGGAGTGTATATTTTGGTCGAAAAATCAGATTATTCTATAAGGATAGAATTAAGAAGTTTTCCAAAAAGTATTGAAAGTTTATTAATAAAAACCGTGCATATATTGATCAATAAAGTTGCATACATATAAAAAAATATTTTTAATTTAACTTAATAAACTGAGCAAGCTTCATGAACAACACAATAAATTACTGAATTATAATTTAAGTTAATATTTGTAAAAACGTCTGTTTTTACACTTAACCTATTAACCATGGAATATTACATACGTTGAGTTTTTATTTGTAAGCCACAGAATATTCCGTTTTTTCAATCTTGGTGTTTATTAAAAATTACAACTGATTTTGTATTAATCAAACTAATTATCATAGATATTTACTGATATATTTTTCATAAAACAAGATATTATAGTAAGAAATGTATTATTTTTACTAAAAATATAACTTTCAACAGGAAAAATAAAAAATCTGTCTTTAAACAAAAAACACCTATGAGTAAAATTTCAACATTTTTATGATTTTTAAAATAATTTAATGGAAACATTAGGAGGGAAATAAAAAAGCTTTTAGTTTATATCCATATCTGTTAACAAAAACTGAAGTATTATATAAGCAAAACTATATCATCGAGTTTAAAAAAAATATTGAGTGAATACTTATAAATCCTTGGCTTATTAATATTAGAAGTATATGAAATTTTTCCCTAACTTGTTGATATTTAGATGGAATTAAAGGTTTTTTTAATTAAAAATTTGTGTTTTTATTCTTTTATTTTGTCAATAGTAGTAAATCTAAATAAAAATTATACATTTTAAATTAGTATTGTTAACTTTAACACTGTCTTATTTTATTAAAACTAAAAATAAATAAGGTACATATTTTCTAATATATACTATTTTTATTTAATTGGCATAAGAATTAAAAGAGCCTACGTAATAACTTGTTAAACTTTTGTTCATAATGTAGTATCTGAAATTTCATGTCGCAATTTTTTTCGGAAATTAAAAAATAATAATTTTAACTTGAAAGATAATGAAAAATCAATTGCACAATTTGCAAATAGAGTAACTGTTAATCAAAGTACAGCGAATCGATGTTTGCATGAGGTAGGAAAGCCTCACTGCTAACGAGATGAACAATTAACTTTTATCATTTAATTTCCATAAATGAAATAGTTTTTTCTTTCTAATAATAACTTAAAATGTAAATGGACATATTACGATAAAAAACTCAATTAGTTGTTCTTAAACTCTAGTAAAGTTTCTATTTCAAAGCCACAACTAAATATTTATGGAAATAAAATACAGTTTTGTATCTGGAAAAATATGTATTGAGTTATTTGTTGTTGATTGGTCCAATTAGATTTGATAAACATCAAAAAACGCAGTAATTAACATTTAACGCATCTGAACGAACCACTGATTCAAAATAGATATATTTTTCGAAAAAATGAAATATTCATTGATCTCTACGATCATTCCAGATTGCACGTTACAGTAATGACTCAGAAAACTAAATATAATGTAACTACAATAGGTAATCCTGTTCAATCCGGTGTACTCTCCGAACATTGATTTATCTGATTTCAGTTTTTTCGTTCAATGTAGCATGAGCTTTTGGGTATACGATTCAGTAACTATAAGAAAATACGACAATAGATCAATAATTTCATACCCTAAAAGGAAAAAGTATTTTTTTTATATAATGGAGAAAGTTTAATGTAACATAAAATATTTTTTAAAAATTAATAAAAAAAATATTGAAACACGAATAAAACGTCTTAATATTCTTAACATATTTTTCATCTTAATATGTGTATTATTAAGTATAACAAATAAAGATAATATTTTTAATGCCTATTATAAATATAAAACAATAATTTAACTATACATGATTTATTATTTGATACTCTCAATTACCAAATTCAAATTTTACTATTGATAAAATTTTTTTAGAAAAAATATTTTTTCACTAAAATATTTGTTACATTATGAATTTATATAAACATTTTTTATAATGAATCTCAATATAAATATAGGGTCATCCAAATGTGACGGCTAGAATTGTGTTTTATTAAAGAGAAATTATACATGTTTCCGTATATACCACCCTATACACTTGTTTATTTTTAATAAAACACAAACCTATGCGTCACACTTGGATAACCCTATATAAATAATGTAACTATTGTTTTCAAACTTAAAAAAATCGATAAATATAGCTTATAGTTAAAACATGGAAAATGTAAACAACAAAACTATTACTTTTAAACACAGTATCAATGACTGAGTTTAGAGAATAACAACCCCACTCTTTCTCTCTACCTATCTATATATCAGTTCACAACATCTGCTGACGTTTTCCGATTTCCATATTTTACTTTTTATGGCTAGTCCATTGACTTTTCGTTAAAGTTCTATTACACAATACTTTTCTTAGTTTTTTTACTATTGTCTGCGTTGAAGTGTCCAGTTTATTATAAGTTTCTTGAGTCTAGACCCATTCATTTATTGCACTTGCACGTGTGACACTAGCTGACTGTTTACAAATGTTTCCATTACAATTTCGATTACACTTTAGGTCTTTTATGTCACATCTGGACATTTTCACAAAACGTATCGTTTGTTTATCCTTTTTAAATGTAAAATTATTTGTTTTTTTTATACAAAATCTATTTGTGTTTGACTTCGTCAGTTAAGAGCTATGTGAACTTTTCAATAAATGAAAAATATCTTTCAATTTAATAAATATATGATAGTAAAATATTTTTAAGAATGAATACATAACAGTTTGAATTATATGGAAATAAAATAGTTGATTGCCTTATAAAATTTATTTCTAATATTTTTATTTTTAAAAAATCGATTAAAAGAAGTGTATAAGATAATTATAATTTTAATTTTATCACTACTTTTAAACTTCTAATTAGAAATTTAGTAATATTTTTATATTATAAAAGGTAAAAATTTTGAATATAAAATAACACGGGCTACAATTATATAGGGTCAACCAAATGAGAAGCTTAGATTTGTGTTTTAATATATATATATATATATATATATATATATATATATATATATATATATATATATATATATATTATTAAAACACAAATATAGGCGTCACATTTGGATGACCCTATATATATTATAGAAAATATGAATATTATATAAATATTTAAGTCACATAAATTAAAAAATTAATTAACAATCTCCTTGACCATTATGAAAAATGAAAAGTTTATCAAATTATTAATTTAAAAAAAATATTGATATATGACAAAGTTAAAAGTAATATGATTTTAAAATTTAATGAGATTTGAATCTTTTTACAAACAAAAATTAATAAAATAAATACATATATATTTATATACGAACACATACATATTATATATATATATATATATATATATATGATTTTTTTTAACGTGATAGAACTTTAAATTAAATCCCTATCAAAAATTCTATCTTACCTAAAAAAATATATTTTATATATACGAGTATACGAAGGTCGTGTGATAAGTTTGTTAAATTTATTAATTGTTTAATTTATTTAATTAAATTTTTCAATTTAGTTTTTCTTACTTTTTTACCATACTTATCAAAGGACCTTCGTATATAAATATGTATGTAAGTATACATGCAGGTATAATAAAGTTGTTTTTTTAGGTTGGATTGAACTTTTGATAGGAATTTAATTTAAAGTTCTATCACTCTTAAAAACTTAAAAATATATATATATATATATATATATATATATATATATAGATATATATATATATATATATATATATATATATATATATATATATATATATATATAATTTGTATATATGAATGCACTTTATAATTATAAAAATAATCTGAATAATAAAATAGTTTTTTAAAATAACTGATTAAAAATAACTTATGTTTTGAAATATATTAAGAAATAATAAAAACAGGCAATATTTTTTAATAAAAAAATGAGACTACTGTTTTTTCTTAACTTTTTAATAATTGATGAGTTTAATTTAAATTTGTAATTCTATGTATTTAATAAAAATTGAATGAATGTTATTAATAAAAATTAACTAACAATGCGATTACATTAAAATTACAGACATAATTCACTAATTTGAATAATAATCATTTATTAAAATTATTAGTAATTTAGATGAAGATAATATTGAAATCAAAGTATTAATTTTAATTTACATATCTGTATATCAAATATTATCAACATCGAAATTAACATAATAAATAAATAAATAATTGTTAATTGAACTGTTATAATTTTGGAAGAATAATTATTTATTTTTATATACACACATACATACATACATACATATATACATACAGACATACATATATATATATATATATATATATATATATATATATATATATGATTCAATAATTATTACTAGATTTTCATTATAAAATAAATTATAATAATATATTTCTTTGAGATAATGAGTCTGATGGCAAATTTTAAATTCAGAAAAAATCCTTATATTAATATTTACACTACTTTTAATTTAATTTTTAAAATTATTAATTAAAAAAGCATTTTATTAAGAAACTGGAATAAAGAATATTATAAGCGCGAACAACTCCATGAACATCGAATTTTATTCAATTTGTTTTTGTAACTTTATAACTTAATTTTTATTGCGTAATAATTTTTATCATATAAAAAAGAACTATTACTCGTATTTGGTTAAAAACTCTCTATGTTTGGCATCTGATAAAAGACTTAAACATGTAAATAAAAGTTGCAATTATTTGTCTATTTTCCAAACTCTCCCACCTAAGTCACTCAATTATTTCATATATGTGTATTTTATATACAACAACCAATTTTTTTGAGCTTTTTTATGTTTCGTGTTTAAGTTATTGACTATGATTCTATATATTGCCTACCGCAGTACTAAAACAATGATATCATTTCTATTTTATTAACAAAATAAAACAAATAAACACAATTTAGTAGAATAATAAATCGAACGAAAGTACTTTTCAAGAAATTTAATTCCATTTCGTTAAATTTTTACAGTAATAATTTTCTATTATCAAATTGTAATTGTTAAACACCGAACTTTGACATATTTTCCTTATCAAAATTATATATATATATATATATATATATATATATATATATAAATATATATAAAGAAAGAGAGAGAGTATTTTTTTAACCGTGATAGATCTTTGAATAGAATTCTTATCGAAAGTTCTATCTAACTTAAAAAAACACATGATTGTGTGTGTGTATGTATATATAAAAGCATGACAAAAGTGTTTTTTTTAAGTTCGATAGAACGTTTAATTTCGATTCAATTTAAAGCCCTGTCACACTTAAAAAACCACCTGTATATAAATAAATATATATATATATATATATATAATATTGTATAACATTTTAGTAAAATAAGAAAATACTGAAAAAATATTTTGAGATACATCAATGGAATTATCATATTTCATAAATTATTTGAATATAATAAAAGATATTTAATTAAACGACAAATACATAATTTCTTTAAAACAATAAATTATTTTACTTGAAAAATATTTTATTTGTTCTTTGAAGTTACTTAATTTGAAGAATGTGAATTTTAGGAATGATTTCCTCAATTTTAGATCTGATATTTCACTTCATTATTTTTAATATACGTTATTGTTATTGAATTTAAACTATTTATAAGCATTCTTCGTCAAAATAATATATTGATATAAACTTGCACGGATATTTGAAATTTAGGTACGTAAAGCTATAGACAATAAATACATACAAGCACACACGTGCACACACATAAATAAATATATATATATATATATATGCGTATGTTATAATATGTGTGTGTGTGTATCTATGAATATTCCTTTCTATTAGTTACATGTTTTTGAATATAAAATTATTTTAATAACAATTTCATTGTAAACTTTAAACAATTTAATTTGTAATTAAATGTTTTACTATAACATTGGTTTTCTACGTTTATATTTACATTTGTATGTACGTATATACACAACCATTTTCTATATATAATATATATAAATATATATCAATATGTATGTATGTATATATAATTGGTTTAAGTATAAAACAATGATTAACACATTACTATATTAACTAGTTTATTAAAATGTACATATTTAAACACACAGAATCATTCTAATTACAGTACGATAAATACATGTAATATTAAATACTATTCTATATACACACATTATCGCGCATAAGTCATGGCACACATGGGTAACATAAGCAATTTATTGATATAATGCAATGAAATTGTTAAATTAAACAAAAATATTTAATTGAAAATAAATATAATATTCATTAAATTAATTATTATATGATATTCATTATATTTATTTTCAATTAAATATTTTTTTTAATTTAACGACTTCATTGAATTATATTAATAAATTGCTTATGTTACCCATGTGTGCCATGGGTATATATATATATATAGTCACGTGTATATATATATATACATATATATGAGAGTCGTTTGATAAGTATGGTAAAAAAGTAAGAAAAACTAAATTGAAAAATTTAATTAAATTAATTAATTAAAATTATAAATACATTTTCCATACTTATTAAACGACCCTCGTATATATATATATATATATATATATATATATATATATATATATATATATATATATATTGAAAAGCAAAACATGTTTTATTGAAATTTATTGAAATATGAAAAAATTTATAAGGACGTTTTAATATTTCTTGATATATATATATATATATATATATATATATATATATATATATATATAAACACAAAGTAATAAACTCATTTGAAGAATATAATTCGAAGAAATCAATAATGTCTTCAATAAATTCAAACCGTTCACCTAATCGACGTACAGTTCAGTGAATTCGAATAGTGACACACGCAACATTCGGACGATGCGTTACTATAGATACGAAAGAAAGAGGAGAGAGATTCAACATATTCCATTATTATGTCCGGAGTTTTGATTCACGGCAGTGGTTCTGTGAAGTGACGCTGAAGCTCACTTCGATGTTCAATATTGTAGAAGCGAACATAAATGGGACAGCAGCAGCGCACAGCGGGTGGCAACAAAGAAAGGGAACTTAGATCACACACAGTTTTGCATCGAAGATGATTTCAAGCTATTTGACGACACGAACATGTGGATCGATTGTACAATACAACGTTGCTGTTAGGTATTCCTAATTCTCTACACGATATCCTCACACTAACTTCACTCAGATGAAACTTGTAACTAAAATTACTGAAGGCATGTTGAACATAATTTGGCAACAATCATTAATTCAAATTGTTCTGAGTAGTAAGATGTTTGGTTCCTCTTATTTCTGGTAGCAAGATGCTAGAATATAATTAATTGCGGTTTTCACTCTATTTGCGGGACTTGCTTAGCTTCCATGTAAAATATTTCGAATATGCAAACGTACTTTGTAATTATGAACTACACTACAAATTTAACATATACATTATTACTCAATTTTTAGTGAACAACGAAATATTTTATAATCAAGCTGTTACACACGTATGATTTATATACATAAATTCACACACAGACACACACATATATATATATATATATGTATGTATGTATACAAAGAACTATATAAAATAACATTTAATCTCTAGGGTGGCTTAAATGATACTAAAGGGCTTAAATACACATTTATTTCCTTACTATCATTTACCATTCTTTACTATATTCAGTCTATTATAATTTGGATCATCTCACTTACATAATTTTTAATATAATTGATAATATGAAAATTTATAAAAAAAAAATTAATATGAATTAAATACTTATAATAAACATGCATATATTAAAGAATAAATCTGATGTGTGATTACAATTTTAGAGTAAGTAATTATAAATTAAATCTTAAAAGTAAAAAAAAAATTCAAAATTCAATCCTGAATTTTGTATAGTGTGGTAAAACATACATACACACACACAAACATATATATATATATATATATATATATATATATATATATATATATATATATAATACAAACGTTTTGATTTAATATTATTTTCATGTTTCAACTTAAAAGTATGAATTATTAATTTTATAAATACACAAAAAATATATTTTATTTAATAGAAAATTTAAAAATAATCATAAGTGAAGTATATATATTTTTCTTGAAAAACTATCCAAATATTTTGATTAGTAAAATCAATGGTTGACAAAATAATTTTTCATATGAATCAACTATTAAAAGTTTTAACATAAATAATATATTTTTTTAAAAAAAGGAAGTCATTACACAAGTAATGAATACAATTAAATTTATACAACTAAAACACATTTTCATAAATTGAATGGATGAATGTGATTTATATAAAAATAGTTATCTTTAATTAACAAAGTTGCATTTCAAAGTAAAATTTTAAAAGCAGCTTTGAACTCAGAAAATGCAAAATTGGATATATTATTTAATTGTTTTTATACACACACACACACACATACATACATATGTATATATATATATATATATATATATTGATTATAACTGCAATAATTAAATGACTTGAGTAAGTATAATTATTGTAGTTTCACTATACCAATGAAAGTAATAGCAATTTAAAATATTAATGTTTGATGAAAATAATAATGATATGTAAAATGTGAAAAAATTGTTTATAATTAATAATAGTAAATTAAAACATTGATCTAAATATTTTTTTGTATTTTACACAAATGAATTTTAACCCTAACACCACAATAGTTTAAAGTGTTCAATAATCACTTATTGTTCACTTATTATAAGTGAATAATAAGTGATTATTGAACACTTTAAACTATTGTGGTGTTAGGGTTAAAATTCATTTGTGTAAAGTGAATCAACCACAGTTTCAAAACAACAAATAATTTTTTGTAGTTGACTAGAAACGAAGTGTTTCTTATATAGAATATATTTATGTACAAAGTGTTTCTTATATATATATATATATATATATGTATATATATATATATATATATATATATATATATATATATATATATACGACAGTCGTTTGATAAGTATGGTAAATTTATTTATTGCTTAATTTAATTAATTAATTGATTTAATTAAATTTTTCAATTTAGTTTTTCTTACTTTTTACCATACTTATCAAACAACCCTCGTATATATATATATATATATATATATATATATATATATATATATATTTATACATATATATGCATACATGTGTGTGCGTACGTCGTTAGTATAATAATTTCAACACGTAATATTATTATTTTTATATAAAAATATCTTTAATAATAACAATTAATTATAATTTGTAAGAGAACATAATTAATTTTAATTTTTAATAACAACTAGTATGTGACAAATAAATAATAAAAGCTCTAAATTAAATTGAATGTGAAACAAATTTGTGAAAGCAGTCTTCAAAATATTGTCTTTCAATACAATGTTTTCTATGTACAATAGAGGCGCATGTTTCACAAAGATCGCAAACGAGTTTACGATTTACAATATAATAATCAGCCATAGAATTAAGTTACGCCGAGCATGTCACCAAGAAGTCGGAATAATAACGACGTTACAACAAACAACAATAATTTCATTTGCGTCAACATGATTTGAATTCAATTAAATTTCCAGTAAAATTGTATACGGGGGCGAACAGTTTAATTATCAAAATGATTGGTGAGTGGAAAACAGTCGATATGGATATGGATGACAGAAAAAAATAAATAGCTTAAAAAAATATTAACGGATTTTGTTCAGTGTTTCAGATTAACGTAATAAATAGTAACATGGTTTAATATTTACGATCTAAGTATAAAATATTTTCGGATTATTACTATTTTGATAAACTGAACATAATATAATTATTGAAATTTATTATATGATAATATATTTAGTTAAAATTATTTGTATACATATTTATAGTTTATGACTTTAATAATATTTATTACTAAATGAATCTCTCTCTCTCTCTCTCTCTCTCTCTCTCTATATATATATATATATATATATATATGTATATATATATATACACACAAAGTAATAAACTCATTTGAAGTATATAATTCGATACATAAATATTGAAATCATCGCTATAAACAACAAATAATATTATATTTTGTTTGATAAAAGATAGATTAAAAAACTTCAAGAATAATAACTATTAGTTTTTTAATAGATTTTATTTTCATAAAAACTGTAAATATCAGAAAATAAATAATGTTATAAAACATATATATATATATATAATATTATTTCCAGTCCTTTTTTCCAAAAAAGCAATTTATATATATTTTGAATTCTAAGTTGTATCGGAACTGATTTAATTCTAATACAAAAATAAATTTCTAAAATGAAAAACATAACCACAATATATAATTTAAATTTAATAATTAGTGAATCAATAAAGTTCATTAAAACTTTTACCCACAAAACACGTAAATCAATTGAAAATTTAAATTGAACACAGTGTTATTAATAGTTATTAATAGGATGTTAATAATATATCGTTATATTAAACTGGAGTAATGAAAATGAAATGTTTGATACTAAATATGGCTATCTCAAAGTTTCAATTAATTTTAATCAGAATAAAATTCAGAATTGATTATAATAAAGTTACGAAACTTATTTGTGGAGCTAAACGTTTGTTTTTAAAAAGTTTATAAATATTTTTGATTGATACATTTTGAAATTGTTCTTTTTTATTATATTAAATTCAAATTATATTTATAAAAAATAAATTAATTTTCAAGATTAGGAATAAAACTATATCATATTAAAAAATATAAAAAAATATTAAAATAAGATAATTTTTTTATAATTAAAATATTTTTGTTATCAATGAAATTACTTTCTACGTTATTTAAATTTTAAAAATAATATAGGCATCAGAGATTTTATTCAAATATAAATATAACACAATGTCTAATGTTTTCACTTTTTTTATAATTTTGATTTTTTGATCAGTAAATTATATAATGTAAAAAAAATAAATTTTATCTTAACTTTTTTATATGTTTGACTAATATCCTTTTTAAATCAAAACAATATTTGTTTCATATGATGAACTTCTTTTATAATAAAATTATGTATACCTTTTTAGTTTTACATTTGTTATATATATATATATATATATATATATATATATATATATTATTTCACAGATTGTACTTTAAAAATTCTATATTCTTCTTTCAATTTACTTTAATTTTATTAAAATATACTTTCAACTGGATAAATAAAGAATAATTTAAGTTTTATTATATTACTGTGATTAATTCACTTTTAATAATTAGACTTTTTTATATTAATCAATAATTATTTTAATTATGTCTATTTAATATTATCTTCATTGATTTACAAGCACATAAATTATTATAGATTAATGTATAATATCTCTATTGTCATTGTACAAATGTGACTATTTTGTGAAAAATAAATCTTTTTCAGATAATATGGGAAATTAAAAAAAATATTTGATAAAAATTCTGTATGTTAAATAAAAGCAATTTATAATTCTTCTTTTACTTTTCTCTAGGATTCTACCTATTCATCTTTAATTCATTTTATGTAGCCTATCCCAACTTAGATACACAACTTATTAATCAACCCTTGAAATAGACATTCAGGATAAGGTTTAATATTTGGATGAATATCTCGAGCAATTTTGATTAGAAAACAATCTTCTACTCTGCTAACATAATCGTTTCATTGTTTCTTTTGTATTCTTGTGAATTTTACGATGTCAGTTATGTTACTTTATTCTTTTACTTATACATTTTGTACTCGGTCTAGTTTATTATTTCTACCTAAGAACTTTAGAGTACTCATCTATGCTATTCTTAGTATCTATTTCATTTTGCTGATTTTTGGATGAGTTTCAACTTCATATGTCATCATTTATACTACCGATGTTATAGATTTTCACTTGACTTTCCAGACTAAGATATTTGATTTTCCAGGTGATATCTCTTAACAATCTAAATATTTTTGATACTCAATTGCAAGTAAAAATAATTCTAAGTAATATAAATGACAATCTATTTATTATCTCATCTATCTCAAATTTGCATCATATTAATTTTTATGTTACAGTATTTTCTATAAATATATATTAATATAAATGTAACTAAAGGTTTAGACACACATTTATATATTACAAACGTTAGTCTCATTTCTGCCACACATATATATATATATATATATATATATATATATATATATATATATATATATCTTTCAATTAAAAGGAGTTTCTTTAAAATTTCATAAATAAATATTTTAATACTGATCTACAACAATAAAATCATAATATATTGAATGAAATTATAAAAAGTTTAATTAATTATAAAATTATATAAAAGGTATTTCAATAAGAATGTCAACATTTTGACAGCTGGTAATAGCAATGTTTGAATTTTTATTCAAAATCATTTTGACATTTCAACTTAGTATATTTTGGCAAATTAACATGGAAAATTTAACAATTCAACAACGCTTAGAAATTGTAAAAACTTCAATAGACTATTTGAAACATAAGTTTAATGAGTCTATTATTTCAAGAAATGAACCTATCAATTGTCCACCAAGATTATGTAATCTAACTCCATTGGATTATTTTTATGGGGTTTTGTGAAATCATTAGTTTATGGCAATAAACAACAAATAACAGAAACATTAAAAATAATTATATAACATGTAATTCATTAAATTAGACCACAATTATATGAAAGAGTAACTAAAAATACTATGTCAAGCGAAGTCGTAGTGGTCGTATGAGTGAAATTGTATTCCATTGTTAATACTATAGAATATGCTTACAAATTAAAAAAATAACTAATTAATTAAAACCTTCTTGTTTTATTTCCATTTAAACTTTTGAAGCGCTTATTGGAAAACTTTATATATAATTAATTAGCGGTTTTATGTTTATTTCCAAATTTTACGGTCAAATAACAATAAAAATATTTTGAATCTTCATACAAATGAATATCAACCGCAATACCGATAAATATTATAAAGTGTTTAATAATTACTTATTATTCACTTTGTTGTATATAACAACAGTAAACTAATGCCCATTTATTGTAGATGGCGATGCCGCCATTATCAAAGCATTTTACTATAAAATCTAGATTTTGTAATATAGAACATATTATAAAATATATATATATATATTTATATATATATATATATATATATATATATATATATATATATATATATATTTATATATATTTATATATATATATATATATAAAGAGAGATAGAAAGAGACAAATAAGTCTGAATTATAGTAAAGAATAATAAATGATAGTAAGCAAATAAATATATGTCTTAATCCATCAGTTTCACTTGGATCATTCTATATGAAGTCTAAATTTTATATCAGAACACTACAATAATGACAGTATTGCTAACGAAATGCGCATTAGTTTATTGTTGTTATAAACAAACAAAGTAAACTATAAGTAATTTGTAAATACATTCTAATATTTTGTGGTGTTGGGAGTGATAATTCATTTGTATGAAAATAAAATTATATTAAATAATTATATTATTATACTCTTATGAAGTAATTATTTTGTATGTAATTTATCATTTAAATCTTTCGTATAATAATAACAATAACAATATAGAGTTAATATTGATATTCTTTGATTATAAATTTGCTCGTACTTAAATGTGTAAATAAAGACAAATATCAAATATGACATAAATCACATGGAAAACAATCAATACGACCATGGTGCATAATAAATTTAATATGCTTACACAGTTATAATTAATAAATTATTTTCTTGAAATGTGTTAATTTTAATAGACAAAATTACCAATATGCGAATCGTAACAATGAATATTAATTTATCGAAAGCCGTTTACCTAGTTGATCTATTAATCCTTTATAATAAACTAGTCCAAATTGATGAAAATCTATGATAGAGTAACAGTAATGGTATAAACTAAATTGAACCACATGCAATACGCGCGTGCTTATGGGATTATTTTACGAAATAACGATATAATGTTCACTTCATTATAAACTAAACATATCGGATGGGACGACGAATTGAGCTTTAGTTCAAATAAATTAATCAATCAATTAGTGCCGCTCATTTGCTCACATGGATTTCAGCACAATCAATCAAACACGGGGATACACAAACTGCGACACATTCTCTCGTCTCCCACTACAAAACCATTCCCATCACAACCAATGCACACTTCTCGACGCTCATCCCTACCCGATGTGGTTTCGATCAGTAAATCCCCACTTCGGCTTCGCTTCTCAACTCATACCATATTCGCGGCGTTTCAACTTACACCAGTCAAATTGTATCCTGTAACAAAAATCGACATGCAGTTCAATTTGGTTTTATTTTATTTATATTTACGTCCGATACATCACTGAATATACATTCAATTTAAACATGTTTGCATTTTCGTAGCAGAAACCGACTTCAACCGTAATTCAGTTTTGTATAACGACGAATGTCGTTTTTAATCAATTCTGCTTTACGTTATTATTTCAATAACATACCGTGTAGCGTATCAAACCACATTTTATATATGTATACGGAAATATAAATGTTAACAAATGATTTTTTATTGTATTTTTGCTATTTTTTCAATGGATACTTTTTTAATTGGAACTTTTTATTTAACGACATATATTATTTCATTTATAAGCTTAAATATATATAATTACCACTTATTTTTTCCCATTGATTAAAAAATTAACAGATTTTTAATCAATAAAATTGTTAATTATAGTGTTTTCAAAAACAAATTATTTAATGATTATTTTAAAATATTTTAAAATTTTGAATGTATATTTATATATATATATATATATATATATATACATAAAGAGAAAGAGAGAAAGAGATGAATATATAAACAAAAATCACAGTAAAATGAGTATAAATAAAAGAAGTTAAAAATTATTTACATTTAGGACAACTCATTACCATTAAAGGAACATTTATGAACTAAACAAAAGAATAAAAATGGAATGGTAAATAAAAAAATATGAAGATGTCAATTGACATCTTTTTTCAAATTTGAAAGAAATGTTCATACATTCGATTATCACAAACCCAACATTACTGGAATCTGTGGAGATCTAAATTAAAAAGTTTGCTGAATCATTGGTTATTAAATTAGCATACATAGTTTACTTAACAGTTAATTCGAAATTTTCATAAACTCAGACAATGGTCTAATGATTTCAGATTTATTAAGTTTTTTACAATACCGAAAATAATATTTTAAAAAATGCAATTATAAATGTGCATGCACTAATATGTATAGGAAGATGTACAAAATCTAAATAGACTACTCTAACATAGAAATATAAAAACGTAACATATGCAGATATACAATTCAACTCAAATAGATCTCGCAATCTGAAAAATTTCAAATAATTTGAAGCAAAAAGAAATACGAAATGACAATATATCAATTTAGTTTTTTTTTACGAGATACGAATCTAACACGCAAAGCATGCTGTAAAAGACAATAAATAACATTTCTTTTAAGAGTTGATAAAAAATACACTCATGTTCAAATAATTGATTTTTAGCATTGATATTAACTTTAATTGATTTATTCACGTAAGCAAATTTATACGGTAATCTTCTTGAAACCAACTTCTTAAGAAACATTAGACTGTCCAATAAATATACACATATATACATTGCATATCTTTCTATTTTAAATAATGATTGCTCTGCCTCCGACGTGATATGAAAATTTCGTTTTTGAAATTTCTCGAAGTTTTTTAAGAATTACCGATGTACATATTAGGTTGTCAAATATCTCCCTTCCGCCTTTTTGTCTTTTGAATTTCGCGGCTATGTACAAAAAAAAAAAAAAACGGAAGGGAGATACTTGACAACATAATATTTCATGAAATAAATTAATAGTGCTCCGTACATTATTAGACATAAGCAAATTCAGGAATCTACGAGTGAAGCGAGTAGGAGGTGAAACTCTCTAATATGTAATAAAATAAAAAAAATAATCGACCATTAGTTCGAGTGTATCGAATAACGATAAAAAATGCACAAAAAATTACACTAGCGAAATTATCTCCGAGTTAATGGTGAAATCAATTTATATTACAGGTAACCAGATTAATAATGGTTGACTGTAGAAGTTGAATATTTTTCTTTGTTTAATGGAAAAAATTTTGATCAATGATTATTACATGTTCTTACTTATGATAATGAAACATAATTTTTAATGGAATAAAAAATCAGCAGTTTCAAATAACACAAATAAGAATATAAAGATTTATGTGAGGAATAGTATGTAGAGATAAAAAAGAACCAAATGGATGAGAAAGAAAACAAAAGTTACAGACGCTATAGCAAAAGGGAAAAGTTTAAAATGGAAATGGACCGGTCACATAGCAAAACAAGAAATTAATCGATAAATAAAAGAAATCATTGATTGAAAGTGTAAATACATAAAAAGACCTAAGAAGATATTTATAGAGAGATGGCACAGAGACATACAAAAATTCGTCGAAATTGATTGGAAGAGAAAGACAGTAGATCGGTTTAAGTAGAAAATTTTAGAAAAGAAACATGTGTATAGCGTAGTGTAAAGAAAAACATGTGTATAGTTTTTTTGTTTTTTTAATAAAACACAAATCTAGGCATCACACTTAGATGATCCTAAATTTATATATATATATATATATATATATATATATATATATATATATATATATATATATATATACGAGGACCGTTTGATAAGTCTGTGTAATTTCCGAAAGATGGCACCATTGGTGCATATCGAGGTTATTTTTAATTAGTAGCACCTCTTGGAAGAACACACATCAAGTTTCAGCCATATCGGTCTATTTCTTTGTGTTTGACAATCGTTGGAATCAAGGAAATCGAGTGATTGTCAAATAATGGACGAAAAACAATTTCGCGTGTTGATTAAACACTACTTCATTAAAGGCAAAACGCCTCAGGAGACTAAACAAAAGCTTGATAAACATTATGGTGACTCTGCACCTTCGATTAGTGCGGTTTATAAGTGGTTTCAAAATTTTCGGAGTGGCCATATGAGCACAAGAGACGCTGAAGGTTCTGGACGCCCTGTTGAGGTCACCACTCCAGAAATCATTGATAAAATCCATGATATGGTGATGGATGACAGAAGAGTGAAAGTGCGTGAGATTACTAGTGCTGTAGGCATCTCGTGTGAATGGGTACATAATATTTTGCACCAACATTTGGACATGAAAAAGCTATCCGCCAGGTGGGTGCCGCGATTGTTCACGATCGACCAAAAACGAGGTCGTATGAAGTGTTGCAAGAACGGTTTGCAGCTGTTTCAGCGAAATCCGCAGGACTTTAAGCGTCGTTTCATCACTGTAGATGAAACATGGATACATCACTACACTCCTGAGACCAAAGAGCAGTCTAAACAATGGGTTATCAAGGGGGAATCTGCTCCGAAAAAGGCGAAGACAATTCGGCCGGGAAGGTTATGGCGACTGTCTTTTGGGATTCGCAAGGAATAATCTTTATCGACTATTTGGAAAAGGGTAAAACCATTACAGGTGCATATTATTCATTGTTATTGGATCGTTTGAAAACCGAGTTGCAAGAAAAACGTCCCCGATTAGCCCACAAAAAAGTCCTCTTTCATCACGACAGCGCACCAGCTCACACCTCAGCAGTTGTGGTCGCAAAACTAATGGAAATAGGGTTCCAAATCGTTTCACATCCCCCCTATTCTCCAGACTTGGCTCCATCGGACTATTATTTGTTTCCTAATATGAAGAAATGGCTCACGGGAAAAAGATTTTATTCGAACGAGGAGGTGATTGCATGAACGAATGACTATTTTACAGACTTGGACAAATCCTATTATTCGGAAGGGATCAACAAACTAGAGCAGCGTTGGATGAAGTGTATAAGCCTAAAAGGAGACTATGTTGAAAAATAAAAACGATTTATTCAAAAAAATGAAGCCGTTTTTATTTTTACACGGACTTATCAAACATCCCTCGTATATACATTAGTAAGAGTAAAAAAAGGAATGTGGTATATTTTTTCAAATTATTTTTTTTAATTTTTGAGTAAGGAAAATTTTCAACATTTATTGCAAAATCAAAAAATTAATGTAAAAAATCAATTTCTGATAGTAGTATATTTGTATTATATTTTAAAGTATTATTAAACTAAATCTTTCCTATTTGTATATTATTCATGTACATGTTGGTGGACGAATATAACATTAATTTCACAATTACCTGCAAATTTTATAGTAGAAAATACTAAATTTTAATTTTTTTAATACTTATATATGCACACACTAATTTATTTTTTAAATTCGGGTTCAATGAAAAGTCATTAAGTGAATAAAAAATTCATGATAACCTCTTACAAATTTCTATAAGTAATAAAAAATCAAATTTTAACATTAAAATGAGAAAAAACTTTTTTGAAAACTTACACTATTTTATCATCAAATATGTAAACTGGTCTAAAAATAATTATATTACCCTTTTAAAGTGATAGAAAAAATTTTTAATTGTTTTAATGATACTTTATAAAATAATAAAAAATATGTTAAAAGCAAAAATGTTCTTAACTCTCCTAAAATGTTAAATGTTAAATGCCTTTTTGAAAATTAAAAATCATTTGGCTTTCGTTTGATGTGGGCGTTATGATGATATCTATCTATATATATATATATATATATATATATATATATATATATATATATATATATATATATATATATATATATATATATATATATATATATATATATATATATATATATATATATATATATATATATATATATATATATATATATATATATATATATACATGCAGCAAGTGATAAAAAAATCTTTTTCAAAGAAAATGTATATAATGATATTCAAATATCTTTATAGTACTTTTTGTTAAAGAACACAATTTGTTATATATTCTCTATTGCTTTGCAAACGTTAATAACGCAGTGAAAAAAACGATTATAAATATTGAATTTAACATAGATAAAACATCATTTGATACTTGAAAAGATATCAAAGGGAAAATGTTCTACTTCTAAAAGACAATAATTGTCGTTGTTAAATAAATCACTCTTTCTTGTTCAATAAAACGTTTTGAGATCACAATCATCAGTTTCTCAAGACAAATACAATTTGCTATTCAGATGTTCTGCAACTTTGTGTTGTTGTTATGATGGAACAAACGAGCCTGCAGCTCGCAAATCATAAATATGTTTCAATATTTGAAGAATAATGTTTTATTTATTTATTTTATGCGTCGTAAAAGAGATGAGAGTCGTGAAACATTTTAGTATAATTAAATTTCATGAGTCGACGCTTACAGTTGCAGTGAATTGTTGAGGCAATGGTGTTAGACGATGATACTGCGAACATGAATAGATTTTACTTTTTGTTCGAAATTTTGTATGTATTTGATGTTATCAAAAAGTACGACGATATTTAAATTTTATTGTTTTATTTCAATACTGTCAAACAGATATAATAACACGAACATTTTTGAAGTCATCTTTTTGAAAATATATATAATGAATAGGGAACTGAAGCAGACAACGTCTATTGTTTTGTTACGTTTATTTATTGAAATAATATGACAATTTCATTTTCATATTTAACGATATACAGTATCTCGCACCTCTATTCGTTCATTACTACTACAATGATGAAATGAAAAAAAAATGAATTGTGAAATAATTCATAATTATTTTTAGTACAATATTGATTATCATGTAAATTATTATTTTATTATATTTATAAAAAAGTAATTTGAGTCATGAAAAATATGGATAATATTTAAAAACTGCTTAAAATTACATCAAACATTTTTGTTTGTGTATCCCAATACTTGTGAAAAAAGATCTTAAAAATACCATGCCTAATATCTTGTAGAAGAGATTGTAATTTTTCAACTTTCTTTAAACTTTTTAGAACAAATTAAATTCTTTTTTTGTTATATCCGAACTTATATGTTCCTGCTTAATGAAGAGGGTGAATTTAAGGTCCTCCATTATATTTATTTTTTATTCCCAATTTTTTTTTAAAACTGACCACAAATGTTCAGTATGGTAGAGGTTAGATGATTATGGAATTTTTTAGAACATACAAACAGTTGTACAAGAACTACAGACGAGAATCAAAAGAGAAAGTAATATACTTTCTACACTTTCTTTTAAGGTGTTTATTAAAATCTCGATAAATTTTGCAGTATTCATATGAGTTCATAAATAAAAATTATTTTCGAAGAAAACCGTAAAACGTACCCGAGTATAAACAATTCTCTACTGGTATTAATTGTCAAAAAATTTCTTTTTCCAAGCATTTATTTAATTGGCTCTATATTTTTTTAATTCTATTCCAATCGAAATTATAAAATCTAATTTAATTGTTGAAAATAACATTATTACAAAAATCTGCATTGTTGTTTATATACTTTTCAGCAAAATTAACTTTCTTTTTTCTATTTACGTAGCTAATGTATGTTGTTTTTGTGACATTTTTATATTTGTATCCATTATATATTCATACTTCTACTATTTTTTGTGCGTTCAATAATTTTTTGGGTACATTTGACAACAATTCAAAATCGCTATTAAAAGAAATCCTGCTCACTTTCTTTAAAATTGTACTTCATCACAATCACATATTTTTTAAATGTACTTTTGAGTATACTTTGAAGATAGTTTTAACTTCTATATTTATTAAATTAATCATATTTTATAGTGAAATTACTTCTTTAATCAAATTGTTATTTTTTGAAGGTTTTATTCTATTTATAAGACAATATTATTAATTTCAACAATTATTTCAATTTGTTTTCATTTCATGATTCCATAAACCTTTGTAAGATTCAGAAAAAGTTCATAATTTCAATAATTTAAAAATTGGGTTAGTCTATTACTTTTCAATAAAATTACTGGCTTTAAAGCAATTTGTGTCGTTTTCAAATAAATAATGAATTATATGAACACTAATGTCAAATTTCCAGCACACAATATCTACTTCACTAATTAGGTTGTTTTTTTTATTGTGAATATATTTTAAATAAATTTTTCTATCGAAACTTTTTAATTAAGCACGTATTGATATTAATTAAAAAATATAAACTTTTCAAGTATAAGTTGACAATTTTTTCCTCCATTTGTTATAACAATCATTGTGTATGAATACGACTCTTCGCTAATATATATATATATATATATATATATATATATATATATATATATATAAATCACAAATAATAATTAATAATTATATAATAATTAATTTTTTTTAAATGATGATAAACATTTGACTAGTTTTATAGTAACCTATAATAATATAGTAATAAATTATACAAATTTTTATTGTACGTATTATTACATGATATAAAATAAATTAATTGCTCTATCTATGTAAAATTAAAATGTTATAAATTGATATAACATTCGAAACAGTTATTGAGATATTTTTTCATAAATTAAATATTAAAACGAGAACTGAACAAAATGATACGTCAATTATTATTTGACCACAATTTCAATAAAAATACAAAAATATAAAGGTTAATAAACTCGATTTTAAATAATAAATGTATACTTATTCATATGTATTCACACATACGAATATATATATATATATATATATATATATATATATAAGTTGACCCAAATAAGACTGAAGGATAGTGAAGTATAATAAATAATAGTAAGTAAGTAAATATATGTCTAACTTATTCAGTCGTATTTGGATCATCTTATATAATAACGTATTTTTAAACACACTAAGACTTTTATATAAACAATATGTATATATATATATATATATATATATATATATATATATATATATATATATATATATATATATAATATAAAAGTGATAATGTTTTATATATTTGACAGATTTAGCATATATTTAATGTTTGAAAAGTTTTGGTAAAAAGATTGTCAACAAATAAATTTATTCGATATTTAAGATAGTATGTATATATACATACACACACTCACATATATATACAATTTGAAATATCGAATAAATAGTTATTCATCGACTATATTTTTATCAAGAATTCTCAAACATTATAAATATGTGAAAACTGTCAAATATTAAAATTGGTTTGTCATATTTGTCTGTCAGTTTGTGCAGCTTTATAAAATAAAGGGTTTTTTATATACACCTTTATGAATTATAAATATTGTTTTGTGATATATAAATAACATTATACTTTTAAAGCAATTATTTCAAAACTTATAAGTATGTTTTCTAATTATAAATAAAATATAGAATAATAAAAATATTTTTATCTATAAATGATTTTTACTGAAAAAAATTATACTGTTAAAAGGACACGAAAAACAAGGTAGTAAAATAACATTATAAAATATGATATTTAGAAAAGTCAACTTCTTGAAATATTTGATAAATATGGTAAAAGGAAAAATAGATATCAAAATTCAATAACATACTACATAACTCTCGTAATGCTAAAAAAAGTATGCTCTAAATAGAATGATCAGTTTAAGATATACAAAAAGACTAAATTAAAAAATTGCAAAACAAAAGTGATACTTGTTTCGTTGCATAGAGCAGAGATTAAAATTCTAAACTAGAAAATGGAAAATAAACAATTCACATTTAAGAATAAAGTACAAGAAAAATATTTTAGTATGTCCAAAAAATCGAGAATATAGAATAAGAAATGTAGAGATTCAAGAATTGGTTAGTAAAAGAAACTTAATAGACACTATAAAGATTACGAGGAGAGATTGTCTGAGTTACATGCTAGGGAGGGAAAATAAAATCATCAAAAAATATACAAACAGAATATACTGAAAAAAACGGCCTTTGTAAGATGCAAATTAAAACGGAGTAGTAGAATTAGGAGTGATTTACTAGTGTTAGGAGAGAATGAAAACATGGACGAGGCTTTGGTGTGATGCAATGAACTTATTCCGTAAATAAGGAAATATAATATTAATAATAATTAAAAAAAAACTGCTTACACATAATTTAATAAATATTTTAATTGCTTTAATAAGATTTACAGGGATCTTTATACATTTTAGCAATAGTATTTGAATAAGAAAATATTGTTATATAAAATTTTATTATTAAATTATATTCAATTCTTAAAACCAAACAGGGATGAAAGTGGGAAAATGACATAAAATCACTTGAAAATAAAGATTTTGTATCAGGATGACTTCTAATATTCCAAATAGTAATAAATAATGTGATTGACAGATTTTCGAAAAAAACTTAGACAAAATTAAAGTTGATGGTTAAAAAGAAATAACATCTATTTTAATAACTTATATATATATATATATATATATATATATAGGGTGTTTTTAAGCATAATAGAACTTAAAATTGAATTTTTATCAAATGCTCTATCTAATCTAAAAAGCATTTATATTATAACTTTATATAACACACATACAGACACACATGTACACAAATAAATAATGTTTTTTTAGGTTAGATAGAACTTTCGATAGGAATTCAATTTAAAGTTCTACCATACTTAAAAACACAATTATAAATATACATATAATGACCAAAATAAGACTGAAGGTTAATGAAGAATAGAAAATAAATAAATGTATGATTGAACCCTATAGTCTTATTTGGGCCACCCTATATACGCATGTAAATTATTTATTTATATATATATATATATATATATATATATATTCATTTAATTTGTTTTCTTAAAATGATGAGTTAACTGAAAAGATCTATACTAAAAATAATTAATTATACGATTGAAAATATGAAAAGAAAACTAAGTAATTTCAAAAGCTTTCAAAAACCAGATTAAAAGTGCAATTATTAAAGATATTATTATAGAGAAAAAGAATATAACTACATATGTTTTTTTACTGAGGTAAATTCAATTTAATAGAAATTAGTTATCATCTTAGCACAAGATATTATATAAAAGTATTCAATCATCTAATGATTCTTGAACACTTTTATAATATTTATAACGGTGTTGGGAAATATTTCATGTTTAATTTGCATACTTTTTTATACTAATTCTATATTTATAGTAACATATTGTAAAAAAAATCAGTTGAATAATTAATATTTGTGTATAAATTATATAATTTTTTTATTGTAAAAAAATAAAAAATAATTTTATTCAAATTATAAGAAAATATTTTTTTATAAAAAGTATTCGTTAATATTTCCAAAATTAATCATTACTAATGTATTCTTAAGTAAACAAAATACTATAAGATAGAAGGAAAAAAATTAGATTCAAATTGCTGAAATAAAAATAGTTGGAAACAAATCGTTAGAAATAAAAAAAAGTATTTACAATAAAGTGGATGAAAGAGATAAGTGAACATATTTAAGTGAAAAATACGTATGTTTCGTGTTAAAAATAGACTTATTGTAATATGATTATTTTCACGGAATTTTTGTGATTATGAAAATTGCCATAGGCCGATTGTTCATTTTTCCATATAATGTCAATTAAGTTAACGTGATAACAGTCAATTATACTTGTTGTTCCGCTAAGACAAATGGAAATTTATATGATTTCACCATTCGTGTGGTTTAAATGATCAGTCATCACGAATGTTCATTATAGTTCTTCTTTTCTCGTGAAATGAAAAGGATTTCATTCAAGTGAATGAGTTTTCCAATTATAAAATGATTCTATAAATAATCAACGAACGCCTCGATTATTTATTTGAAAATGTCTGGAAAGTATAAAAAATCTATAAATAATATATATGCTTTTTAATAATTTAAGTATTTAAGAATTTTACTATAAGATTATTTTCTGTTTCTATCTTAAAAATAAGAATTTTTTTAATGTTTTTTGTTATATATTTATTTATATATATATATATATATATATATATAAAATATATTTTCTTTATTAATATAAATCTCATCATATTTTATAATTTATAATAATTTGATTTATCATATTCAATAAAAATAGTTTTTATACATAATATTTTTTATATTAAAAATATTTTAAATTTAAACCATACGTTAAACAGTAAAAATTAATTAATTTACGTTAAATAGTAAAAATTAATTAATTTTACTTCTTTTACCAAAATTTTATATGAGATCAATTTTAATTGAATTGAATCATCCCATAAGTACTACAGTATTTTTCTGCTGGTTAGAATGAATAAAAATAATTATTTTTAAAGGAAATGAAAAATAATAATACTAACTTTCTGTTTTTGTAATCAATTACGAAAATTTATAAAAAAAAATAATTTCGTAAACAAGTACGAAAATTGCATGAAACTCTAAAGACAAAATAATATACTTTCATCTAAAGTTTAAAATATCTAAAATTAAAAATTAAAAAAAGAAGAACAATAATATATTTAACTCAAGTATCATAATGACGATTAACTTCTGTAAAAAAGAAAAATATACATCACTGCCGAGAGTTGTCAGAATTGTGGTTGATACTGGTTGTGGTGGCAGTGATTAAGACTGCTGCAACTATACTCGAACGCACGGTCAAGAAGTGTGTGTTTACGTTTCCCTCGGGGTCAAGTAATTACTCGTGGACATAGTTACCAGCTTAGTTTGTTCGGTCATTTCACGAACAAGAGCATTCAGTACGTCTTTGGGATTATAACGCCTCAGCGCATCTCAATCTTAGCTATATTGTAAAGATTTTCTTCAGTTTGAAACTTTTTCGTATTTATGACTTGTACTTATGATGTGGTTCATGAAACTTCGACAAATCTAAAGTTGTGTGTAATATAAACGCAGAATTCAAATGAAGTCTTAGAAAAGTTTAACATTTTAACAATGAATTACAAATTTCATTCACTATTTATACATAGAAGTAATGATATATTTATTTTAAAACCTTAATATTACTTGTTCCCTGTATTTACGTTTTATGTTAGTTTCAATGGAAATATTAAACTTTAATATAAACAACTAATAAGAATCTATACAAAGTAGAAGTTTAAAATCCAATAAGTTTTTGTTTCCGGTCAGTAATAAATATTAAATAATTTATAAATATGATTACTATTTGAAATAATTTGTAACACGGTTTCAGTAAATTTATATATATATATATTAACGAAATTATAAAAGATGTACATTTAAAATTAATTGACTTATTCAGTGGTATAAATGTCACAAAAATAACGTTTTTTTTATATATGCATTAAATATTTATTTTCTATAAAATAAATTTATTTCATTGAATGTTATCATAGATTTAATTATATATTAGCTTTGTTAAAACAATTTCCTCGCCAAAAAAATATTGGAATGTAGAAAACACATTTGATAATATTTGTACCGGTACTGTGTCAAATTCATTTTAATACAAATTAATCACTCACGTAAACCACGACAAAGTTTTATAAATATTCAACAATAATAATTTATTGTTCACTTTATTCCCTAATCCATATTTCTATGGCCATGTCATCATCTTCATCTATTGTTTCATAAAATCTGATGATGGTGGTATAATCATCAAAATGTATATTAGCAAATAAAGTGAACAATAAATGATTATTCAATTCTTTTAAATCATTTGGTGTTAGATATACATGATTAATTTACGTCAATATATATATATATATATATATATATATATATATATATATATATATAATATTAATGCCATTAAGAGTATCTACTAAGTAGAAAATACCTTTAAAAAAAAGACAATCACAAAAAAAATATATTCCAAAAATAATAGCAGTAACCATTAATATTAAAAATTAAAATAAAATTATTATATTTATGTAAATAAAATCCAATAAAATTTATATATATACTTGTATATTATATATATATATATATATATATATATATATATATATATATATATTCATATTTATATATGTATATGTATGTATATAATTAAACAGAATATATGAAGTACTTTTTTAAAAAAAACATAAATTCTTGAAACATATAATGCATTAAAAATATTCTTATAAATATAGTTAAAATAATTAAATATTTTTAAAAAATATACATATATAAAATAAAATTTT
Organism: Neoneuromus ignobilis; assembly: GCA_029203775.1. Lineage (NCBI taxonomy): Eukaryota > Metazoa > Arthropoda > Insecta > Megaloptera > Corydalidae > Neoneuromus > Neoneuromus ignobilis. Next base: position 43,228,336 of record CP092090.1, read on the forward strand.
AATATGACTATATTTATACACGTAAGTATATATATATATATATATATATATATATATATATATATATATATATATATATAAAGAGAAAGAGAGAGAGAGAGAGATATGAAACTGACTTTTTATTTTCATACCCAAATTTGCAATACCATTTGAAATCAAATGAGTGGTTTTTATGTACATTTATCTCATTTACCGACTGTCAAAATTCAGTCAACATATGAAAATTAGTTTCTGAAGTATGTTAGTTGAAGTGGTAGTATTATTTATTACATTGTCACGGAAACACAATGTAAGAACGCGTAAATATTAAGTATTGTTTTAAACTTGGTAGAACATTAACAGAAATACTTAAATGATGCGTCAAGTTTACGGTGATGATTTTATATTGCGGACACCAATTTATATGTTGTGTAGATATTTTATAAATGGGAGAGAAGACATTTATGACAACTCAAGCCTAGGCTATTCCAAACAACTTTTAATTAATTCGTCAGTGGTAGTTACCACTGCCGAATTAATTTAAAAAGTACACGAAATTATTGCTGTTAATTCGAATATAACATTAAGAATACTTGATAAAGAGATTAGCGTGTTCAAAGATACAATTTAAGAAATAATAACAATACATTTAAATAAGAAAAAGCTTTTTGCTCGATTTGTGTTACACAAATTAACGGAAGACCAAGAAAAGGAATGCATTGATCACTACAAGGACATTATTAAAAAGGTAAAAAAAAAATGAAAATTATTATATTCCATTATTACTGAAGAGGAGATGTGGTGTTTCAAATATGACCTGAATATCAAACGTCAAAGTACATCGTGAAAATCACTAAGATTACCGAAACAATGATTTTATGATTAATATTTACAAATTTATCATTATTTTATAATTTAAATATATAGTAAAATTTAATATATATATAAAAAATTATTAAAAACTTAGAAAATTTTATCGATGGAATGCTACATGCTTGACCAATGCATTTAAATAGTGAAAATTCAGTATAAAAATGGTGAAAATTTTACAACGTCAATGCGTAAAATTCTTGTCTCTTTTTCTCATTATCAAGTGCCTTTGAAGCTCGTTGTTTGTAGTCTAATCGCGAAATTTGAACAATTTGGTACTGTTGGAGACCACAGACTAAAAACATATGCTTGTAGTGGTCATTTATCTGAAAATATTACTGCTGTACGTGAAAGTATTGAAGAAGAGCCTCAAATATCGATTCGTCAACGTTCAAAGCAATTAAACATCACAAGAAGCTCTCTGCATGACATTTTAAGAAAATATTTGCATCTTTATCCATATAAAGTCCAGCTAAGACAAGAATTAAAGTTAGCTGACCATCATTAGTATCGTATGTTTATTAGTTGGTACCAAGAAAAAAAACAGAAAATGCTTTTTTTTAACAAACTCATCTTCAGTGATGAATCGCATTTTCAATTAAATGGTTATGTGAACAAACAAATTTGTCGCATATGGAGAAGTAAAAATCCAAAAACCATTGTTAACAAAAAATACATTTTCAAAAAGTCACTTTTTGGTATGGTTTATAGGCTGGAGGCATCATTTGTCCATACTTATTTGAAAATGAGCAAGGTGTTTGTGTTACAGTTAATTCTGTACATTACCAAAGCATAATAACAGATGTTTTGTGAGCAGAATTTGAAGATATTGATATCAGTGACATACGGTTTTAAAAGAATGTTACCAAAAGCCATATAACTTGAACGGCAATCGATTTACTCACAACCAAATTCAATGGACGTTTAATTTTTCGTAATGGTGATTTTAATTGACCTCCTAGATCTTGTGTTTTAACACAGTTAGACTTCTTTTTATAGGGTTATTTAGAAGATAAGATTTATGCTAACAAACCAGAAACAATTCAAGAACAAAAGGATACAATTCAAAATAAAATACAGCCTCACTGAAAAACGTGCTTCAAAATTTCGTCAAAAGAGTAGACGTCTGCCAAAGTGATAGAGATAGTCATTAGGCTATATTGCATTCCATTCATAATTCCCATGTTTCTACTTTACATTGATATCAATAAACATATATTTTTCTTTCAAAAACTGTATTTTATTGATAAATTAATTCCTATCCTTAAATTTAGACATCTATTATATATATATATATATATATATATATATATATATCAATATATTCAAATAATTTCAAATAACAATTCTTTTAGAAAATATATTTAATTCTAAAATTTGTGTATTAAAATGATTGTATGAAAATATGTATTAAGATAGGTATTTTTCATTCAAAGCACTATAATAGACATACCGACTAGTACATTAAAAAAAATATTTGAAAAAGATTTTTATATGAAGTCACGATTTTCCATGTCCTTACTATTGGAATTTCTACACTCAGATTGAAATTGCCTGTAAGTTCTAATATGTTAGATGAAACGTGCAAACATTTAAAATGACTAACAAAAAGTGCGGTCAGCGAAAATATTTTATCGTTGCGGACGTGAAATCGTGTAGATTGTATAGATTCACATTTTTTCATCTTATATGAATTTGTCTAATACGGTAAATGAAAAAATTAATAAAGACCCACACTTTATATATTAGTCAGTTAAGTTAATTTAATTAACTTTTATTAAAACATATAATTTATATATATATATATATATATATATATATATATATATATATATATATATATATATATGCATTTAGATTATAAAAATTAGAAAGAGATGGAAAAGGTTATTCATATTTAATATTTTTTCATATAATAAACAAAAAATATATAAAAGGAAATAAATTATATATTTTCTTATACACACACACACACACACACACACATATATATATATATATATATATATATATATATATATATATAATAAAATAATTTAACTTTACTTAAAATGTGTAAATCATACTTAAAAGAGTTTAAAATGTTTTTTTTTTAAAAAATACATGATTTAAATAAAAATTTCTAATATATTTATTTTTCTTACAAGAATTGTATGAGAATAATTAGAAATATTAGATTATAAAGTGGTTATTAACCGTTTAAGTACTGACGAGCACTATAACGCTCCTTTTGTGTTGTGACAAAAATTCGGAGAGAATAAAACTCTAAATGAAAGAAAATAAAAGATATTTATTTACCTATGATTCGTTGGCATCATTATTTTCTCAACAATCCGATGAATCTGAAAGAAAATTATAATAATTAAATAAAGAAAGTAAAGCATCGATTTTATAATGAATTATAGCAAGATAAGAGTAATGTAAAGTTGCAGATCCAAATATAATTTTATTAAAAGAAAAAAATATAATAAATTAAACCTATGTGAATTTAAGACAGCTTATTAAAACAAAAATCATATTTATAGATGAGGTAAACAGGAAAATAAAATAGGATGGTGTTAATGTCGAACAATTTTTTTATTATGAAGTTTAATATCTTGTCTATTTGTAACAAAAAAAATTGATTAATGTATATTACCTGTTTTCATTTATGGTAGAGAAAATCAGTTTTAAATGTAAAATAATTCATTGATTTTAAAGAATTTAAAGAAGTATGCAGATATGTATGCTAGAAATAACAAATAAAAATAGAAAGAAAACAAAAGTTAACAATAATAGCGACATAACAATAATAGTGAAAATTTGAAATAAAATGGATCAATCATGTAGCAAAAAAGGATATCACTAATAATTAATCGAAATTATTGATATAGAACTCAGATAATTAAAAGGATCTAAGAGGAAACTATAACTTAACTATGTGGAGTATTTGTATGAAAAAAATCACTGCTATGATGATATGGAAGAGAAAGGAAAGGGCATTAGAGCGATGGAAGTGAAAAATGTTTAAAGAGGTCTTTATTTAGAAGTAGATAAAAGGAGGCAAATTATTATATATATATATATATGTATATATATATATATAACATTATATATTACAACTGTAATTAAAGAAAAATAAAATAGTTTTGAAAATTTAACAAAAATTTGTCAGTACTACAGAGTGGCCCAAATGATACTAAAAGATCTAGACATACATTTACTTACTTACTATCATTTACTTTATTTCAATCTTATTTGGACTACCCTATATAAAAAAATATATTCGAATTTTAATCAGTAAGAATTTAATTAATAGCAATAAATGTTTTATAATCGATAAAACTATTTTTTTAATTTTGTTAAAAGTATTTTTTTAAAAAGATGTACCTTATGGTCACTATTGTTAATTTAGTCCAAGAAAACAGTTTTGGTGCAATTTGCAACGATCTATAATAATTTATTTTCGTTATTATTTATATACAGGGTCATCTAAAGTGACGCTTAGATTTGTGTTTTATTAAAAGAAGAAGAAATAAAAATTAGAAGAAGTTTCTTTTTAATAGAACACAAATCTAGGCGTATCATTTGGATGATTTATATACATAAGTGATTAAAACGGTCACAGCAATGTAGAATCGAAAAATATACATTAAAAATATGTGCGAATATCCAACGATATAATGAAAGAATTTTAACTATAATTTATGTTTTATATATTTGTATAAAAATAAATATAAAAAAGTCTTTAAAAATATTTATTTTTTTAAAATAAGTTACATAAAATTTTCTTTAAAGTGTTCTAAACACTTATTATAAATTAAATTCAATACTAATATAATAAAACAGGTTAAGAATTAATTACTCATAAAAAAAGATATTAAAATAAATTAAACACTATATCATAACTAATCCAACTAATGCAAATAAATATAGGTTTTTTGTTTAATTTCGATACTTAAACAAGAAAATCTCATTTAAATAAAAGTTGAATTTATTTTATAGTTTTTCCTTAACGTCTTATCGTTTGTACTATTGTTCATGTTTAAAACGTTTCTAGTACTAGTAATAAAATGTAACTTCTTGCACTTTCCATTAGGCTATTAATCCTTATAATTACGTTTAGTATATTTGTAATCATAAAATTGTCTCATATAATTACGTTTGAAATGCCCTTCCTTAAACCGTTTCTATAGTGTGGTTTCATCTAATAGTCGACGTTTACTGATTTCCTCAGATTAAAATCTAAGTGTAACGTACACGCCTCTCATAATTCTGTCTCGGAATTATTCTCACACAAAACAAGAAATAACGACGTAGGCTGGCACGGTTTGTTACAAGGATAATAACGAACGTTTCTTACAACGTCATCTCTACCTATAACGTGTTCGTTATGCATTTTATACGAGTAGTAGAAAAGCGTGCGACCGAGCGAATGCTACAAACTTGAACAATGTATGCAATTGTCCGTCTCGTTTTAATGCATATCACTACTCATGATTGTGGAGATTGTGAATATCTCACAGCCAGCTGACTAGCAGTTTTCCTTCTTGGTAAGATCTTTTTACATGCTTTCGGGATTTGCGGATTTTACAACTAAATTGAAAATGGGATCTAGCCATGAGATATATATGGCAAACTCACTTTGATCAACGGTCCATAGCACGACGAGGAGATGTTCTTTTCTCAACATTCTGTGAGTAAAACGTCTTCTTCTCTAAGTGTCATCATTGCAAAACTCACTCTCACATACCAAGGGCTTGACTTTATATTCTATTTTATTAGTAAACAGTCTTGAATTCCACATAGCTTAGCATGTAACCGTATCTTTTTTTCACTCTCCATCCCTTTCTGTTTTTACGCTCGTCATATCTTAAATATAATAAATTCAAAAATACATAGTCGACGTACATATATAAGATTTTTCTGCTTTTATTTTTTATGTCCGTGTATATATAAGAACTGCAATTTTATGTTGGGGGTGGATTTTAATTTCAAAGCATATCCACTTATCTTTGTGTACGGTTCAAGTCGGGAAATATTTGATATTTTTATAGAGGGAGATAATACAATAAAATACCTTTTATGCAATTTGTGCTTAAGTGTCACTAACGATATATTGCTTTTTTGAAAGGTTCGTATAAATCAATAATAATAAAAAATAATGCCTATGTAATATTTTTTATATTGTGAACAATATTTTATATATATTTGACAAAATATGTGTATTATTTGTATTTTATTAAATCTAGAATATATATATATATATATATATATATATATATATATATATATATATATATATATACATGAAAGTTATCAGAACATTACATATTTTATTAAATTTTATTCAATTAAATTGGTAAAAAATATTTATTGATATTTAAACATGAAACTGAATAAAATATTCATTTTAAAAATTTGATTTAAAGTCAATAAATTTGAAAAATGTATATATATATATATATATGTATATAAACTGTTTATTCTAAAAGTATTGAAACTCTGATTACACAAATGGTATTTGTAGTGATATGTTTTGGAATAGTTTGATTTAAAATCAATAAATATCTCATTAGTGATGATTGTAAATATGACAGTGTTTTTTTTACTTCGTTGAAAAATTAGCATGGAACAAAGAACAAAATAAAAAAAAACTACCAAAACATAGGAAATATTGAATGAAGCTTATAACGAAAAAAATTATATCATGTAAAATCGTTTACTAGTCGTATACAAAGTTTATAAAAAGTAGAGTCCCTCAAATAGTTAAAAATAAGAAACTGTAGAAAAATACTAGAAGTAAATTAAAATGATAGTTGTATATCTTAAAGATTAATTACGAATATTATTGAGAGTGTAGATGTTTTTTAAGTGTGATGAAACTTTAAATTGAATCAATATCTAAAGTTCTATCAAACCTAAAAGACACCTTTTATCATACCTTTATATGTATACATATATAAAGAATTTTTTTAAGATTAAATAGACATTTTAATAGGGATTCAATTTAATGTTCTATTATGTTTAAAAAAGATCCTATTGTTGATCAAATTTTGATAAAAAAAATTGTTGAAAAAAATTGCGCTCGATTTGTTTTGCACAGAGCTATTATTATAAACAAGAATTTAACTTTTAGATTTTAAAAAGATTTTCATCATCTAACTTATTTACCTGATTTAACATCTTGCGACTATTTCATGTTTTAAAACACTAATCATAGAGTTAAAAAGAAAGATATTCAACAATATTTTATATAACTTAAAAGCTTTGGCAAATGATATTTAATTGACACCAAAATAAGGTGTCTAAACATGTTTCCAAATGTTTTCTAATTATTACGAAGATTATATTTGTTAAGAGAAATGTATTTTGAATAAATCATAAATATTAAATAAAAAATGTCTTATATTAAAAATTTGGATACTTTTGGGACAAAAATTATATATATTAGGTTGTCTCAAAAGTTTCTTTCGCAATCTGTACGCATCTGCTTTATCTGGCAGCGTTTATATAAACATGCAATATTATCTCTTAGACGTTGATGTCATCCATTTCAGTCTTTATTTAGCTATCGTACAATATGTTTCGTTCGCGTTGAGGAGTTATACATGTTCTTTCATACGCCTTTAAGTATGGAAAATCAAAGGAAGCATTTGCGCCATGTAATGTTGCATTGTTTTAAAAAAAGGCATCAGTGCTAACGATACTGCAAATGAGATTTGCACTGTTTAATGGAAGTAGTGCTACAAATGTTCAGACAGTTCGCACTTGGTTTAGGAGGTTCGAAGCTGGTAATTTTAATCTAGAAGATGAAGACCTCATTCACTACAGATATAAATCTCATCAAGGCCATGGTTGACGTAAATTAGCGGATGCTTTAAACATTCCCCGAATAACGATACACAATCCTCTTATAAAGCTCGACTGCGTCAATCGTTTTGAAGTATGGGTTCCGTATTCATTGACAGAGAGCAACCTCATTAACTGCGTGTCCAGGTGTGATTTTCTTCTTGAGCGAAACTAAAAAGAACCTTTTTTTAAGAGATTAGTTACTGGGGATGAGACTTAGATTTTCTATGAGAATGTTAACTATAAACGTTCTTAGCTTAGCGATAAGAAGCCTTTAACGGTAGCAAATTCCGATCATATTTTTCCGACCGGAAATCAAACACATTCTACTATATAAGAGACAATGATATCAGCCATTATACTACCGATAAGTTATACACACACACACACACACACATACATATATATATATATATATATATATATGCATTTATTAAACTACAAGGGTATACTTCTCTATACATTTTAAAATTATATATTTAAAAAAATATTTAAATTCTTCACTAATATCATCAAGTGTTACATTTTATTCACTTAAATTAAATTATTTTTTTGTTAATTAATTTAAGTTCTTGAAACATATATGCTATTTCTTTAAAAACGTTATGTTATTTCTTCAAATATTTTTGCAAGTAACTATAATTAATGTTAGAATAGAATAATAATCAAAATTAAATTATAGTTAATATTATATTAATTATTTTGATTACAAAATCAAGATAACAGGTACAATCTACAATAATACATTTATTAATTATATATAAACACACACACATTTATATATATATATATATATAATTATAAAATATATTAATAATAACAATATATGTTTAATTACATATATATATTATTACAGCATTTCGAGAACTATTTAGTATGGTTTACATATAATTTACGGAATCTAATAATAAATTTTCCAACAATTATACTCATATCTCCAATTACATTATTCTAAGTGATTAATAATTATCAATATATCTGTGTAGTAAATGGATTTACCTTAATAAAGCTAAATTTTATTTTTAAATGTATAAATACAATTATTTCCCATTCGAATTAGTAAACTAATAACTCTAAATTGAAATATAAAAACATTATCAAATATTAATATTTGATAATGTTTGCTTAGTTATTTTTCCAAATAATAATAGGTTATTATATATATATATATATATATATATATATATATATCAAATAATTCCAAACATAAATTTAATAACCATAAAAAAATATAATACAAAATTAATATAAATCATCTCACATCATATTTGTAAAAAAATATGTATCATAAAAATTGAGTGTACAAATTTGCCAAATATGATAGTTTAATTGGTAACACTTAATTGGAAAACCTTTATTGACAATTATTTTATCTATTTTTTTGGCATCAATTTAATTATTTTGTGATAATTTTCAAGTAAAAATTTCTCTATTTTGAATTAGATTTCTTTTTGAATTCGATTTCTTTTTGAATTCATTGGTGCTCATAATTTCATATTTTTAAAGCCGTCGTTTGAATTAAATTTTGTACAAATATGTTTTGATTAAGTTGATGTCTGTTAATTGTGGAGGTGTTTCCATTATACAATGATAACTGTGTAGTAGCCACTCTTTATAAGAGTCTTATTCTTTAGGTCAATATTTTGATATAATATATAATTGTTCAATATTCCTAGAAAAATCACTCTAAAATTTAAATTCTTCTTTAAAATATAAATGTATTTCAATTTACTACAATTTTGTTTAAATGATGTAAATTTTCAAAATCAGAAGTTGAAAAAATTCTACACACCATAACTTATCAACCATTGTATTTCATGACAGATTAAAGATTTTATAAATAAAAGCCTTTATCAGATTTTCTTTGAACCATTTACTTTTCGTTTAATTCAAAAACATTAATTTTTAATATTCTCTTTTTTAAAATTGCGTGCTTATAGAAATAAATTTCTAGTTTTTATATCATTTTGTATATTTAAGCTTTTTTAATCTTTTGAGTTTATTTATGATTTTTTCCTTTAGCTTTCTAACAGTTGTATAAAGTTGTTTTTATAACTCGACAAATTGTTTCAGTAACATTAAGTTTTTCAATATATGCTTTCAACTTCGTATTAAGTTTTGGAGTACTAATGTTCGGGTTTTTCTTAACTTCCTCAATCCATTATTCATTCATTTTTTTAGTTGTATTTTATTCGCATTTCTGTTTTTAATTATTGTAGTATAGCTAGGTTTGAAATGTTTTATTTAGTAATGTACGATAAAATAGCTTTTATTAATAACATTGTTTATTTTGTGCTGCTTTTTATTTTGATAATTATTGAACATCTATTTTCTAAATCCATTCAAAATCTCTTTGCCTTTTTCTTCCACAGTAGTTAAAAGATTACAAAAATATAATATTTAACTGAATTACTAGACTGAAATAAATCATCCTACTGTATAATTGACATTAATATAAAAATATATTTCACGTAAAAAAGTAAAATCCAAATTATTTAAATATCTTAAACATATAAATTTTATGTTTTGTACAAATTAAAAAATGTAATGTTTTTATAGTATGTACCTTTGTATTGCAGTTTTTTATTCCCAGAAATACAATTTTAAAATTAGTACGATACTATATCAATATATTTTATTTCGAAAAATAAAGAATAAAAATATTAATATGGTGACTTAAATAAGATTGAAAGGTACAAATACACAGTCACTTACTTTATATAATTTATTATTATATACTATCCCTCAATTTTTTTTCACCAGTTTATATTTAATAAAATGCATTTTATTAATTTGTAAATTAATATTGAATGAATTTGATTGAAAGTATCTGTATGCATATATATATATATATATATATATATATATATATATATATATATATATATATATATATATTTAAATATATATTACTATTGTAATTGGTTAATAAAGATTATTAATTTTAATATAAATGATTTATCACTCCAACATCACAAAATACTAAAAAATGTTCAATAATTATTTGCCATTACTTTTTTTGTAAGTTGATGCGCATTTCGACGGCAATTCGATCTATATCAGAACTATTCATTATAATAATAATAATAATAGCATTAACATCAAAATACGCATAAGTTTATACAAAAAAAGTTAACAATAAATATTTATTAAATATTTTTTAATATAATGTGTTATTGTAGTGATAATTCATTTGTGTTCAAGTGGATTCGTAACAGTTTCAAAAGAAATAGTGACAGATTATTAATGTTATGTAATTTTTTCTAATAACGTTTAAATAAATAACGAAGGCATTGAAATCCTTGCAGATTTTTTCTATGATAAAATACCAACTAACATAAATAAAATAACAGAAGAATTTTTTTTGAGTATAAATACAAATTTATATATATATATATATATATATATATATATATATATATATATATATATATATATATTGAAAGAATATAACATATTTTCAATTCTTTTTATTTAATATATTTCGTTTTAATTATATGAAAAAATATAAAATACGTCAACAATTTCAAAGTCAAAAATTTTAAAATAATTTATCTAAACTTTTGTAAATCTGATTTTTTTATAAACAAAGTCATATTTAAAATACGTTTTTATAACAATTTAAATGTTATTTTATTTTGAATAAATGAGTGAGTATTAAGATTTTAATTACATTTTTTCATATAATTTTCTAAATTATATAATATAATGTTATTTTTAGAAAATATAAAAAAATATTAATGAGCATATTCGTATATAAAAAAATAATTATTCACACAATATTGTTTTCTCAATTAGTTCTAGGAAACATGTTCAAGAAAAATTAATAAAAATTAATGAACTTGTTACAGTCAAGTGAATTGCATGTCTAGTGTTAACAAGTACGACATGAAGAATTCTAAACAGACCTTTCTGAATAAGTAAATTTTTGTAAAAAGACGATTACTTTAAAATTTACTGACGTTTAATCCAGATAACATATTAAAATAAGGACTATTTAAAAATTGTTTTATTAATAATAATACGTGCAAGATATCAAAAAATTTCAAGACAATAAGTAAGTATAATTATGTGCGTGTATGTTTAATATTCATAAAAAAGTATAGTATAATAAATGTATATAAACATAAAAAAATAAGTAATATGATAATTTTTGTCGTCATACATGTATGAACGTGCAATTTTATAAATTAAGCTAAATTAAAAAATAAACAACACCTACAAAAAAGAAATGAAATAAAAATAAAGAACTGTAATGTAAACCATGAATATGTGAAAATCCGATTCTGCTAAAATGTTACACACACGCATATACCGTTTATAAAGATTAAAAATTAAGCCGGTGTGTTTTGCCAGTCTTATGAGCATGGCGCGACATAGAGATATGCGCAAAAAATGGATATACCGAAACCGCGCGACCATAAATAATGGATATCTCTTATTTTAGATTATTTATTGTGGTAACGGGCTAGCGCCGTTATTGTTTTCGCATGTTACAGTTTTTTAAATGAGTCGTGATTTATCGTTTCTTTTTTATTAAAAAAAACCTTCATTGATTCTTTACAAATGAACAACATTCTCATATATGGGGTTTAATTTTGTAACATAGCTACATATTTCGTCATTTTTCCGTTGATCAATTGCTTTATAACAGTTGTTGAAAATATATGCAATTTATTTTCGTGTTTATTTTGTTGTATATAGCCGAAAATGGGTTCGGTTAAAATTTTATCTTTTTCATTCTTCACTGAAATGTATTAGAGGTGTTTCCTATAATAAAATTTTTACTTTTTTATTCATTTCACAGAAATGAAATAACGTACGCACGAATTTTTTTTGCAAAGTAATTATAAAAGTGGATTAATTATTTTCAATATATGTTTGTTTACAAACTCTTATATGCATACACATATTGGTACATTCATATATACACATTTATATATATATATATATATATATATATATATATATATATATTTATATATATATATATATATATATATATATATATATATATATATATATAGGTTGGCAAGTATCTCCCTTCCGCTTTTTTTTTTTTGTACATAGCTTGAAATTCAAAAGACCAGAAGGCGGATTTTTGCCAAATATATATATATTTATAAATGTAAAAAAATTTAATAAAATATATTCATATTTTACAGTTATATATATTTATATAAAATAAAAATCTATATATATATACATTCATATATATATATATATGTATATATATATATATATATATATATATATATATATATAAATATATATATATATATATATATAAATATAAATTCTTGCATTTCTATATTTAAATATACATTTTGAAGTCTTGTTCACAATCCTGTCAACCTAAACACTACATTTCGCATTTCTCTGTCAAAGTTTATTGACCTTTTCCCTAAAATTCCTTCTGGTTCAATAAACTTCAGGTTGTTCAACTATTACGCAATCATAAGTATCTCTGAGAAAATCTACTTTAAATGTGAGGTTGTTATATATATATATATATATATATATATATATATATATGTATGTATGTATGTATAATATTTTTAAAGTTATTTTATTTCCCGTATAGTATTTAAAATCTTTTTAAAAAATATGTTCTCTCTTTAAAATAAATTCCCTTCAGAGTATTTAACGTAATTATGTTATTGAAAAAAGTAAATTTTAAACTTGTGTACGTATCTAATATCTGATTATAGTATTTCAATACAAATCAATTTTCAAATAATTTTTAATATATGAAAACCTTTATTTTTTCTTCCTGTGTATCCTTTTTTTACGATTATTTTGAAGATATAAAATGTAAATTGTTATTATTATTTTAAAAAAATAATTACGAATGAAATAATGATACCAGAAATAACATCGATTGACGAATATGAACAGTGGTTTCGTTAGAATTCTACAAATCAAAGATTATTTTGAATTATAATGGAAATACCGAGAGAGTCGTATTGATATATTTTTTACGAATTGTAAGACTTGAATATAATTGTATTACGCCACTGAGCAATAAAGGCGCAGTGAATTTCCGTTGTGTACAATATATAGTGGCCATGACAGAGGTGGTATAAACGTACGCACGGACGCAGTGATTATTCAGGCTCTTTAGTATAATCATTCAAATATGCAAATGGCCCTCCAGTCAGAATTTGTCAACGTTGACCCCTTGATTTGTCCACTGTGTTTGTCCTTGTTATACGTAATAATTCCAAAGTAATTTCAATTGTAAATTGACGTTGTTTGTTAGTACGAATTTGTGGCACGGTCGGGCTACAAATTAAGATCGTCTGAAAACACTCAACTGAAAACTTTATACATTTTTATATGTTGAATTCATTAAAATATGTATGTTTTTGTGATTATATCTGAACTTTTTTCTGGTAGCTTGTTTGAATTTTTATATTTTTTTTTGTTTGAGATGTTTAGAGAAAGAATTATTTTATTTTTTTGTATTCAAATTGCATTAAAATAACGAAAACAGCCACGATTGTAATGCAATTTGAATATCAAAATAATTTCTATATTTACGAATGTTATTAACAACATTTCGAAAAATAGAAAACATATTTCTATTTATTAACAAAATACTTTAACTTAATTAAGGAATGTAATGGTTTAACGAATAAAGTTTTTTTTTAATTTTATAATATAAAAAATAATGTTTTAATTTTACGTTCATTTATAGTAGAGCTAATTTTATTTCATAGCACATATATGTTCTATAAATTTGCTATACTACTATTATTACTAATTATAGTTGTTGACAATTACCTATTAAACATGAAATGTATGTATGATATTAATTCTCGTATATGAAACAAGGTATTTAATATAAGCTTTAATTATTTGATAACAATATTTAACATAGAGTGTTTATAATAAAATAATTTTATATACAGGCAATCCTCCTATAACACGGTAGATAGGTTCCTAGAAAATGCCGTGTAGTGTGCAACCGTGTTAAATGAAACCCAGAACAAGCACAAAAAAGGGGTTAGTTTCCAAAAATCTATTAAAACCAATATTTTTTTAAAATCCGTACAAGAAACTTTTCTTTATTAAAAATATTAACATATGTATGTATAACACAAAACGAAAAGAAACAAAATATAACTATTTTCATTTTAACAACCTTAATTTAATAATTTTCTTCCTCATCACTGCTTGTTACAAACAAACGTAACAGTTTTGTCGCTAGAATGATATTTTCACTTTTTGAATTCTTTTCATTATTTGCATCTTCTGCCCTCCTTAAAAATCTGTAATTTTGGTTTGTTTGCTGGTCCTCACAAGGTCGTTGTAGATTTCCTGAGATGGAGATAGACTATTTTGCAGCTCCCTTTTGAGTTTTCGGCTTCTTTTAGAGGAAGGATCTGCATTCAAAAAAAATATTTTTGATTTTTAGCTAAGCTTGGTCCTTTCCGTAATTTTTTTAATGTTAATTTATTAACTTTACAATCTTCATCACTGCTGTTAATAGACTTGATTTATAACTTCTGATGCCATTTTCAACAAATCTGCTTAGCCAATTTCTTCTTTTATTAATAAATCTTGGATGTCCTGAATAGCCATATCCTCAAAACCATCGCCTCTGATCCATTTAGTAAATTCTAATATGTCACCAATTTCATTTTCTGACGATTCAAGCTTGTTTTCTATTTGAATTAACGATGGCAAAATATTTTTCCAACATGCATTTAACGTTGATATTTTTAGTTCTTTCAACGATAAGGATATGATTTCGATACAGTGCTTAATTGAAAATTGCTTCCATTACATCAATTGATCTCGATTCAGTTACGTCTAAAATCCATTGTAATGATCTTCTGATGTAGTAAGTTTTAAAAGTATAAATAATACCTTGATTCAATGGCTGGAGCAACGAAGTAGTGTTTAGTGATAGAAACACTACTTGGACGTTGGGATGACTCAAATCTTGCGGGTGACCTGGAGCATTATTTAATAGTAACAGCACCTTTAATTCCAAATTCTTCTTCTTTAAATAATTTTAAACTTCTGGCACAATATATTTTAAAAACCATTCTCTAATTAAATTTTCAATTATCAAAGCTTTTGAATTTGCTTTCTAATATACCGGTAAGGAGTTTTTATTTACACCTTTAACTGCACACGGATTTAAAGATCTATGAACAAGCAAGGGTTTTGCCATAAAGTCTCCTAATGCATTATTAAACAAAAGTAACGTTACGTGATCTTTAGATACTTTAAATCCAGGTGCAGTTTTTTCTTGTTTTGATATAAAGGTTCTATTAGGTATTTTTCTAGCAATGTCCAGTTTCATCGGCATTAAAGACTTGATGTGGTGTTTATTCTTACTTTTCTATAATTTTCTGATTTTTTTCTGGATACGTCCTGAAAGCTTCATGATCAGCTGACGCAGATTCGCCTTTAATTCTCATGTTATGAATTGCAAAACGTTTTTTGAATTTTTCGAACTAACCTTTATTTGCCAAAAAATCTGGACTGACAGAAGATTCTCCATTTTCTTTAAAGTGTTTGTAAATTTTAAGAGTTTTTTGTTTGATGATATTGCCGCCGAATGGAATCTTTTTTTGCAGCTATCATCAATCCATACGCTGAGTGCCTTTTCCATTTTTTCAATTATTCGTACACAGGGACGAGCTGCATATTTTGTAGCTATCAAAGATCTCACGGCAACAACACTTCTAATTTTCTTTTCATTTTTCTTAATGATTCGCACTGTTGCTACATTTAAATTTACAGTTTTTGTAATGTGTGATGATTTTTCTCCATTCGTAAGACGATCCAAAATTTGTATTTTTACATCCAGAGAAATAAATATTATCTTAAACGTTGTATTTTTATTTTTATCAGACAGAGTTTGGGTACATTTGAATACTTGAAATAAAAAATACGCAATGATGTGCACTTAATTTAGAGAGTGAGTCTTGATAAAATAAAATTCGGGTATTTCCCTAATTGTATGTATTAAATGATGTGCAGATAAAAGTCGGGTATTTTCCCAATTGTATTTAATTTTTGTATAGTGGCCCCATAGTGTGAAATTTCGATTTCTAAATACATACATACGTTAAACCGTAGAAGTACAGTGTTATACGAGGGTTTCCGCAAATTTCTGATTATGTTAGAACTAAACCGTGTTGTAGGAGGGTTATCTGTACTCATAATTTGTGTCTTAGTTAATATTGTACATATATACCTTATAAATTTAGAAAAGTACACTTATAAAAAAACTGAGATATTTGAAAAACACTACTTAATAAATATAACAACAGTTAAAATATTTATTTCAATTCACAATTAAAAATCTTATATAATTTGATTAGTTTATAAACTGTTTTCGTAAATGGTATTCAAAGTCGATACACTTATAAACTTTTGTTCCGTTTTTACTCATTTTAATTTTAGTCATTTTTTGAGTACTTATGAGTGTTTCAGTAAATCAGGACTGAATAGATAATATTTAAATTCTTTTTTGGTTTATCGTAGAATTATCTAATCTATTGATATTTCAGAAATATATTATTATATACATATACAATAATATTCTTATCCTTATAGGATTTAACAATATTAAACAAATAGAGCTTTTCTTGTCAGAGATCCACGACAAATAGATATTGTTATCCCTATGTCCAATACCCAATTTGAAGGACTCTAACCGGCGAACGAAACCAATTCTCTACATGGCAGGCGGTGATATATATCACTATATTATATTTGATATACATAAATATATATATATATATATATATATATATATATATATATATTGAGTTGTCAGAAAAGTCATGTCGGATTTTTGCAACAGATGTCGCTAGTATATATTTTATAGTAGAAGCATCATTCGCATCTATATAATTGTTATGTCTTTTGACAGCTGACACTTCTGCCTCCATTCAGATAAAAAGTTTGAGCGGTTTGGTTGAGTTTTATAGATTTTATATTAGGTTGAAAATGGAAGATCAAACTGTTAAATTTCGCCATATTTTATTGTTTTATTTCCATAAAAGGAAGAATGAACGGAAAGTTTGTGATAAGTTGCGTAAAGTTAACGGTGACCAGGCGAAGTCAACGATGGTTAGCAAAATTCTGTGCCGGTGATTTCGATGTTAACATCACTCCCCGCTCAGGAAAGCCAATCGAGGTTGATGACGATAAAATAAAGGTATTAATAGAGTCAAACCCGCGTCACACGCCACGTTCTCATGTGTTGAAAACATTAAATATTCATTTTTCTAGCTTTCATGACCATTTGAAGAAGCTGGAATACATAAGCAACTTATACATTTGGATTCCTCATAAACTCAAAAATGTTCTTATAAACGCATATGAACGAATTCATCATCCAGAAGCGTCCAGAACTCGTTAATTGTAAAGAAGTTGTGTTCCAACATGACAACGTGAGATCACACATAAGTTGGTCATCCGTCAAAAACTATTGGAGCATGGATGGGATGTGTTGCCGCACCCAGCGTACTCGTTCGACCTTACGTCGTCAGACTTCCACATATTTCAATCTTTGTAAAACTCCTTGCGTGGTAAATCGTTCAATTCCGATGTGGCTATAAAACAGCACCTTGCCCAGTTTTTCGCTTATAAAGACAGGTCTTTCTTCGAACGTGGAATTATGAAGCTGACTAAAAGATGGCAAAAGATCACCGAACAAAATGGCAAATACATTATTCATTAAACTTTGCACTTTATATAAATAAATGACATTTAGAAAAATAGTTAAAGTACTTCACGACTTTTCTAACAACCTAATATACTCGTATATATATATATATATATATATATATATATATATATATATATATATATATATATATATATTACTGCTACTCTTTGACTATAAAGCCTTTGTAAGATCTTGGACTTTCTTACAATACTAAATCAATAAATATTTTTCTGTAAGAGATTTGTGATTGTTTTTTTTGAAAATTTGAAATTTTTATCCTTATGTATAATTCTCAATTTAGAGGATTTTATAACCGGAAATCCAAATCCGCAATTCTATACACGGATGACCATGATGCATTTCACACTACATTACCGAATAAGTCTATTTTATATAATTATATATATATATTTATATATATATATATATATATATATATATATAATATACAATATATATATATATATATATATATATATATATATATATATATATATATATATATATATATATATATATATATATATATATATATATATATATGGTTATCGAAATGTGATAACTAGATTTGTTTTTTTTAATGTTATAAAAGAAACTATACACATGTTTCCCTACACACATGTTTCTTTTTAATAAACACAAATCTAGGAGTCATATTTGGATGACTCTATATAAGTTTTGATTATAATATTTGATTATAGTATTTGATTATACTATTACTAATTTTTCTAATATTATTTACTTACTATGCGAACATCTCTCATTTTTTCTTAACCTATTTTTTATATTTTTTCTTAATTATTAGTAAAAAAAAAAACAAAAATTATTCTGTTGATACACACGTGAATACCAGTAAAGTACATTTATGGAGCTATTGTATCGAATAACTCGACGACTTGAGTCCTCAGGGTAGCATCAGTGCTTATGTTTGTGGTAGTAATCTTTAGCATACAGAGATACTCGTAGAAGCAGCGTAAGATCGACGTAACGCATGCTCTCTTTACATATATATGAGAGATATTGTATAATGTGAATGGCACACTTAACTATAGTTCTGTCGTGTGCTACAAACTTCTCTCAAGAAGATTATATGTACGTTAAGCAAGTTTAGCTATACTGATATACCAATATATAAGAGCCTAATCACAAAGTATTTAGGATTGAGACACTTTTCGAACCCTCGCCCTCTCTTTTCGTATCAGTTAACGACCTCTTATCTTCATTTTAAAACCTTACTTTTAAGATAACAATCTCATATTAATAGTTTACTCTAAACGACTATAACTTATGTTATAAATGATGTCAATATTCACATTTTTTTTGCAATCTAGACAATTTACAAAATCTATTTTAATTAAATATTTATTTTTCTTTTAGTTATTCCTTTTAATACGTTTCTAAATTCATTTCTATTTTATCTTAATATCTTGATTAAAAAATGATAAAAAATTAGTTTTCTTAAATCATTATTTATTATAACATTACATTGAAACGCTGTTTATAATATTTAATTATTGTGTATTTTATATAAATTATATTTTAAATTATATAAAAGAGAATATATATTTTTAATTAATTATACATTGGTACATCATTTATAATATATTTTTTGTATGCTTTTCAAACATGTATTATACATTAATTTATTAAAGTGAAATATATACCAGTTTTCAATATTGCATTTTTTTCAGTTCAAAATGACTTCAAAAATTATTTTTATGTTTTTTATAATATTGATATATATATATATACATATATTCAATTTAAAATTAGAATAAATAATACCGTGCATTTGTCAAGTAATATATAGGACGACTCAAATAGGAATTTAAAGAATAGTAAAAAATAGAAAGTGATATTAAGCAAGTAAATGTATGTCTAAACTCTTAAATCTCATTTGGGCTAACCTATATTAGACAATTAATGACAGCTTAAAAATGAATTCGATATTCATTATTTTTATAAGTATTTTAATATTAATAAATAAAGTCAAAATTATTTTAACCCTTTGTACTCGAGGCCTGTTTTAGCTCGGGCGAACCAGCAACTCGAGACGATTTTCCGCATTTTTGGTGAATTTCTTACAGCTAACTTAAAATGATTTCACACACAAATTAACGTATAAAACTTTCATATTTTAATATTTTATATATCTTTATACCTCAAAGAAGGAAATTTGTTAAACATTAAGCTCTGTATTGTTGCTTTATATGGTATTTTATAAAACAATCTCCAAGATGCATCCTCGGCTTGTTGGGGCAAGTATCGCAGTAATATGTGGTTTGGTGTCTTTCACCATTCTTATTTCGTTGAGAACAAACCTTGCAATCTTTCTTAACTCCTGTTAGCATAACATGTAGTTTCCCATTCAATCAGATTTCATCAAAACTGTAGGTCGAAGTAGAAGCTCGATCTCGTATCTGGCGAAAACCTCCACTTAATTGGTAAAGCAAAGTCTTTACATACTGCAGATGAGTAAGCGGCCGTTCGTTTCTCTGCTTCTTTAATAATTTATAAAGAATATAAGAATTGATTGAACAGATCTTTAAACCTCCCCAAAAATAGCTTTCGCCACCATTTCAAGGTCTTTCTTAGAAAACAGTATGTCGAAGCAAATTGGTCAGCTCGATCAACACCGCCCATATATTTTATATAGTTTATGATAACATTGGTTTTTTACAGTAACCTCAATACCACCTAGTAAAATCCCTGTTAAGGGAGTTATTCTCACATTATCCCAAGTGGTCAAAGATGTGACGATCCTTTTGTCCTTCCATGTTAGAACTAAAGTATTACCTTTGCGATATGCTATTGTAGATTTATTGTGGATTTTTTTTGTTTTTTATGGAAGCTCCTTCCTATTTGTTAGGATCGTCCCAGTCAAGTGGCACTTCAGTTCGGGTAATTCTTGAGCCAAAATATAACTTGTATAATACCGATTCGTGAACAGGTGGTGTCCCTGAGCACCGAGAATTTTATCCAGCATCATTGTGTAAAGGTGCAGTGGAATTCTGGTTGATACCGGAAGGTCAGGTCTTATCAATTTCTCTGTTATCAGAGCTCCATAATAGGGTAATACCACAAACGTAGTCAGTGTTGGAATCTGCCATCGTGTAAACTCTAATATCCTATTTGGTTAGTTTCATTGGATTATAGGTAATGAATGAAACCCGACCTTTGAATTTCTATCCACACAAATCTGTTCTCCTGATGTAAAATAATTCAAGAATTTTGAATTTATGTAATTGAGGAAGCAGCTTACCAACTGCAAACGGGTTCTTGGATTTGTATTTTGAGTCGAAATTGTCTTCAAATCAAGCATCCAAAAAGTATGGCTAATTCTGTTTCTCGTGAATATGTTTGAATAAAAAAGAATGTAGCTAACATTATTTCTTGATCAATACTCTTGTAAGTTTTCCAACGGCATGGTCTCCATATTTATTATTAGTGCAATAAATGTCCAGAATTATTCGATGGTCACATCATACAAAGTTCGCCATATAGAATGCGATGATAGTGTCTTCCCTTCTAACTTCCTTGTAGCGTAATTATTAGTTTCATGCACTATTTCATTAATTAGTTGATCGGTAAAAAATAACGTAAAAAAATCTAATGGTTCTTTTATGTCATAGAAATCAAACGAAAATGAACATCGCCGTCGTATAACGGCGATCACATATCGCGTCAAACCAAATGGTGACTGAGAGTCACCGCTCGAGTTGCCACAACAAAGTAAGTGGTGACCGAGAGTCACCTCTCGAGTGCAAAGGGTTTATATTTAATATTATTTTTCTGCTCTCTGACTTTAATTTGGATTAAAAAAAGGTTGGTATGAATTAATTTGATAATTTTATTTACTTAATTTGAATATATGTTGAATATTCTATTCATTACACACTTATTTAAATAACTTAATTATTTTTGATTTTATTTTTTGTTTAGTTTAAAATGATTTTTATTTATTTATATAGGGTCATCGAAATGTGAAGCCTAGATTTGTGTTTTATTAAAAAGAAACATATGTATTGGATGGTATATATGGAAACATGTGTATAGTTTCTCTTGTTTCTTTCTAATAAAACATAAATTCAAGCGTCACATTTGGATGATCCTATATAATATATTTTGGCTATCCTAAATTAAAGAAATAACAAATAATTTTTTTTTTACTAAATAAATAATAACATTACTAAAGTACATGTAAGCATAATTATATAATATTGATTCGTAATTATTTGATAAATGAATTATTTATTAAGTGCTAGAAATATTTTTAACTTATTAATCTCACTAAATGAAAAATTATACTAATACAGTAATACCTCGATGAGTTCGGCTTCGATTACTCCGGTT
>CP092090.1:43256067-43273567 GCA_029203775.1 Neoneuromus ignobilis
CATCATTATTTTTATTTTGAAAATATATATTTTTCTATTGTATATGACGATATATCTCAATTTACGCGTATTATATATATATATATAAATAAACAAATAAATATGTAGAACGTATGATACTCCGCGTAAATTGAGGGACGGGTTATTTATGTATATATATATATATATATATATATATATATATATATATATATATATATATATATATATATATATATATATATATATATACATATATATATATATATATATTTATACGTTATGGTATATAAAGTGATCTATTTATATGAAATACAATTTCAAAATTATCGAAAACAAATAAAAAATAGATAATTATTTTTTTATTCTTGATATAAATTGTTTTAATAAATTATAATATCTATGCTATCGAATAATTATCTTTTGTAATTTTTTAAAAAATATATGTTCTAACTATCTTTCAGAAATATTTTTATGCATGGTAAATTATTATATTTTTATTTCATATTTCTTACTGTTAAAATTGAAAAAAAAATATTTGCTAAAAATTCTATATTAGTCTATAATGTACTATTTGGAAATATAATTATATTTTTTAAAATTATGTGCTATTTCTAAATTTTTCTTATATTAATTTTTAAAAAAATTCAAAACATTTTATTATTAAATAAAAGTTATTTTATTACAATAATCAATTTTAAAAATTTGAATGGCGTATCCACAATTTTTAGACAAAACTTTAAAAAATATATAATTAGTATATAAAATTGAATTACAATTGAAGTATTTTACAATAATAATTATTATTTATTATTACTCTGCACTACAATTCAATACTTATTTATTATCAGTATATTATAAAAGAAAATGTATTTTGATATTATATTTTGACTCTCCTTTTTGTATCCACTGTATATAAATTAATTAACTAAAAATGGATTCTCACGAAATAGTTAATGCAAAATATCTCAGTTACCAAAGACAAAGCGTGGTTTAATAATAAGAATACCTTGCAAATATATAGGGAACTATTCCCGTAGGAGGCGTATTGGTTATATTAATAATAGACTTATCGTACGTAGATACAGTGATTCGGCACGATATTTCAACAAAGTTGAAGTGAAATAACATCACTGTGCAGAATAATATGATCTATTCATATAACACAAACTCATATGAGGAACAAAGAGATTCATTTATGTTCAAACTACATAGACATAAAAAATAATGAAATTTAGTTTTCAATATTAAATAAGTTTATATATTTTTTTCAATTTAATAAAGAACAATATATAGTTATTTTTGAAAGATATTACTATTATTTAATGTATCAAAGTGGAATGTGAATAATGAATCTGCTCATTTATGTGGACGCGTATTCTGGAATTAAGTACGGTGTTATGATCACATTGAGTCAGATAGTGAAGGTAGGCTAAATGAAGACAAAGGGAAGAAGTATATTGGAGGGTCGTGCAAAGTTCTTGTGATATTCACTGGCTTGAGAGTAGTGATAAAGCCACGAGGATGCTGAGTTAAAGTTTTTATTACCGACACGCTTAAATTGTTCGTAGGTTATCGAATTGTTATTCATAAGGTTTAGACTTGTGAAACAAAATTTCGCTATACTATATTTAGTAAATGTAACATACAAATATATATACATATATATATATATATATATATATATATATTATGAAAGCAAGTATTTACTTAAATGTTGTTAAAAGCCTCATTTTGGCTATAATAATATTCATATAAAGTATATATGAATAATATATATATATATATATATATATATATATATATATATATATATATATATATATCAATTTTAGGTTCTTTTGAAAATATATAAAAAATTTGAAATATTTTTTATTTAATTTTTTTTATTATACACGCTAATTTTATAAAGAATTTATTGAAATCTAATTACAAAATGAAACTACAGGATATAAAGTGAGTGTGAAAGATACATCCTACTGTTTCACTTAAGCCATTTTATATAATCAAACAAATATCTAAAATATCTAAAATTATAAATATATATATATATATATATATATATATATTATATATATATATATATATATATATATATATATATATATATATATTATTAATAATAACCACAGTTTAATGTACTAGTGGTTAACGAGAATCGTCCAAAATTATAATTTTAATGGTTGTTTTTGTTTTTGGTGACTTAATATCTTTTTCTTCCTTTTCATTTCGACAAAATTTTCTTAATTTTAGCTAATCTATATATTTGTCCCTTTTTAAATCTTTTTGTATTTTTAGATTTGCTAGTAATTGTAGAAATTGTATGTATATATATATATATATATATATATATATATATATATATACATGGTAAGAGGGAAAGTATGTTTTAATATCTTTCTAGATGATAAATAGTAGATAGTATTTTTACTTTCCACTTTAATAAATGAAAGTTTCATTGATTTTGATAGTGCGCTATTTTGTGACACATTAGTGTCATATATTGTTGTAAAGGTGACATTTCATTAAACATTTTAAAATATATTTTTTTTAAAAAAGGTGCATTTATTAAAAAGTTATTAATATTAAAGTAAATGAAAAAGAGAAACATATTCTACACATGTTACTTTTTTATTATAAAAAAGAGAAAATCGCTGCGCAAAAACATAAAATAAATTGTCGTGTTTATGGAGACAATGCTATAACTAAACAAACAACAGCGAATTGGTTTCGTCGATTTCGAGAAAGAAATTTTGAAGTGAAAAATGCTGATGGTAAAAAGTTTAACGAACCGAATTTCCATTTGCCAATCGCTACTGAAACGAAACGAAATTGAGCCATTTCTGAGAACATTGAAAACGAGCAATAAAAAATATATAATATACAATGGAAAATAATGTTTGAAAAACATCTTAGTTGATGATAAAAGCCACAAACGATTGCACACCTTGGATTGACGCCAAGGAAGGTGATGCTGTGTGTTTGGTGGGATTGGAAGAGAGTCGTCCACTAAAAAGTGCTGCTGCAAGACAGAAGTTGATTCTAATCTCTATTGTCAACAAATAATGCGATTAAAGCGATTGATTCAGGAAAAATGTCCGGAATTTGAAAACAAAAAGAGCGTTATATTTTATTACGACAACGCCAGACCAAATACATCTTTGAAGACTCGTCAAAACTTGAGAGATTCACTATGAAGTTTTGATGTATTTACCGTATAACCTCGAACCATAAAACTCTCATTGTTTCATCATTACAGAATTCACTTAATGGAGTAAACTTGATTTTAATAAAGACCTGCAAAAATCACTTATCTTTGTTCTTGGCCCAGAAACTCCAAAAATTCCACACCGATGAAATAATGGCTCTACCCAAAAAATCGCAGAAAGTCATAGATCAAAATGGTACATATTTAGTTTAGTAAAAGATTTATAAACAATTTAAAAAATATTTTTAATTTCGCTTTAATTTTTAAGAGAATTTTTTCCTTAACCCAATATATAGATGTATTTTAAGCATAATATAACTTTAAATAGGGTCTCTAGTAAAAGTTATATCTTACCTAAAAAAACACTCTTAATATATACATGTGTTTATATGTATTTATAAAGGTATGATGAAGGATCTTTTTAGGTAATATATAGCTTTCGATAGAGATTTAATTTAAAGTTCTATCACGCTTAAAAAACAGCCTATATATTGAGAATTCGAATTGAAAATTCTTACAAAAAGTCTTTATTAATTTTCAACATATATGAAACACATATTTAACTGAAATATTTTTCCTTGTTTGCTACTTTTTGATACATTTAATGGGAAAGGAGAATTTATCACTAAATAAATATCATGAATTTAATACAAAAAAATATAATTTTTTTTCTGAAATATTACACCTTATTCAGAGTAATTCCTAAACCATGTTACATCGATCTGAACAGAACATCAAAGACTTTCAGGAAATAAAATATTTTCAATATTATTTCCATCAAAAATAGATTATACAATTAAATAAAATTTGAAAATGATTACAACATTTTAAAAATTTATTGATTGTTTTTTAATGAAGAATCAAAGTAATATAGTCGTAATCGAAATATACATCAGTAAAAAGTAAACACTAAGTAAAAATTAAAAAAATATAACGAAATATCATTTTACTAGGAATTTTACCCCTGTGTGAAAAGTTAATTAATCAAAATCTCACACATTAATCAAAATAATAAATGCCATTTAGTATGAAACAATTTTTAATATTTTCTTCTAAGAAATAATTGTCTCATATACGAGGGTCTCTTTTGATAAGTACGGTAAAATAGTAAGAAAAATTAAATTGAAAAATTTAATCAAATTAATTATTTAAATTAAACAATAAATAAATGTACCATACTATATATATATATATATATATATATATATATATATATATATATATATATATATATATATATATATATATATATATATATATATATATTATATATATATATATATAGATGGATTTATGTATATATTTGCGTACAGATAAATAGATATGTATATTAATACTTAGTGCGTATATTATATTAATATGATTACATATATATTAAATAGAGCTATAATATAGATTCAGAATTCGAATAAAACAAATACTATTGTACAGTAAACAATATTTCGACGTTCTAGGTTCATTAATCAAATCTATTTATTTATGAAATGTAATAATAATATTCAAACGTCATCATCAGAACAACAACATATATATAAAATGAATTATGCGTAAACTATGTGCAATATCCACATAATCCTATTTAAATCTATAGAAAACATTTCTATAAATGTGCACACAATTTACGATTCCCATTGATATTCAAACATGCATCTTTAATGAACATGTTCGTGTTGTCTACAGAAAAAGACATTCCATTTTATCAATCGTAACAATAATACTTTGAAATATTATAGACGAGTTTATAGCGTCAGTTATTTATAATCAATAAAAATGAAAAAGCGATATTTGAAAAAGTAATATTCTGTTTTATCAAGAATATTGTTAAGTCAATACTTATTTTTCAATATGACGAATAATAAAACATAGAATAAATTGCAATAATTTGAATTCAATGTTCAATAAAACACAAATGTTTGTATTTCTGCAAGAATAAGAAATTAAATTTAATATATGAATACTATTGTATATTCATTTTAAAATGTTTCCAATAAAGATTGGTGCCATTGGTTCAAATATCATTTATTTTTGTTGTATAATGAAAAACTGAAAATTATATATATATATATATATATATGAATATATTCCTTACCTACTAGCTTGGTAAGTGTAGTGAATATGATCAAGTACCAATAAATGATAACATCCAATTACATTTTCTTCCAGGATGGAGTGATAAGTACATATAATAAGTACATAAAACTTTTCTTAATTGTTAAAAATGAAATAATTAATTAAAAATTAATATATATTACTTATATAAGCTCTAGTTCTTTTAAGATTTTTCCTTGTTGATTTTATTTTATTATATTTTTTTATTATCTAAATTACTGATACTCTTCATTAATTCCAATTATGTATGTAAATTTTATGTTTTTTAAAAATTCAACTTATTTTCCAAATTCATTTTTAACAAGATATTATTTAATGTCATTTAAATACTACATTTAACCCAACGAATAAAATAATTGTAAAAAATAAATAATTTATAATAATTGTTATTTAAATATTTAGTATGTTTTTTTAATAAAAATATGTAACATTTTTGTGCACATAAAACATTTGTATCGTTATATGAATAACGAAAATAAAGCTCTAATATTCAAATAAAGCTCTAAGATGATTTAAAGCTTTATTTGAAATTATTAAATAAAAAAATATTATAATGTCTGTTATAGTTTAAAATGAAAATTGATATAAAATTTCATGACAAAATTATTTTTAATATTTATTATACAAATAAAAATTGTTTTCTAGAAAATTCCAAAAATAAAATGAGCAAGTATTCGAGCAATTAAAAAAAGGAGTTATATATAAATTATTATTGTCATTTCTGTCGTCTTTACTATCGTCTTGATGGTTTTCCTTTTATTGCCTTTTATAATTAAATGTTAACTATAGTAATATTAAAGACTTTGACTTTGTACCAACTTCACTAATACATTTAACATTGGGTAGAACGGTTCCAAAAGGTCAGTTACATGAAGTTCGATCAACCAACTAAAAATATCTCGAACGGTCGCTTCGTGTCACCACTGTACACATACACGTGAGTTCAGTTCTCGAGATCAACGATACGTTGACACGCCTGATGATGACACCGACAAGGACGCCAGGCGTCGTAGAAACCACAGTAGAAGTGACCGCGGTTTCCATTAGACAGGATCTGTCCCTAGGCGGCTTGTGAGAAGATAGGCCGGGGCCGGCCCGTAGGCAATTAGCCCGGAGAGACCCAGATCACCACACAGTAGTTGAGGTACTTCTTAGTCAGTGGCGGCTTGTCATTGTAATTGGAATAACCATGCATTTTTTTAATTTAGACGTGCTTGCATTAATTTTTTTACTATGTAAATTTTTACCAGATATTACTTTAATATTAATTTAGTGTAATGAGTAAAAATAAAGAGAGGCATTAGTATTTACTGTGGAGAAAAAGAGATTTTATTATACATTAAAATTACACCTAGATTATAATTATAATTTGTTATTCATTTTGTCACAGATTTTTAATTCTTTTACAGACAAATTATGAAATATTTGAATTTGACCACAAAGTCAACTATTTAAAAATGCGATTTATTTTTTTAAAATGTTATTTACTTTTTAGTATATACTTTGTATGCAAATAGAACTAGCGTAATATCCATTTCAACGATAATATAAGGTAATAATATTATTTTTTTAAATAATGATGTATTCTGAAATATGATATTTTTATGTAAAATATTTTTTAATATATTCAAATGCATTTCAATTAAATAAATAACTCAAACAAGTGACAAAAATAATTAAATTATTAAAAAATATTGTATTTGTTGAACATTAAAGAAATTAATTATTTGCCCCAATATTCAAAATATTTTATGTATTCAATATTACTTAATAACTACTTTTTTGGATGATGTTCATTTTTAT
This sequence comes from Neoneuromus ignobilis, assembly GCA_029203775.1. Taxonomy (NCBI): domain Eukaryota; kingdom Metazoa; phylum Arthropoda; class Insecta; order Megaloptera; family Corydalidae; genus Neoneuromus; species Neoneuromus ignobilis. Next base: position 43,263,167 of record CP092090.1, read on the forward strand.
GGCCATTCTATTATTAAAAGAGAGTAATATATTAAAAATAAGCACTTTTATAATGATTATCTAAATGCATGCCAGTTAATAAAGTAAATAATATATAATTATTGAATATTTTTAAAAAATCTTATGATATTAGTAAGAGATATAATTGAGTTAAAGTGAATTTATTATGTTACAAAAGAATATAAAGGCTATTAAAGTTATTTTACGTACGATTGTTCTTAGTAAAAATAATTTTAAGCACATTTCAATTTTTTAATTTAATAAATAACTTAAACATGTTTAAAATTAATATTTTTCAAATTACTACTGTAATCCCGTTCCGATTCTATCTCTCGTTTATTGAGGCCTTAGAATCCTTAAGGTTTCAATAAATGAGATATTGCAATGATATTATTTATGATTGATATGTTATTACATCTGATTTCGCCAACTTTTTTTCAAGTAACTTTTTAATCATATATAGATGATTGATATATATATATATATATATATATATATATATATATATTAGTTGAATTTCAGGATATTAAAGTTTACATTCCTTATAAAGAAATATGTTATAATAAAATTTCCAAAAATGCACACTTCTGTAGAAACTATGTAAGAAAGATCCATTTTCATAGAAAATAATAATAAAAAAACAAATTCTTAGCGGCTTAAAAATAAAACTTATTGATTAATGAAGGCAATATCGGAAAAAATTACAGTTCTAGAGGTTTAGAGAATCAGAAAATTGTTAGTAATCAGTTTTTGTAAAAACTTAAATCCTTTTGATTCTTAAAATGACTTCAGAATTCACAATGGATTTACAATGCAGAATTTTTGAAGATATAACAGGAAAATTAATGCCTAATACGAAAAATTTATACATGTGTGTGTGTGTGTGTGTGTGTGTAAATGAGAATCATATTTCATAAAATAACAACTGTCACGGAACTCTGCCAAGAAAAATCCAATTAGGGTATTTTTATCTACAAAGCCTAGGCTGTTCAAGAACTAAATCGCTTTGATTATATATATATATATATATATATATATATATATATATATATATTTCGAGCATCGATGTAGTTAACATCATATCCTGTCATGTAAATACTTTCGATCCTCGGTCAAAGATATAAAACAGGCGGTGCTATTTAATTTAAATAAATGAAAACTTTATAAGTAAGTAAACCCTAAATGAAAAATCTTACCAATCACCAGATGAACATGACCAAGTCAATAAATGGTTATATTTAAAAAAAAGTTGCCTTTACCAGCCCAGTTATAAAATATTATTAACCCAGTCGTAAGCTGACATGGTGATGTATATATATATATATATATATATATATATATATATATATATAAGCAATTATAAAAATTACGATATTTGATATTAAATAAATTATAAAATCTATCAACACAAATAATAAAAAAATAATATCATTAAACTAACTGTAGATGATACATATTAATTTAATTGGTCATAATAATATATTGATCATAAAGAGGGGCCCAAAAAACTCACCAAAGAATAACTAAAAATTATTTATTTAAATATCTGTTTAATATAATATTATTATAGATCTAAATAAAATAATTATGTTTTAAAAATGAACATAACGAAATATTTATCTCATATCTATATCTTTAAATTTAATAACAGAATAAACACATTTAGAAAATTAAATATATTTAAAATTAAATAACATATATATATATATATATATATATATATATATATATATATATATGCATATATGTTAAAGAAATAAACTACACTCGTACAAAAGTACAATTATTTATTTCCAACTTTCTATAAAACAATTAAAAAATAGAAAATAAATTATATTCTACATATTCAGCATTAATGAATATAAATCGTTCAAATAAAGCTTAAATACTCGATTAAACAATAGTGAGATTTATATAAATGTTATTCAATTAATCAAAGGCTAATAATGTACCCAATGAATTAAAAGGAAAAGAAAATAGTACAAAACCGATATTTATTTTTATCCAGATACATTTGTATCTACTATTTTTCAAATATTTTTGTGTGGGTGAAATGATTAATACGTTTTGCGTACGTCTTTTTGTGGTACGCTACTGAACCACTAAAAAAAACAGCTACGATCGTTCTATGAATTGACCAACCCTTGTAGCTATTTAACCAATGAGAGAGATGTTTTTTTTGTTCGCGAAGTTGTTCCAGAAAAATAGTGTATCTACTAAAAATACAAGAATATACGAGTAAAAATAACTCGATCGCAATTTATTTTCGTACCTTTCATAAAGAGTTCATTGAAGCACTTTAAATGAATGAAATATTAAACAATTTTTTTGTAATACAACCTGTAATTTTTATACTTCACACACTCACAGACTCACACACTCACACACGCACACACGCACACACTACACACACACATATATATATATATATATATATATATATATATATATATATATATATATATAGGTATCCAAATGTGACATCTAGATTTGTATTTTATTAAAAAGAAACTATACACATTTTTTTTTAATAAAATACAAATCTAGGCATCACATTTGGATGACTCTCTCTCTCTCTCTCTATATATATATATATATTTATATATATATATAAATAATATCTTACTTATATAAAATCTAATCCAAATTATCTCAATTTCAGATATTTGTAGCGAACAATAGATTAGAAAATGTGTATAGTTTTGAAGTATGTAGTATATTTTACGTAGTTTCATAACTATTATAATACCTTTCTAGAAACAAGATCTAAAGTTATTTATACATTTATTTTATAGAAGATAAGGAACATTATAAAGGTTAATTAGAATTTATGATATGTTAGGTACATTTAAAATACAACACATGTAACAAATTCAATACTAACTTAAAAAATATAGATTAATTTAATATAAAACTATTTAAACGAAAACCAAGCATAATTTTATAGGACAGAAAAATATATTATAAATGAATTAGTTTTCGTCATTGTTATAAAGTTTTATAAGTAGTAACTTTATCTAATATTTGTTGTAGTTTAACTTTAAAAATAATATTTCATCATTATTAATATTTTAAAATGTATTTACTCAATATAAGTATAAATATATATATACGAATTACATATATATATATATATATCATATGACGAAACAAAAAATAAAAAGTCGCCTCTAGTTGAACATGAATAGAAAAAAGATACAAAACCACAAACTACACGATTATAAGTTAAACAATTAGGCCAGATTTTAACAAAAAGGTTCTGACGATGATGGAATCGCCATCGAAATGCGCATCAGTTGACATCATTATAAACAAAAAGTGAACAATAACTGATTATTGAACACTTCATAACCATTGTGGTGTTGGAGAGAAAAATTCATTTGTATTAAAGCCTACAATAGCTTGCAGGTAAGTAAAAACTTCATTGAATGTTACTAACTTTTCTTAAATATTTTTCCAAGATCCTTCCATTATTTTCTGTCTGCAACTAATTTCAACAAACTCTTATTTTCCCTATATATAATCGTATGTATGTATGTATGTATATATATATATATATATGTATATATATATATATATATATATATATATATATATATATATATATATATATATATATATATATATATATAGAAATAAACTAATTGTTTAAAATAATTTAATCGAAATAAATATGAATTTATTTGAGTTAATTATTTAATTATATTTCTTTTAACCAATTTAAATAATTCTTACTATTAATATTCTAAAATTAGATTAACTAATATTCTTTACGTTATCATTAAAATAGAGTGTTCTGTTAACTATTGATTACAGTAAACACTTATTTTTATTAAAAATATATTTTTTAAAAAGATGTACACTCATCGAGAAAAAGTTTCATTAATTGATTTAAGCATTGCATTGAAATGAATTTCGTTTTTTAACTACAAAAAATGCATAAATATAACAATTGAAACATAATAATAATTAAAAATAAATAGAGAAATACTTATCAATAACTAAAATAAATAATATATCGCAATAAAATACATAATATGTATTATATGTTTTTAGTACATTGTAAATAAATAATATTTTCCAGAAAATTGTAACATCTATTTTTGTCAGTAGATGATATCAAATTCGACGTAACTAATTGACAGCTAGATAAATATACCGACTGGTTAAACGTTAACACTACAAAATAGCAGCATTTCAATTCTATCCCTGTAGATGACAGTTCAACTGTAGAAGTTCATACAACAAATGCTAAAAGCTTATCCTGTGAAGCTGTCAATTTTTATGACTATATTTACTTTCCACTTTTATATTGAATATTATTCAATATAACATAATCAAATGCAATTATAAATTGATTTATATTTGGTAAATATTAAATTATGTATGATATTAAAATACAATAAAATAAATAAATTAAACAGTTTCTAAAACTACATTGAATAATTATACTAGTAAATTAACAAAAATAAATTATAATTAGAATAGATTATATTCGTGTTATTCCATAATATTGTAAAACTATTTTAGCACCTCGTTTAACTAAACATAAAAACAAATATAACTGAAAACAAATAGTCATTTTAGTAAAGAAAACAACTTAATTTCAAAAGTAAATTATTCTCAAACTTGACACATCTCAACTGTGTCTATTAGTCTTTGCGTACAGAGTCAAGTGGAACGACATATAAATGGTGTTACCATCGTGTGATTACAGTTCCCCTTGGTAAAATTAGTTTATTATTATAGTAGTTCAGTAGTCAGCTAACATCAGCATCAGCAGCAAAGTTAAGCTATGTGTCGTTGTATGACGCGTCTCAGCAGCTCTTTAATATTCACAGGCACGCTCATCTACTTTCCACACAAAACTGCAAGTTTGTTGAATAATTTATTCGTTGCGAGTTGGTTTTGCATCGCTATGTCTACAGCCTCTAAAGAAATATCATTCGCACAATATCTTTTCATAAATTCACGATTTATTCGTTGTTTTATCTTGAATTTATTAAATTCATTCTTTTGATATATACTTATATATATATATATATATATATATATAAATATATATATATATATATATATAAATACATATAAACTAACTAGTGACAAAGTGGTTTGCATTACTACCTGTAAGATAGGAAGTGTGTTCAATTTCCGGTTGAAAAAGTAAAGAGTTTGAAATAAACTGCCGGTCATAGAGCAAGAAAAAACCACTGATTGACAAGAAAAAATATTGATTGGAAATCTAGATATATATAAAAAAAAAACAAGAAAAGACTTATGGATAGATGAGACAGACTTAAGAAAATTCGTCGAAATGAACTGCAAGAAAAAGATATTGGCTTAGATCGGTCGAAGTGAAAAGTTTTGGAAAAGGCCTTCATCTAACAATGGACAGAAAGAGGTTGATGATGATAACGGTGATTATATATATATATATATATATATATATATATATATACATAAGGTTTTCCAATGAGCGTTTCAGAAGTTCAATGGAAATAAAATAAAAATTGTTTAATTAATTAGTTATTTATAATTTTTTTTAAAGCATATTCTATAAATTAATAATGAAACATAATTTCACTCATATGACCACCACGACTTCGTCTGACAAAATGCAATAGTTCAGCCCAATTTTTTGTCACTCTTTCACATAATTGTGGTCCAATTTCATGAATTACACGTTCAATGTTTATTTTTAATGCTTATATTGTTTGCGATTAATCAGCATAAACCAATGATTTTACATAACCCCACAGAAAATAATTCAATGGAATTAAATCACATGATCATGGTAGTTAATTGATGAGTCTATTTCGTGAAATAATAAACTCATCAAACTTTTGTTTTGATAAGTCTATTGTTTCTATAGATGTGTGGCATGTAGGACAGTCCTCTTGTACCCATATATCCTGTAAACCATTTTCAATCATTTTTGAAAAAAAATCATCATTCATGGTTCGGTGCCGTACGTTATTTATTGTAACGTGATTACCAGTTTTATTTTGAAATGTTTAATAACAGAAGCAATATTGACCTCATTTCTTAGTCTTACAAGAAATGCTGTATCATGTATAGTAAAACTGTTTTTAAATTTTTCATACAATTCGATAAATGGCACTTTCACTTGAACGACTGTGTTATTTCACGAAGTGCACGATAAGTTTTACGAAGCGAACTTTGATTTTTATAATAATTTTTTACAATTTCTAAGCGTTGTTGAAGTGTTAAATGTTCCATGATAATTTTACAAACTATACTGAAATAAAATGTCAAAATGAGCTTAAAAATATTCAAACATGACCGCTGCTAGCTATCAGTTCTGACATTCTTATTGAAAAACCCTATATATAACTATATATAATGATATGTAAAAAGTAGGTATGAAATAAAATAAATCAAATATAAATTTTGAATAAGATAATTACAAGTATAATATTTTTATTGTACATTTAACAATAATTTCAATTAAAATCGTCAAACAAATAAATTATTTGTTTAGAGTTAATAATAAATTTAAATCAAGGAAAAACTAGAATATTTATGTTTAAATAATATAAAAGTAAAATATTACACATATTTAACACTAGAAAGACTGAAACTTAGTATATACCTATATTGCCCAAAAGCAGTCAAAATGACTGCATTGTGAAAGAATAACTAATGTGTAAAGAAATTTGTTTAAAATTAATTTTTAATATTTTTTATATTATTTACAGTTATATAACAAGTTATTAGTAAATATTAACAATAAAAAAAATTTACTTCACTTAAGAAAAAAATAATTTATGCATTATTATTGAAAAATATTTGGAGGGGCCATCTACGAGAATTAGCTTTTACTGTATATTTTCTGGCCATTTGATCCGCCATATCAACTCCAAATTTTGTGCTGTTATAAAATTAAATAGATTCCGGTAACATTTTTTTATTACTTTTATCAATTTTCACAAATTTATGCTTAGAACTTAGAACAGTTACTCTTTTATTTGGTTTGCTTTTATATATTGTAAGAACACAATTCTCTGATTTATATAGCAGAGTGAAAAAACGAGGCATGTTATCCTTCGTTTGTATAGCTGCTTTGGGTAGTTCTCTTTTGTTTCCTCTAATAGTTCCAACTAGAGTTGTTTTTTTGGCCAATAATTTTATCGCGAGTGACATGCTAGTGAAAAAGTTATCGGTCGAGATATTTCTTCCACAGCTTGTATATGGCTCGACAAGTTTCTGAACAACGTGTTCACTGAGAAGCATTGACGATGGTCGTTGTTCATCTTTCCCCAAATAAGGAAAACCATTCAAAACATATTTGCTATTAACATCTGATGCAAGCCAGAATTTGATGCTAAATTTGTTGGGTTTATTAGGCATATACTGTGTAAACCTGCACCTGGCTTTTGACGGAAATAATTGCTTGTCAACTGTTATATTTTGCCCTGGTTGATAGCAAGCTTGACTATTTTCAATGAACTTGTCCCATATTTCCGAAACCAAGGCAAATTTATTTGTTTGTAGGCGCCTACTTCTTTCAGTTCTTTTGTCAAAACGAATAAATCGTAGGATTTGCTTGAACTTTTCTCTGGCCATAGTTTTTCTAAAAAATTCGGGACCCCACTTTGCTGACCATAAATAACTCAGGTTTAAATTTTTGCCTCGTAGGCTCCACAAGCATAGTTCAGAATTTATTGCATCTGATTCTATATCGGAGCACTTTTCACTTATGTTCGTTAGCTTTTCCAATAACTCACTTCTATTCTTCATTTCTTTCATGAATTTAGGGCGCAAAAGAAATAAAATAAACAACTTGTTAGAACAAGTATCACTGCATAAAGATTCGAATAACAAGTACTACTTTAGCTTATTGAGTAACTGCAACTTATCAAGTATACGCCCAAATCGACAATTTATCATGTACTTGTATGTTATCATGTAATGGTAATCGAAAAAAAAATGAAAACTGTTATTTCAATACAGAGCCGAACTGGTCATATAAGAAATTTACTCAATTCCTAAGAATTTGATTATTTAAGAATTTCCCAAGCAGTCAAAATGACTGCTTTTCAATATAGGTATAACATATATATATATATATATATATATATATATATATATATATATACCAGAAATGAGGGAGGGGGGAGGTAACTACAATTATTAATAAACGCATTTATATGTTGTACAAAAAGTCACAAAATTCTAAGAAATTGTGTCATTATATACATAATTGTTTTTCTAATTTAAATTAAAAAGCAGTCAAAATGACTTCCTTGGGCAATCTAGTGTTAAAAATCTAAAAATATTTCTGACTATATTCATCTACCCAAATAGCGAATAGGGGATCTCTTGCCAGATATAGTGGGTATTAGGAAAATAAAATACTCGTAATTGATTCAAACTATTAGGTCGTGCGATAAAAAAAGGTTGACTTGTTATTTTATTTCCAATATAATAATCTGACATTTCATATTACACGATCTAATAGCTTAGACTTTCAGGTTATGATTTTTACAAGAATTTGGTAATTTCTTCGAGTAAAAATTATATTACTCATACACATCAGATCTCTGTATAGATAACAAATTGACAAAAAAATTATCCTACCAATTTAATGATAAAAGAGGTCCTAGTTGATAAAGAAGGAGATAGTCTGAGGTCGGAATAATTATATTAGCCTCTTTGTTAAGTGAAATGATTGACTGAATCTTTAAAAATATATAACGATAATAAAATAAATTTAATCTATCTAATTTAAAAAAATAATATTTTACGGATTTTTTTAACAACTGCCTCTGAGTGACATAACCCCACAGAAAATAATTCAAGAGATTTAATAATTCTTCAGAGAGATTTTACTAATTTATATTTAATAACAGTAATATTTTCCATGTAGAAGGAAAACTTCCACAAATCAGTACGGTTTTGTAATTTTGTACTATTTATGTTTTTTAAACATTAATCTAAATTTTTAGATTTATATCATTTTTTATAAGTCATTTATCGCATTTAAATCCTTTAAATTCGGAAACTGTTAAGCCATATCAGGAGAAAAGTTATTTTTTAAAAAAATTATTCATTTCATATATGGACTTAAAAGAAAATTATTTCTAACTGAAAAAAAAACTAATAATTTTTAAAATATATACACAATTCAAACATAATTATATATTGTAATAATTTATCTATTTCTAAAGTAAATAACATAACATTAAACATTATAAATAAATAATAAGTAATTTGGTTACAATAAATTCACTATATATGTAAAAATTAAACAATAATAATATGCAAAATGAACTAACAGTTTGAAAAAAGAGCTCTTTCCTCATTTTTTTTATTTAAAGACATCAAATAAAACCTTCCATCTAACCATAGATGAATGATATCTGAATATGATTAGGATGAAAGTGAATGCATTGATATAATTTACATGAAATTAAAAAATGGAATTCGTATTTTCCTTTTAACTTCATCTTTTAAAATTGTAAAATATACTTGGCCAGTCTTCATACAAATTCTGCTTTGAAGATGTAAAATATGTATATTTATTATCTCGTTTCTGTTTTACTTTTTTATGATTAATTTTTTTTATAATGTGGGAATATTTATGTCGAATGAAAAGCTTCAAAGATGATATATAATTATATATTAACATATATATATATATATATATATATATATATATATATATATATTGTCAAAAAAAATCAAAATTAACTTATGAAAAAAGTCCTTAAAATAAGTGTTATGTTTGAATATTTTATTAGAAAAAGAATTGAAACATCAAATTAATAATTTGTATTATCGAAATCTTTTCTTCGCATACATTTCTTAACATTTTTATACATATTATATTCAATCAATCACAAAGTTTTATTACTTTTCTTTATTTGTTTACGATAATTTTTGAAGAATTGACATTAAATCGAAATGAATAATTTGTGTACTTACTTAAAATTAACAAACGGTTCAACATAGAAATTCGATACAATGAAAATTTAAAATTTATTATTTTGTGATTATTTATCTCACAAAAATGTCGGTAAATAAAAATTATATTCTATACGTATCATAATTAGATAAAACTATTATGGAGGCAACAAAAATACTTTATTGTATTTTTAGTATAGATTCTGTGTATAAAAAGAGTTTTATTAACGTGTAGAGTAAAATTGAAGGCGAATTTCATTTCGGAATTACTTTTACAATAGACGATTACATTATTTTAACAAAATTAGAAATAGATTCTTTTCTAATAGTTTCTACTATTTTCAGAAATTTAGAAAGGTAGAGGAAGGGATAATAAATTTTAAATTTATAGGTTTGAAATTTGTTATAAAACTTTCTATTTAAAATGATTTTCACATAATCTTACTAAACACAACTTAACAGATCGAATTATAA
>CP092090.1:43278567-43288567 GCA_029203775.1 Neoneuromus ignobilis
TCCCCACTGGAAGTAATATACATATGCCAACGATTTTTCCAGTTCTCGAACTCACTTTGTGGTATATATTTCAGTTCATGAAGACTATTTTTTTATGGTTTTAATCGAATTAAAACTGCCGGAGTGATAACTTTAGTTTTAGTAATAGAAAAAAGTCACATGGAGCCATATCAGGCGAATACAGAGCTTTCGGAACGATATTAGTTGAGTTTTTGGCAAAAAAATTCACGAACAAATTCAGTTTTATTGACATCATGCGAGAAACGATGGTCATATGCAACATTTTAGCCAAAATGTCATGGTATTGTGTTTTTGAGATTACCATCTCATCTGCTAACTCTTTGATGAATAAACAATGGTTTTTGAGCACCAATTCCTTGACTGAGTGAAGTATTCGTTGTCAGTTAATGTCGATGAGCGTCTAAATTATGGTTCATCATTGAGGGCTTCACGACTCTCTTTAAAGGCTTTATGTCACTCAAAAACTCTTGTTTGCGATAGACAATCGTCTGGGTATGCCTTTCTTAACATTTTCAACGTTTTTATGAAGTTTATTTGGTTCGTAAAACAAAATTTAATGCAAATTCTTTGATCAACTGATTTTGACATCCTAAAAATCGCCGTAAGTCACCGTTTAACAAAAACCATTCTGATCTATTTACTAATGAGTGTAGTATCATGAAATTTGACACAGATGTCATTGACAAATGTACCAATTAAAAAAAATACATGACATTTTACAAATGCGCGCACTTACGATGGTCGTTTGATAAGTATGGTAAATGTATTTATTGTTTAATTTAATTAATTAATTTATTTAATTAAATTTTTCAATTTAGTTTTTCTTGCTTTTTTACCATACTTGTCAAACGACCCTCATAAATGAGAAAGTTTCATTAGTTTCCAGACTTTATATATATATCTATCTATCTATCTATATATATATATATATATATATATATATATATATATATAATATATGGTCCAAATGAGATCAAAGAGTTTAGACATACACTTACTTTCTTATTAGAATTTTTTTTTTTTACTATTCTATAGTCTTATTCGGATCACCCTATCAAATTATAATAAGTTTTAGATATTCTATCTTTTTTTTGTGGCGCAAAAAATTGTTCTGTAATATATTTATCATAATTTTAAATTCAAGATTTTATAGAAGTGTACAAACAATTATCGTATATCTTATTCGATGATGTGAATTTTGTTGGACATGCAAGCGTCGTCAAAACTGCTATACAAATTAATTTTAATCTATTTATTTATTAAAAATTATTCTATGATATAATGCAGCGTTTTAATAAGTGTAACATGGTGACCAAAATACGTATTAACGAATACAATGAACGAAGAGTAATTATTGAACAATTTTGTAAAATCATATTGTGTTGAGGAGGAGTGGTTCAATTGTATTAAAATAAATTTGCTATAGAAATAAATAAACAGTAAAAAATGTACGTCCTTTTAAGATACAATAATATTATATGATATTTCAACTTCCTTTTCACAAACATTGAAAGTAGTAATTAGATATTAAATATATTCAATTACATTAATTAATTCATTCCATAGAATATTCTTAAAAATAACAAAAATACTAATTAATTAAATAATTTTTGTTGTATTTCCGTTTAAACTTTTGAAGCGCTTATTGAAATTCTCTATACAATAGAAAATTATTTTTTTTAAACTATAACATAAATATTAGAAAAAATCAAATATAAATAGAAAAATAATTATAAATAATAAGCTCTTAGGATAATTTTTAATAATCGTAATAGTTTACTATTTTTAACAAAATTATAGTGTGAATCCTAAATTCATTACCGATATAAAATTTAACAACACTGAATCCCAGAGCAAAATACAATAATACTTCATAATACTGTTTAGTAATCACTTATTCTTTTTTAAGATATGCTATTCAATGGCAATGTCATGGTTGTATTGATTGCATTTCACTTATGATGGTACAAGGACTACGGAAATATGTATTAAGGTTTAAAATTAACGGTAAATGGTTAATAAATATTTTTATAGATTTGTGTTTATTTAACGAATGTTACATAATTTCTGTTTAAATGAATTTAACATAATATTAAAAAGAATAAATATAAAATGTATACATATATATATATATATATATATATATATATATATATATATATATATATATATATATATATATATATATATATATATATATATATATATATATATATATATATATATATATATATATATATATATATATATAAATATGTATATATGTACGTTTATTGCAGAAAAGAGAAGGTAGTGGGGAATAAAGATCATTGTTGAAAATTCTAGTATATTATTTGAAAAACATGTAGGTGACTATAAGCTTTTGTTTGTTTGGTGTATAGGGAAATATGTGTATAATTTCTTTTGTTACTTTTTAATAAAACATAAATCAAGGCATCGCATTTGGATGACTCTCTCTCTCTCCCTCTCTCTCTCTCTCTCTCTATATATATATATATATATATATATATATAATATTTGAAATGTGCAGTTTTTTTTAAAAAATATAATGTAGTGAAAAACTATTAATTCTTTTCATATAATAATGTGACAATTTTTATTTTCACCAGGTTAGTACTTTCATTAGTTTTTAGAAAACTAAATAATAGTTTGTGAACATACAAAACATCTTTTAATAACATACAATACATAAAGTTAATATTTATTTCTATGATACGACTACATTTCGAGTTTTTTTCTATGAAATTAATTTTAAAAGTTTAATAATATAATTATTGTTAAAATGATATAATAATTAAAAATAAATAAGTTCGTTAAGTAGTTACATATATATATATATATATATATATATATATATATATATATATATATATATATATATATGAATGTATGTATATAGATAATATTTTTAATAAATTACTAAATACAAGAAAATGATTTTAATGTAAATAAAAAAACGTTTGTAAATAAATCATGCATACAAACATTTATATATATATATATATATATATATATATATATATATATATATATATATATATATATATATATATATATATATATATATATATATATATATATATATATATATATTATATATATATATATATATATATATATATATATATATATGGGGGGAGATAGTTTTAGAACTTTCTAGAATATTATATGAAAAAATGTAGGTGGCTATGTGCTTTTGTTTGTTGTCTGTGCAAAATATATATAATATTTGAAATGTCTAGTATTTTTAAAAAAATGCAGTGAAAAATTATTAGTTATTTTAAAATAAGGATGTGCCAATATTTATTTTTATAAGATTAGTACTTTGATTAATTTTTAGTAAATTAAAAAATAGTTCGTGTATATATCAAATATCTTTTTATAACCTATAAAGTTAATATATATTTCTGTGATATGACTACTTCTTGAATTTTTATATTTTTATTTAATTTTAAAAGTGAAATTCAATAATTATTATTATACTGATATAATAATTAAAAATAAATATATTTGTTTAATAATTTAACTTTTAAAAAAAAAAATATATATATTTATATATATATATATATATATATATATATATAAATAGTATTTTATTATTTAGATATGATTTTTAAATGTCTGATTCTCCTTATTATGTTTGATGAGATGTAATTTTTCATTAAGATATTATTTTATTTATGTTTTATTAACTCTTTCGTTACTAAATATGACTATAGTCACTCAACGTCGAGTGCTCATTGTATTAAAGGTGATAATAGTCATTCGTAAACATTTCGCATTAGTTAGCAAACTCGTTGTTCATCTGCTTTATATAAAAGTAGTATACTACCGATCAACTCACCCATAGCGAAAAGGTTAATAGGAAATATATTTGAAGAATATAGGTCACAGCTCAAAGAGGAATAAAATAACTATTTATAAATATATCTTTGTATATTATTAAATAACTTTGTAAGTTTTATAATAAAAAAATTCAAAAAAACAGCGTTTAACATGACTTTTCTTTAAATGTTATTGATAATTGTAAGTTATTTTTATACATTTTCCTTTCAATAAAATCGTTTTTCATATGTGTATGTATATTTATTTACAGGTTTTAATTATAAGTTTAATCTTTATTTTTTCAAAAAAATCAAATATATTACTTTTATGTATATTTTGTTTACAGGTTTCAACTGTAAAATTTATTTGTATTTTTTTATTAAAATAAATTAATTGATTTTATTTGTATATATATATATATATATATATATATATATATATATATATATATATATATATATATATATATATATATATATATATATATATAACTAATATAGTTATTTACAAATGGTTTTATTATGAGTTGTTCTTATTTTAGTTAAATAAATGTTATCTTTCTATAACATATTGTTTTAATTATATTACATTAAAAATGTATATTGAAGGAATATGTCATAGATTGAAGAGAACTCTAATGGCTGTTTAGGAATACAACTTTATAAATTAAAAAATGGTTATATAAATTTTATAATAAAAAAATTGAAAAAAAATTTATTATGATTTTTCTAAACACATTATACGTAATTTTTGTATTCAAATAAATAAAAATGATTTTTATGTGTGTGTTTATTTGCAAGTTTTATTTAATATTTTAATGAAAGTTTTGTTTTTCAAATAAATCAAAAAATATTATATTTTCTTTACCTAATTTTTATATTTAAACATTTTTTTTCTTTTTTATATAAATAAACTGATTTATTTAATCATTTTGTTCATATATATACTTGTATATATATATATATATATATATATATATATATATATATATATATATATATACTTAATTAGATATTTATAAATGATTTTAAAACGACTGGTTGTTCTTAGTTTGGTTAATGACATGTTATTTTTCATTAATATATTGTTTTATTTATATTTTTTTCAACAAAATACATTGAAAGAATATCAGTCATAGCTCGATGAGGAATAAAATGGCTATTTGCGAAAACATTTTTAAAGATTATTAAATAGTTTTGTAAATTGTTTAATAAAAAATCAAAGAAAAATATTTTCATTAATTTTCTATAGAAATTAATCATATTTTTTTTATTTTTAATTGAATAAAATCGATTTACATGTGTTTTTTTTTAATTTACATTTTTAATTATAATTTCAATCTGTATTTTTACTTATCTGTATTTGTAATAAATGAATGTAATACTTTCTTATTTAAAGGTATTGATTACCCATTAATATTTTATTTTAAATTCTTACCTTTAAAGTATGTTATATTTAAGATATTACAATATTATACATATTCACACACATACACACTTACACACACACACATATATATATATATATATATACGAGGGTCATTTGATAAGTATGATAAATTTATTTATTGTTTAATGTAATTAATTAATTAATTTAATTTAATTTTTCAATTTAGTTTTTCTTACTTTTTTACCATACTTATCAAACCCTCTCACTTATGTACAATATATATTTATGTATATACGTATAATATTAATATTTTTTTAAATTATTCTTAGCAAATATATTTTCCGATGTATATATATATATGTATATATATTAAAAGTTAAAAATTATTTTTTTTAAATCAAAATATTGAACCGTTCAATTGCCAGTGTATATTAACACATAGTATGCGGGCAACGCGTCTCGACGACGCTTTTCGCGCTCTAGTAATAGTATGCGAAAGACGTCTTCGAGATGTTACCCGCATACAATGTGTTAAGAAGTATATTAAAACATAGTTTTAAGTTTTTGTATTAATAAGTATACAATGAAGAATTTAAAAACATACTTTGATAGAATCAGGGTGTTTTAAGTATAATTAAAATTAAAGAAACAAACGTTCTTCTATACTTTTAGAAGGCTGTATAAAATTTTGTTATAAATATAGCTGTATATTTTATAATGAATTTAAATAAAATTCATAGATAAATTATAGAAATTTGTAAAATAAATTATTATAAGGCTATATATAAAATATAACCTATTTCTTGATTCTGTGATCAATTAATTTAGAATCTGAAATTTAGAAATTATAATGCATGAACTATTTATGAATTTACAATAACTTAATGAAAACTAAAAATGATTGATTAATGGATTAGTATATCATAAATTCTAATAAGATTCTTTTATTAAATTTATGTTTCATTAAATATTTATTATTATTAGATGCATGCAATCTTTTTCGATACATGTGATTAATTAACTACTGAATTAAGTTAAATCAGTTTTTTTTACCTTAGCTGTTTTATTAAAATATTTTGTGAGTCTTATATTTTATATATATATATATATATATATATATATATATATATAATATATATATATATATATATATATAATATATATATATATATATCATATATATAATATATATATATATATATATATATATATATATATATGATATGCATATATATATATATATATATATATATATATATATATATATATATATGTATGTATAATTAACTTATATAGTGTAAAAATATTGTATGTATGTATATAATTAGACTATTATAAATAATATATTTGAATGCAATAATAAAAATTAGTACAAAAATAACTTTGTTATAATTCCTTTTCTAGTGAAATTTTTTATGTATGTATATAATTAGACTATTATGTTAATTTCATTTTGGATGAAATATATAGTTACAATAAATCTTATATATTTAATTATACGTGTATATATATATATATATATATATATATATATATATATATATATATATATATATATATATATATATATATATATATATATATATATATATATATATATATATACACACATATATGTTAATGCATGTGTATAAATAAAAAAACATTCTTAAATGATAAATTTATTTCAATATGCTTGCAAGGAATATATAATAAAAGAAGCATTTTTAAAAATAATTTCATTGGTAAAGAGTGAATTATTTTTTTTAAATATTTTATTCTGAAATCATATTAAAAAAAAATATGGGTATACTTAATTATGTACATAATTCAGAATATATATGTCAATAATTTAAAATATACATCAAACTATATACTTGTCTTTCTTTTGACTTACAATACTTTAAATCATATTTATTATGTCAATTCAGAGTAATTTGATCATAATTTCAGATATTATTAATTTTTATTTACAAATAATGTAATTTAGAATTTAAGATTATTTTATATTTATTTTACAAAAATATAAAATTATTTCACTTATCTTCAAACAAAAAAATATATTACAAACATAATTCATTTAAGCAAACAAACATAATGTTTCGTTATTAAACATTTTGATAATATAGTACTAAATATTTAATAAATAAACAAATATAAGGGTTCAAAAATAATATATATATATATATATATATATATATATATAAATTAATATTTATAAATTTTTATACTTTATTACTTATATTAATAATATTTTGGTTATACATCTTAAGCAGACCTAATAAATAACATAAAAAGGCACATTTATGAAAAATCATCAAAGTGAAAGAAAGCAAATTTTAAATACATCAAGTATACATTTATGTTTATTAACCCGTATTGTTCAATAATAATAGGGTATAAAACAGTTATTCAAAGATAATATTACTACATGAGACAATGAAAATCCAAGAGGCTTGTAATATAATTATATATATATATATATATATATATATATATATATATATATATATATATGTATATATTATGACAATGGTAATTATGTTGGTTTTCCAACATTTGAATGTCAAATTATAGGAAGTCTATATCGAAATAATATAGAGAATATAGAATATAATAAATAAAATAATATCAACAATAATTATATTTGAAATATTGAAATATTTTTCGTGCATATTTGTAATTAAATTAAGTATGGTCTTTTAAAATCTCTGAATGTAATTATCCTTAGCTTACTTAAAAAATGATGATTACATGTAGTTAGAAAATAGTTTTTGTAATTATTTTCTTTAGTTTCTGCTAATTGTACAATTTATTTTTAATGAATATAACTTAATTAACTTATAGATATGTTAAGATACTTGTTAGGACATAAACATTAGAGCAAAATACCTGGCAATGATAGAAGTGTACATTATTAAGCAACAGTGCGTAAATATTTGAATAGGGTAACAAATTAGGTTACGTGTCTTACAAGCAAACCCAGATTACGTTTTAGTACTTTATAAACTGTCATGCTTACATTTTCAAATGTATTTAATAATTCATGTTTTATTTTGAATAACACAAAATAGTTTTAATGGGAAAATTTATAATATAAATGAAAACTTTAATAAAATTTAAAGAATATAAATTTTGCTAATTTAATATTATGCAATGAAAATATATTTCTTGGAATTTTCATTCAAAATTCTTATTTATATTTATAAATTTGTGTATAATTTAAAAAGAATAGGACATTTTATTTATATAACTATAAAAGAAATATTATTCATTCACCTCATATTTACAATAGTTTTATAAAAAGGATTTTTTTAGAAAATATAAACAAATTTGGAGAATATATAATTAACTATATATGGTAACAATATATCATTCTATATTTCATTAACTATATTTAACCAACTCTTTTTAATTCTAAATATTTACTTAAAAAAGCTATAAAAATTAATATTCAATTGGAAATTATAGTACTGAATTGTAATTTTTTAGAAAAAAATTTCGTTATTTTTAAAATAAATAATTGTGATTTTTATAATGTTACAAAATAATATAATTAATATAATAATTGATAAAAACTATGTGAAAAATGAAATTAAGAATTTTAAATACAAATAATAGAATAAATTAACATATTCACACACACACACATAGAAACACACACACACATATATATATATAAATATAATATTTGGGAATAGAAGTGAGAATAAATATGCGTGTTAACATTTTTTTTTATTATTTATCATAATTAACTTTGATAAAAACCCTTTTTTTAAAATCTAAATATAATTTTATCTTTTAATGGAATCTAATTACTTTAAAATAACAATGAACGTTTCATCAGTAAAAATTCGTGAATAATGTAAGCGTTTATAGAACAGTAAAACGTATCACAATTTACAATCACGATTATAATATCAGTAAATATTAGCACAAAAAGTATTGTTATTTTAAATTCTAATTCGAAATTAAATATTGCTTAAAAAGTTTATTAACATTCGACATTATAAAAAATTCATTAAAATACACATAAATTCTTTCTATACATAACAGTTATTTCTAATACAATTGTTCTACAATATTTCCATTTGACTTAAAAAATTAATTAATGTTAATAATTATCATTTTTTGTCCTTATCGCAAGAGGTTCCTTGTTGTAAACTGCTATTTATTTATAAAAAATAAAAATATTTTTATTTTATATAAAATAAAAATAAAATAATTCTATTTGTTTCCATACTGTGAGAAATTCACTTTAACACAAATAAATTCCTTGTATTTAACATAATAAGGTTAAATAAATGAAATATTAAAAAAAATACATTCAGTTCACATAAGCATCCAATGAACACTGACCTATTTAACCTCTTCATAAATGCATGGCATGATGTATCCAAATATATATATATATATATATATATATATATATATATATATATATATATATATATAAGTAAATTAGAGCATGCAATTAAAACATAGAAATAAGGAAATTGCAGAAATAACAAAACATTGTGAATACTAAATCTATCTTTAACAAAACCAGGAAATATATGAAATATTAATTACTTTTGATCAAAGATAATTATAATACAATAGTAACATTCTTTTAAAAAATGATAGAAATTCAATATACAAGTAATGTTGTAAAAACATTAAATAACCTAAGTTGTCTTAAAAGTATCAGAATATTTAGATATAAACAAATATTAACACATCGTATGCTGGAAACGTCTAAACAAGTCTTTCGCATACTATCACTAGAGCTCGGGAGCCAACAAAA
>CP092090.1:43293567-43346067 GCA_029203775.1 Neoneuromus ignobilis
TGTACGAATGTGTGTGTGAAATGTATTAGTGTTATATGTGTGTAATAAAAATGTGTTTGTAGACAACGTAGCTGTAACCCTTCACACTTTTATACGATTGACGCTTTTCTTCGTCCGTTCCATGATCCTCTTTTGTTGATGTAAGGGATTGTTAAGTAGATAGAATTTCAAGTACAGAAGTTTCTACAAGGACGTATATTTTTTAATTAAATATCTGTTATTCTTGCAAAATAACATTTCTAATCAAAATATGTCATTTTTTCACAATAAACAAAATGGAATAATCAACAAATTAAGTATATTTATTAAATTCAATACAAATAAATTATGATACCAATACAAAAAAAAACAAATAGTGATATTTAATAATTTCAAACATACATATATACAAATATATATATATATATATATATATATATATATATATATATATATATATATATACAAATAAAATTTGTTGGAGTGAACTGGATGAAGAAGACAATGGATCGATCAAGGTGAAGAGTTTTGGGGGAGGCAGTCATTCAGCAGTGAGTTTAGAGGGACTATTGATGATGATCATAACGATATATATATATATATAGTGGACTAAATAATGGAACCTTCAGTCCTGGTTTATATTTTTCAATCTCATTTGGATTTACTATACATCTTGTATTTATTTTAGGAATAAATAAAGTAGTAATAAACAATTTTCTTTAAATAGACAAATTGTTTATTTGAATAGTTGGTTAAGAAAATAATATTCTAATTTTAATATAACATATCAATTTTTAGTTACGTCCAAATATATTTTTCAAATAACAAATTTTCAACATGTTTTTTGAAAACAATTTTTATATTTCATTTATTTTCTTTATTGCAAATATATATATATATATATATATATATATATATATATATATATATATATATATATATAAGTGTGTGTGTATATATACATATAGGCATATATTTATAGATAGGATAGAGATATAAGAAAAATTGTTGGTATGAAATGAGAATAAACACATTGAATCGCTGAAAGTGAAAAGTTTTGGGAGAGATCTTCATTTAGTAGTAGATCTGATAAAGGTGATATAAATATATGTATGTATAAATATATGTATATATATGCATGCAAGTAGTTGTATTTGAAACAAATATAAGAGATAATTTTCTCATTATTTGATTAAACAAATTTGAAAAGTTATACACATAAAACTCCATTTACAAAATGGACGAATTAAAAACATAATAAAACGTCTGTTAAAAATATTTTTGTATTATTCTTCTTAATATATTTGTTAATTAGTTTTTTTAATAAAAAAATATTCGTAAATAATTTATCGTTATTGAAACTAATAAGATATATTTTATTTATAATATGCAAAATGTTTCATTGTTTTATAAACAATTTTCTTTATACATATTTAAAAATTAAATCATATTTTTAATTGCAATATTTTCCGGCATCCTCTAGTACTTCTTTCTTATTGTACTAAATAAGGTATTTATCTTTTGAATAAATAAAGTTATTGATCCAATTTCGTAGTTCTTTAGAAGTACTCAATAGAGTATCTAAACCCATGATTCATTGAATGAAACAAGACTAATTAAAAAATGTCTGGAAAGTACACTGTGTGAGATAGGACTTCCCATTGAAACTCTGTTACACTAACTGATCAGAAATATAACATACAACCAAGAATTTTTTTGTAGGAGAATAATTTTTCCATTTTTTGTAATATGTGTTTTTTCCATATTTGTAATTTACATTTGGTATTGTAGTATTTTTTTATTCCTGACTAATATTAAACATAAATACTTTTTGGATACCAAAAACATTTATATATATATATATATATATATATATATATATATATAAATTTAAATTTACAATTCACGTGGAAATCTTTTGATTAATATTTATTATTTTCGTATGCTATACACTCGATTATATGGAATTTTTTACAGTAATATTCCCAAATTATCTCAGTCACTTTTTACGGATTTCAAGTTAAAATTATTATTTTTAACTTTTCGAAATCAATACGACATGAAATTAAAATTGGAGCGACATTGCCATAAGTTTATTTTATGGCCGTAGTGACTTTTCAGACTATTAAGTAGACTAGTAACTAAATAATTTATTTTTATATTTTTAAGTACGAAAAGAAATTGTTTAAATCAACAGTAGCCAGTCATCATGAGTCAATTTTTAATCAAGTTTACCAACATTTACAAAGAAACAATTAAATAAAATGTTTATTAACATAAATGTCAAGGCTATTCAAAAGTGAAGAATGATATTTTTTTGTATTCTCTTAATACATATATATATATATATATATATATATCTTCATTCAATCCTCTCATTTTTTTGGCATTGTAAATTCTTTCTCTTCAACTCGTACGAAACCTTTTTCTCATTTTTTTTCGTGATATGCAGTTCATTACTCGTTTTTACAATTTCTTTTTTGGCTTTTACAAAATATAGAATGTTTTTTTAGGGTGATAAAACTTTAAATTGAATCTCTATCAAAAGTCCTATCTAACGTAAAACACTCTTTATATATATATATATATATATATATATATATATATATAATATATATATATATATATATATATATATATATATATATATATAAATATATTATATATATATATATATATAAATATATTATATATATATATATATATATATATATATATAAATATTATATATATATATATATATATATATATATATATATATATATATATATATATATATATAGAAGGTGTGTTTTTAGGTTAAATATATCCTTTGATAGTGATTCAATTCAAAGTTCTATTATTTTTTAAAAAAACTCCCTGTATATCCAAACTCTACTAAATAATCGGAAAATTACTATTAACTTTTTCTGCTCCACATTATTTTTAATGTTTCTCTATATCTTAATTCACAGTTGTATTATTTCGTTTCGTATCATATTTAGTTTTGATTATCTATTGTAGTAGCTTTTCTTAGTGCCTATATTTTCGGTACTGATGGTCTTTTCTTGCTTTTTGTAATCATTTTTCATACTTCATATCTATATAGCACAACAGTATGTATGTATGTATGTATGTATGTATGTATGTATGTATGTATGTATGTATGTATGTATGTATGTATGTATGTATGTATGTATGTATGTATGTATGTATGTATGTATGTATGTATGTATGTATGTATGTATGTATGTATGTATGTATGTATGTATGTATGTATGTATGTATGTATGTATGTATGTATGTATGTATGTATGTATGTATGTATGTATGTATGTATATATGTATGTAAGTATATATATATATATATATATATATATATATATATATATATATATATGTATATATATATATATATATATATATATATATATATATATATATATAAATATAATCATAAACATCAGCCTGTTTTCATCCATTACTGGTTGAATGCTTCTCCTAAAATTGTCCATTTTCAACAACCAATGCTTTTATTTTCCATTCTACACAAACGAATTTTTTTCTTTTATCAATTAATTTTTTCTTAGATTCTTAAATATTTGAGTTCCCAATAAATATTGTTATTATTGATTATTATTCTTTTGATCTTATTATAAAGCTAATTCTTGTTTACTTTAGATTATTAAGTTTTGCTATATCGTCTACATATTATATATATATATATATATATATATATGATATCTATATATAAATTTTACAAGTACGTTATTATTTTTTTTCAGTCATTAAATAATAATAATTACATACACATTACAAATCAAATATTTTTAAAAAAAGTAGTAAAAAATATACTATTGTTGTTCAAGAAGAATGTATTAATCGTCGTATATATCATCAAATTTTTTCCGTTTCATATTTTATAGTTACTTTTATATTTGTTGTTAATCTCAAATATTATTTTCTTATATAAATAATATTTGAATGATTTACTAAACATACATTTCTTGAAAAGTAATTTTGTTTGTTGATGATTTTTTTTTATTAGAAAAGAAGAAAATATCCCAATACACAAATTTAATGGAAACCATTATTATTGCATTTTTAATAAATTTAATAACGACTGTTTCAATGAATTTTATATTATGATAAAGAACCAATAGATATTTTTAAAATGTATTCTCTATTTAATTTCAAAAATTCAAATTAAAAATTTATACAATATAATTATGACTGAACCAAATAACTAAATATAAATATATAAAATAATGATATATGGTCATATGAGAATTATTTTGTATCTGTAAAATATATATAAAGTATATTTATATATATATATATAGAGAGAGAGAGAGAGGCGTGAATATATATTTAAAAAATCTATAGAAAATAACATAATATGGAAAAAAATAATTGAATATAGTATATAAGTTATCCAAAAATCAATATATCTGTATCGAAATTGTAAATTTTTAATTTATTATTCTCTTTTGTCGTTAAATATTTTATGTTTTCTATACTACTTGTTGTTTCAAATTATTAGATTATATACATTTAAAAAAATTGACAATAATAAATTAAATCTTTATTATAACAATCTTAAAAGATTATTGAAGGATAAAAATTCTAAATGTTAAGTTTATTCATCAATATATTATGTTAATTTATATATATATATATATATATATATATATATATATATATATATATATATATACGAGTATATTTAAGACGTATGAAACAAAATTATTTTTTATTAAAGAGTTTATATGTTTAACGTTTCTTAAATAAGTCAACTTTATCTAAAATATAATTTTACACAATTATCTTTAAAATGCTTTCATTCATTTTAACATTTTATTCAATGAGTATTTTTAACTGTACGAATATTTTGAAAAATAATCTGTCAAAATTTTATATAAATGACTAGTTTAGAATCAATAAAAATAAAACAACTTTATTGAACTTTCTTAAAATATAAAAAACTTGCACGAAATATTACTAAACCTATCATATTCAAACAACGTTGTATACGTGGTTCAATAATAGCTAAACTTTTCACATAGGCTCAAAAGATTCGTTTTGCGATAGGGAGAAAAAACGTATTGAAAAAGTAGAAGAATACGTTGAAAGGTAAATAGCGTACTTAACCTAGATTTAGATTTTTTAAATTTAACTTTATATCTCTTTATTTAAATAATTCTTTTTTATAAAAAATAATCAATATATTTATAATAATTTTGAATTCCTTTAAACAAATTATTTACATATAACGTTGCATTTTGCGATATAATCAAATATTTATGATATTAAAATTATTTTAATGTTAAATGAATATCATATATTTCCATTTGAAAAAATATACTCGGCTGTTGTTTTCTAGAAAATACCTCGATATTCAACATTTACGTTAAACCAGCTGTGACTTGCTGGTAGTCGGTCGTAGAGTTTGAACAAGTTTTCTAAAGAATTGTGTCGATCAATCCTGCGTATAGCAGCAGTCGCACTGGCGACACGCGGTCTTCGACTGCAGTATTGCTCTCTAGCTACTTCTCTGATGTAAGAAGTACGATTCGAGTGAGTAAGAACGCGTCACAGTGAAGACTGCCACCTTGTGCGAGAACCACTTATTGCTTTCACGACACCGTGCTGTTGCGGCGACGTTCAAATAAAACTCTTTTGATTTGATGGTTCTATTTCGCCCACTCATAAATTCTCCTTTTCTCGTAACTACTACAGAGACTTGCTCCACGGTATTTTCCAAGATTTTCATAACAGGGTTATCCACGAAAATTGATTCATTTTAATCGGATTTTATTAACAGATATATTTTATTGGTATTTTTTTATTAATAAAATAAATAAAATTAAAGATATTGACATGAACAAAAATTAATACACATATTTTAAACTTCTTTAACAGAGTTACTTAAACATACTATTATGTAAAATGTATTTAAGTAATAGTTGTCTGATAAGGACAATATTTTAAAAAAACTGTTTTTGAAAGAAATTTTAATGATTTAATGTTTATACAATTCTTTTCATTATCATCAACCACTGTCTATCCACTATTGTATGAAAGATTCTCCCAAAACTTTTTAGTTCGACTGATTTAATGCTTTTTTCTTTTAGTATATTCCAAAGAATTTCTTATATTTCTTTCCATTTATTTATGATTCTCTTCCTGGCCATTTTTATTATCTCAAATTACTCATTTTTTTATAACGTCCATAAGTTTTATTTTCTTTCTAACTCCATCGATTTTCTTCAATCTCTACATTTTTTATGTATGCAATTATATATATATATATATATATATATATATATATATATATATTATATTTTAAGTAAAATACGTATATAAAAAACTAAATAAATATTTTAAATTTATCAACTACGTGATAGAAATATTTGTATAAAATTAACTTATTTTTTTGTAAATTAATTGATTTTTCTTAAATAAATTTTTAAAATTTCATTCTTTTGAAAAATTACTTTGATACTCCCCACATAATTTGAAGTAAAATAAATGAATGGTTTTTTCTATCCACTCGTTTATTAGACTTCAATTCACTTACTTTTCCTGTGGGTACAGTTAAAAAGTCTAGATTATACCAATGAAATTCATAGCCATAAAGAATGTTTGCAGTAAATGCAACAAATGTTTCAAATAATTCGAAACTTTCTAGGAATTTTTCAACAAGTTCTTTAAGATATGATTTAGAAATTTGAATTTTATTTTGAAAAGGATATTTTCTTGAAATAAAAATATAATTTAATAATTTTAAATCAAAAGCATTTTTTAATATTTATTTTTTTTAATAGTTTATTATTCAAATAACAATGAATTACTTATTAAACTCTAAACGATTCCAGAATAGAATTTGTTTACTAATAAAAGTTAATATAACTTCTTCAGGTCTTATTATTTTTTTTGGAATTCTAACCAATTTATTTTCACACAAATGAATTATAAGTACAACACCACAAATTATTCAAAAATGTTCAATAATTATTTATTATTTACTTTGTTTACAATATCAATAACTTGATATACATTTCGATGGCAATCCTATCATTATCAGAGCACCATGTTATAAATTCAGATTTGAAAAATTTAATTAATTATATTTTATAACGCAACACTTTGATGATGATGGCATTGCTTTTGTTAACAATAAACAATATGTTATGATACTGAAGTGATATTTCATTTTTCCATTCTCATCACTAAACAAAACATAATTTAATTACAAAATACCTAAATTTTTACACAATTTAACGAATTCAAATTTTTAAAACGTTTTTTTTAATTTACTACTAAACATTTTCCTGACTATTATAACATTGAATTAATATTTTCATTAAAAAATCATTGTTTTGTTATGAGTTTAATTTTCATATATTTCTTTAATTCATAACAAATATTGACTATTTATTTTAAATTAGGTGTTCGAATGTATTTTTTTGATATTTCAATTTGTAATCATAACTCATTTATTTTGACTATTTTTAAATTATAATATTTATTTAAATTATTAAATATCTTATAGACATGCCTATTTGGTTGTTTTTTAGGATTTTTGTAATTTTGAAACATTTTATACTATCGTGCATATAAAAGTAGCTTTAATTTAGTATGTTGTTTATTTCACGAAATGATTATATCCTCTTCAACGTCAACTGTATACATCATATAATAATTATTTTTACCAAAAAAATATCTTTCACAAATTAAACAAATTTCAATACAAATATGCGATTTATATAAACATTTAAAAATATTTTACAATTATTTCCTAGAATTTTCTTCATTATATTGGTGAGCATATATAAAATTGTCATCTGCTCGAGTTTTCACCTGAGATAAATTTTAACGTTATTTAATATTTATTATTTTTCAACTTAAATTTAATATTTATTATTTTTCAACTGGAATAAATTTTGATTTTTGTCTGTTTTATATGATCTGAATAGAAAAGACTAATTTTTCCTTGAACTGTAATTATTATATTTTTTATTATATACAAATGACAAATACGCAAATGTCCGAGTTTTACTTTGAGCCAGTGTGCAGATGTGAATATATATGTATATATATATATATATATATATATATATATATATATATACAATTGTATTAAAAAAATACAGAAAATAATGAACTAATGGAAATATTTTTTGTATTACCTTTAAGCGAAACAATCATCTGTACGTCAATTAACGCCCATATACATACATACATACATACATATATATATATATATACATATATATATATATATATATATATATATATATATATATATATATATATATATATATATATATATATATATATATATATGTATATACTCGTGTGTATATATGTATACAAGTTAATGCTCTAATAATGTATTTCGTATATTTAATTCATTTGGAAAAGTCGCCCAATTTTATATAAAAATTACAATTCAATCTGTTCAAATAAATAGCAGTGCAAAAATAAAATCAATTAAGTATATATTAAGTCTACCGGAAAGTTCTGTCCGATAATGTCATCTCGAGTTTCAAAGATGAATCATTCTACAGAAATGAATTTTACAAATTACCATCACGCTGTGAAGAGGTCATTAGTAACGAAAAAAAAATTATATTGTTCAGTAAATAATAATAAATATATTGATTTTTTTAACTCAAAAACGAACAGTACTTTCCAGTAGACCTAATATTAAGCATTAACTTTCATTAGAAATAAGAATTTTGTCCCTGACGCTGAA
Source organism: Neoneuromus ignobilis (assembly GCA_029203775.1). Taxonomy (NCBI): domain Eukaryota; kingdom Metazoa; phylum Arthropoda; class Insecta; order Megaloptera; family Corydalidae; genus Neoneuromus; species Neoneuromus ignobilis. The sequence goes on from CP092090.1 coordinate 43,302,287, forward strand.
AAAGCATTTGACAAGGTCTGGCTGAATTACTTTACAAATTTATAAATATATATATATATAGGGTTCCCGGACAGTATAGTCCACTTGCTAATATCGTACTTGTTTGGAAGTTCCTTCTATGGAAGTTTGGACGGAGCAAGGTTGTTTATCAAACCTGTAATAGCTATCTTTCCGCAGGGAAATGTATTAGGACCAGTGCTCTTTAACCTGTACATCAACGTGAATAACATATGGCCCTGTTTGCGAGAAATATGGCTATTATGGTGCAATCATGGCAATTAAGGCTTGCCTTAATGAGCTTGAAATGCTCTATTGAACGTTGAAAGTGAGAATAAACGTGCAGAAGAGCGTGACGGTCTTCTTTCAGCCATCTCAAACTTATCGAAAACGTAAATTTGACCCGCTTGTGCTCAATAGGATCGTGTTGGAGTGATCAAGGGAGATTAAGTACCTCGGTGTCATGTTCGACAAGAGCCTGGCCTTTAGAAACCATACTCAACTTGTGTTCTCGAGGACACAAGTGGGATTATCCACAGCTCTATGGCTGCATCCACTCTTGAATAAGAAGTCGAAAGTCGCTGAAAAGTAAGCATATACTTTACTTTGGTTGCATTCGACCGATTATGACGTATTCGATTCTGCTCTGGGTGTATGACATCAGTAATATTTAAAAGCTGCAAGTGTTCCAGAATGAGGACACTTGGATCATTACCGATGAGCACTATTTTATCAAAAACACGATCTTTAATCGTTATCTCCAGCTCCCCACTATCGAGGAGATTGTCTTACAACAGATTCATCAACTATATGGTCGAGTGAATGAGAGCGAAAATGTACTTATCAAAGCGTAGGGTACAATTAACCTCGTCAACGAATACTCAGAACAAGTGGCTTCGTCTGCTTGCACCTTTAGACAAATTCGACGAAGTTCAGTTGGACAATTTATGTAACCTAGCTAGTGAGTGACTTGGGGCTTAACTAGTTAAACAGCATAAATCTGTCTTAACACCAGGACGCAGGAAATTCTTCATTAGCGATATATTCTATCCAAAATACGACCAGAAAATTTAAGTTGCTACAGTTTATACTTCTAGAATAGACACTCAGCCTTGCCAACCCAATCAGTCGTAGTCGCACGTACGAGAAAAAATTACAAAAAATTACAAAAATTACAAAAGCTTTTATTTTTTTGCTCACAAAAACAACAAAATTAAATACCTATTATTTATTAGAAATTTATCTTTAATTAATCATTGTTTTTACAAATATTATACATTGAATTTTTATTTCTTTATTTCGCACGAATGTTAAAAAACCAAAATAATATTGATGTTGTGAAAAAATAATGTATGATTTAAGATCTATTAGTAATTTTTTATGGATTAACAGTATTTGATTAAACTTTATCAGATTTGTAAATTATATATATATATATATATATATATATATATATTTATATGTGTGTGTATAGATATTTACAATTTATTTAATAAATTTTCATTAGTAATGGAAGATAATATTACTATAAATGTATATTTCCTGTTCAACAAAATTACTTTCAAGAAACTATGTTAAATTTGCTTTGATCTACGCCTACACAATTGTCTTCAGAATTTATTACATAGACGAATAATTTTCCTCGGTATCAAAACAAATTCAAATCATGGAATAATTAAATAAATTAAAATTCTTTTATAACAAGAAATATTTATTAATTACAAAGTTTTAACAATATTATTGATTTTATATATATATATATATAAAAAATCAAGTTTATAAATTTTCATTAATAATCAAAAATATTTTTATTATATTTAACTAAAATTTTGTGTACAACATAATAGCTTTCAAAAAACAATGTTAAATTTGTCTTGATCTACGTCTATACAATTGTCTTCAAGATTTATTATGTACTCGAATTAATATTTCTCAGTATCAAAACAAAAATTAATTGTGAAATCAAATGATTTATAAATTCTTTTATAATAGTTAAATATGTAAAACTTATTTACAAAATTTTGATAGTTTATTATATATATATATATGTAAATTAATTTTGGTACTATTTATAAAACAATAAAATATTGAAATTCTAAAAAACATTAAAATAATAAATATGATTTTAAAAAAAATATGTATATACTTTCTTTATTTACTTACTTCTATATATCCTTCTCTCTCTTTTTATTTCTCTCTCTCTCTCTCTCTATATATATATATATATATATATATATATATATATATATATATATATATATATATATATATATATATATATATATATATATATATATATATATATATATATATATAATGTGATATTTAATAAATAAAGAGTGAGAAAAAGCGGTATGATATTACAAAAACTATTTACAATAACATTTAAGAAAATGTTTAAGATACTTTTTAGAAAACTAAAGGAATTATATAGCAAAGTACAAAATATTTATTTTATCCGCAAATTGCTTACAACTTTATTATTTTCTCAACAAATCCAGGTAAACTCGAAGATAAAATTGAAAAATTAGATCGAGGAAGTAAAAAATTATACTTATGATAAACCAAAGTTAGACGTGCAATGTAACAAAAATTCGCAGATCAGACGAAAATCGAATTAAAATAAATATAAATTGAAGAAGTTAATCCTTTGTATATATAAGCCAGAATATTTACAAAAAAACGCTTGTAAATGAAATAAATAGGAAAATAAAAATGTGATGATGTAAATTTGGAATAAATTCTTATATTATGAAGTCTAGTATTTCTCTATGTTATTATTTCATATATAACTCCTGTCAATGTAAGTGCTTTTATTCCATTGAATATTTTTTTAATTAAAATTATTGTTGTATTATTCTTAGTTACAATTATTGTTTCATACGATTGCAATTTCTATTCGAGTTAATTATTTATCTTCTTATAGTATTTGAAGAATTTAAATTTGAACTAATTATGGTTTAATTACTAAAAAAAATTACTACAAAAATTTTCACAAATAACTTGTAGTCAGTAAATTATGTGTTTGAAAAAAATAGGCTAGAATTTTGAAATAATAGAATGCAGAATTTTAAAAATAATATTAAAATTTACGTTTTTCATTCTCATTATGTCCACAAGTACTTTTTGGCTCACAGAATTTTTTCTTTATATAATTTTTTCTCCATTTCTTCTTAAAATTGCCCAAAGGAGACTGAAGAGTATAGACTCACACTTATTTATTTACTATAATTTACTATTCTTAATTATCTTCAGTTTCATTTAAAATTCTCTATAGTATCATCCAAATTTGATGCGTATATTTTAAAAAAATACCTTTTTTATACCAAAAATATGGCCTATTTCTAGCATAAATTAGTTCACTATCTAATAAAATATAAACTTGTTCATTTTTCAATTTCAATGTATTGACTCTTTCTCCATTTACAAAATATTTTTTAATACTACCAATTTCAAGTTTGTCATCTGAAAATAGTTTTTCCATCATTTATGAGATCTATAAATAATCAGAAATATTTATTGAAAAATATAAAATAAAGAAAAGAATTTTTGAAGCATTAGTTATTACTTGCAACTAAAGAAACCTTGATATTATAATGTGGAAATTTTCAACCGGCCACGACCAATTCCTTTTTTTAATATCAGAGCAAAAGATTAGTAAAAAAGTAAACAAAACCTAAAAATAATACAATTAAAAATGTAAATGATAAATCAGAGTCATACTTAATTAGGACAATTTTTTAATATAGTTTGATCCCAATGTAATATTTTACGATAAAAACTACAAAAATTACATTTAAAAATAGATTTTATAATAATTTAGCTATATCTTTGTATAAATTAATGAACAAAATTATATGAATTTATAAATATACTTATATTAACAAATGATAAATGCATTTTATTAAATATCACTTAAAAAATAATAAATCAGTGAACATATTTATTAAATATTTTGTACATCCATGAAAACAATGCTATATTTTTCTACATAAAACTATTTTTTGCTTACCACTTACGTTATTCTGTATTTTTCTATTATATTTCCGAACACATTAAGTTTCACTGTGGGAACACTACTCTTTATTAAAACATTTTTTTTATATTTAAGTGTTATCTATTTGATTTATTGTTAGAATCAAATATACATTTTAATTTAGAAAAAAGTGCTCCATAAATTTCAATATTTCTTTATCAATAATAATATAGAATAAGCAAAAAATCAATAAGAGAAATTTTAAATATTTATATTAAAAATTTGTTTATTCGCATTTGAGTATTTTTATGTTATCAAATTTGTAAAGACATTATTCTATATTCTTTATAAAAAAATTCATACTTAATTGTTTGTCTCATATTTTATATTATTTTTTTTATAAATATTAAATTTTTAAATTATTATATTTATAAAAAATTATTATTATATTTATTAAATGAAAATATTCACATTTTCATTTTAAAATAATTAAATATATCTTCCATTATTATTCACAACTTCTTTTTATCCTAATTTTAAATTTCTAATACCCCTGAAATGAAACTCTTTTTGGCATTTGTACTGTTTTCCACTAATTGTGTTTTGAAGACTTCGAAATAGACGATAATCTAAAGGTGTCAGGTTGTAAGAATTCATTGAATGTATCATAATTTTCCATTCAAATTACAACAGTTTTTAAAGTATTTCTCGTGCGATATGAGGCCGAGCATTGGCATGATAAAATATTACACGTTTTCTGTTGGTTAGTGCTGGTCATTTTTCATCGACAAATTATTTTAGGGTGACTAATTGTTTACAATTTAACGTTTTTGTAATGGATTTATTGTCTAGTAGCAGTTTATAATTGATAATTCCATCTATATCCCATCAAACCAAGCGCATAATTTTCCTTACATGGAGTTTTTATTTGGGTTATGAAGATGGTGTCTCGTTGTGGCTAATCCTTTATTTTATTTCTTTTAATATTATTATTATTATTTCAATTTTTGTCACCAGTAACAATTATTTTCATTAATGACCCTTTTTTCAATCAACAGAAATGAGAATGTGCATGTTAATTCGTTGTTTCAGATTAAGATCTGATAATTCATAAGCAACCCACTGACCTGACTTAGTAACTTTATCAATTGATGTACATTTCAGCAATATATATATTTCTATTTTTTCATTACAATTGCGAAATGTTGTATCATTTAATGTAACCAAACATATCACATTTCTTAGTAGACGACTCAGTATCATAAATGTTAATATAAAAAAATAATTGATTTTTACAACTATGAAATATTTACCATAAAAAACTAAAAATTCATAATTATTTCGAAAAAGTTTGTTCTTAAAGATGAAAAAAAGTTATAAAAATTTAATTAAACATGAAATTATTTGAAAATTTCTTAAAACATTTATAATAAACGTTAAAGATTTCGTTTAGAATCTTGGAATGATTTATTGAGTATTATTTTAGATTGAATTAAATAATATATTTATTTACTATTATGTTTGTGAATTTATTTCGAAAATAAAAATAATTATTAAAAATTATATGTTTATAATAATTGCAAAAAAAATTTATTTAATATACAAAATTCAATATTAAACACAATTTGACTTGCTAAAGATACGTATTTAATAGCTCTACAATATTCTTTGTAATTTCACGGCTTTATAATGCATTTGCCTGTTTATGCAAAAGCACGACAAAAGCTAATTTCACTGTTTTTCGTATCTTGCTAGTTAAGCAGATTAAGAAATTATATGATAATTGCTTCCATTTGACGTCACTAAAAGAAGTACACAGATTAATAATGAATTAACTGTTTTAAAGATGACTTTTTTACGCTTTACTGTTTATTATTTTTTTTATTTATAAAAATAATTTGTTTGCATTTTTTACTTAAGAAGAGATATTTTTTCATTATATATATATATATATACATGTTTTTCCATTTTATATTAAATAAAATTGTTTGTTAAATTTATGATTCTGCATTAAACAATTCATATATATCTGAAGTAATGAACTTTAATTATTCAATTTAGTATAGTGTATATATTTTTGGAATATAAAAAATGTCAATATTTTATTTTTATCTTAATAACTGATTAAAGTTTATGTTAATACAATATATTCAGAGTTTTATTTGAAAGAATAATGTAACTTTATTTTATAATTTTAATACAAATGAATTATCATCCCAACACTACGAAATATTATAAAAATTTTAAATAAAAACTTACTATTCATTTTCTTTAATTTAGAAGCTGATGCGCATTTAGATACCCATGATATCATCATTAAAATATTCTTGCTATGGCTATCAAAATTTTCATCGGCTTATAAACAAATAAAGTGAATAATAAATTAAAATAGAATAGACATTTATAATATGTTGTAGTAAATCATTTATATTAAATTGAATTTTCTGTATCATGAAAATAGTTTATAGCATTTATAAAAAAGTTTAATCAAAATCAACGTTAAAATTTAATCAAATGCATTTAAAAATATATTCTTAATTACATTTCTAAAAAAAATATTAATTAAAAGTTAATGATTGAATTAAAACGTTATAATAAGTCACTGTAGAAAATTTATATTGTAATCAAATCTAAAATATATTTAGAATTTTGTACATGTAGAAAATAATATTCATATAGTTCAACTATAATAATATTATTTGAATAATAGGTAACGAAGCTTATTCGCACACATGATACAATTCACACATGTATCATCAAATCTTCCAGACAATGACAACGATGATTGAATTTCTTGCAGAACAATGAAAATAATATAACTATAAAAATATAAAAAAAATAACATAATGAGTCTTATAAAATATTTGTGTTCTTTTGTTTGTAATAATAATTATATTTAAATTGATAGAAATTATAATAAAAGTAATGAAATTAATATTTTTGATAAAATTAGAATAATTTTAAGTATGTATGTATTTTTGATTTTTTGATATCATTTGATAATAATGATAATGATTTTCAAAATGTTTCAATATATCAATTTTCCTTTTAAAAAAAAAATTAAAAATTTAATCAAATATAGTTATCAATTAATTAATTATTACAAAAAAAAATTAATACTCATAATGTTCCAAATAAATATAATTTTAATTTTTATAAATATATCTTCAAATGCATATACTTTAGGTAATATTATCATCATTAAGCACTTTCTATCTATTGGTTCTAAAATATAGTTTTCTTTTTATTCTTCTAAAATTTTCCATTTTAACGGATTCAATGCTTTTTTCCAATTCATTTCAGATAATTTTTAATGTCTCTGTCTTATCTACCCATTAGTCTCTTTCTGGGCCTTTTATATATCCTAGTCAATAATTTTTTGTCTTGTCAGTCAGTGGTCATCTCTTCCTGCTATATGACTGATCTGTTTTATTGCCAAGCTTCTCATCTTTGCTATAACTAACGTCACTAAGATTTTCTTTTTAATTCACTTCTTTCTTTTTCTATCCCTATGTTTTATTTCTAACATGCTTCTTTGTATTATCTGAAATTGCTGGACTATTCTGACATTTAAGAATAATGTTTTATTGTCTTAAGTGAGAGCAGGTAGTGATAGATGCAAAACGTTTTTCTTTAAGCATAGAGAAATATTTGACTTCATAATATGAGAATTTCTCACAAATATATAAATCATAATAGAAATAATTGCAACAAAAGAAAAAGACATTTAAAAATTTTTGAAAGTTGGTATTTATATACATTGAATGTTATCAAATAAAGAAGTGTTCAGAATAAATTAGAATAGTAAATGAAAAAATGTGTATATAAGTGTAGACTGAAGAAAAAAGAGTAAGATTACTAGGATATATATTCATACACAATACTTTACTTAAAAATATATTGAAGGGGATAACAAAAGAAATAAATTACAAAGGAAATTTAAAGTCAACTACATAAATTAAATTATAAAAAAGGTAGAATTTAACAGTTATATAGACATGAAAATAAAATTGGACAATAGGGTATTATAGAGAATTGAGACAAACCAATTATAAGATTGATAAAAAAAAGACATATCAAAGATGACTCATTATTAATGACTGAAGTATCAGGATCTCATCCATAATTTTATTAAATCCATCAAATAACTTAGAAATTAGAGTAATGTTGTATGTCTATTTCAACTTATTAATTTAAATTTTTGATATAAAATAATTTGTTATAAAAATTATATTATCACGTTTATACTGAATCTTAGAATAGTCGTTCTAGGATCTGATTTATAGGTGTTTTAAGTATGATAGAAATTTAAAATAATATCAATGTAAATTTCCATCACGATTAAAAATACACCTATATATTACATAAGCGATTTATGTGTTATTTGCAGTTTACATTGAAATTATTGGGCTAGTTACAAGTAGTTCAAAATAATTTGTCTTTGTATTTTTAATTAAACACGAAAACAAGTATACTATTGTAAAATTTTTAGTTTCTTATTATCAGTTTATACATTTTAATGATTATTTATTGATAATTTTATTCTTTAAATTTTTATTTCCATAATATGATTTAACGAGTTTATTGTAATGCCAATGGTTAAAACCTAATTTTATGTTTTTTTGGAAAAAAAAGCTACGCTCTTTGGAGTATTTACAAATCACTATATATATATATATATATATATATATATATATATATATATATATATATATATATATATATATATATATATATATATATATATATATATATATATATATATATATATATATATATATATATATATATATATATATATATATATATATATACGAGGGTCGTTTAATAAGTATGGTAAATTTATTTAATAATTTAATTAATTAATTAATTTAATAAAATTTTTCAATTTAGTTCTTCTTACTTTTTTACCATACCTTATCAAATGACCCTGGTATATATTTTATGTGTGTGTTTTGAATTCATACATTATTTCTTGAAATATGTATGATTTATTTAGAGAAATAAAGTTTTTATACAATTGTTATTAAATACTCATAAATTATTCTCAGTTTTCGTATCTTGGGAAGAAAAAAAAAACACTTTCCGAACTTATCATTATTATTCTGCTTAATGCACCATTCAATGGCGGTCTTTAGCGTCACCTTGTCTCCTGGCGGAGGCGTCATCATCGTCTTCATCGAATTGGCAATGCTCCAACATGATTATTACTTCCTAGGACTGTATGTGCTGTGCCACAACGAGCACTTACGTTAGCCTGAGATAACTGCCGTGAAATAAGTGTCACGGACAACGCTGACATCTCACTACCCCTGCAAACCGGCTGCAAGTACACTGATAACGAAACATCGAACGAATACGTTTGTTCATGTTTCTCTTGTTCCTATCGCATATCTACAGTTGGTTCAAACATCCGGGTAGTGATTTCGTTTTGAATATTTCTGTTATTAAATCATTTAATATTGATACCAATTGCTGTTAAGCTATTAATTGTATTTCAATTAACTTAAAATAAATAACAAAGTTTACCTATTTTTTTAAAAAAGTATTATGCATGTAAAAATATAAAAAAATAAAAACATTAGTTAGAATAATATATAATAAAGACATCTATATTTGCAACACTCAAAAAAATTCACGAAAGTTGTTTGACATTATTTCGTTTGATTTTATTGTCTAGTATATTTTTTCGAAAATTATAAACTGTATTTACTAATAATGCACATACTAACTAATAGTGATACAAAATATTTCTTTTAATAAAAATGTAGTAGGGACAGGTTAATGATGCATGCTTAATTGAAGTATTTGTGACTAAAACTATCTTATTACTGTTTTGAAAATAACAGTATCCAAAATTATGGGACATATAAATCAATAGAAAAAATCGTAAATGAAACAGTGGGTGAAATTCAAACTAAATAAAAGATAGAACCGCACAAAAAAGAAATTCTGTTTTAAAATCAACTATTGAAAATATGACATGATAAATAGACAAGATAATAGAGTTCTTAAAAAAATTGTCATGTAAAAACAGTCCACTGATATTTAATAAATGCAGTGTATACAATTTATATTCATAATTTTTTATCATTCGATAGTTTTTCCATTATTTTGTCCATCTTCTTTATATATATATATATATATATATATATATATATATATATATATATATTTGTGTGTGTTTAACAGCTTCTTTCTCTTCACTACTGGATGGAACTTTCTCCCAAAACTTCTAATTTCCAGTAATTCGATTTTTTTTCTTCCGTCTCTACAAATAAATTTGCTTATGTCTCTGTCTTATGTATCTTATTATTTACCTATGTCTCTATGAGTATCTCTTTTTTGTAAAAAATATCTTTTAGCTATCAATAATATTTTCTTTTTGCTTTATGAGTGATTCATTTGTATCTTAATTTTTTATGTTTGTAATAATGTTTCCTAACTCTTGCTTGTTGTCAAATCCACTCTTTTTTTCTTGAAGCTACATGTTATTCCTAATATATGTATATATCATTTTTTCCATTTTTTTTTTGCTGTTTGAAGTCGATGAATAATTTTTGAATTTAAGACAAAATTTCACTACTATGAGAATAGACAGGATACATTGTTAAAACGCTGATTTTCAAAAATAGATGGATATTTAAATTTATAAGGAAAGAAATTCTCTCAAATTGAAACCTTTTCATTTTTATTCTCTTATTCACTTCAACGCAAACATTTGTTTTCTCTCAGTGAGTTATAAATACACATGTTTTAACTTATTTTGCTTTATCTCCTATTAATTCGAATTTATTATGATTTTCTAATTCATTGAACATTAATTTTGCCTTACACTTATTCTCCACAACATCAATTTTTTTGATTTTCTTCATTTAATTCTTCTATTTTTTTTCCAATTCATTTACACATATTGAGACAATAATAATATTGTCAACTAATCGTAATTGGAAAAGTAACTCATTCCACTTCTATTTCTTCATATTATCAGTTTAGTGTCTTAAACACTTCTAATTCTGTTGTAAATATAATTGAGGATACTGAATTAGCCCATTTCACTCCTTCCGCTATTTTAACCATTCCGATTTCTTCGAATATTTATACAAAGGATACAGCATTTCTATAAAAATTTCTTGAAAGTACAATATATGTTTTCTTATTCCATTGATATTTTAATGTATTTATTATTGTTATTGTATTGAATAAGTTAAAAGCTTTTCCATAAAATATAAATCCTAACAAAATAGTAACTGGTATTCGTTAAATTATCTTCGTTTAATTTCTCTTACTACTAAAATGTGTTCTATTATTAAAGTCCATTTATGAATCCTGCTTGGTCTCACGGATGTAAAAAGTCTTCTGTTTTCACTTCTCTTATATTTTTGATAAATTTTTGTGACATCTGATTATTCCAATTTAATTTTATTTTTATATTTTTTCTGTTTTTCAGTGATATTTTTAATAATTTTAACTACTCAATTGCTTATAATAATTTTTCATTTTCTATTTAAACAAATCAATTTATTAATTCTAATTTTAAACTTTGCTTTTTTCTTTCAAAGCATGTATATATATTGATTATTATTCATAATTTAAGTAATTTCCCTCATTATAGCTTAGCACTGACACATATTCTACTTCTTATCATGCAATGATCGTTTATAACGTTATATATATATATATATATATATATATATATATATATATATATATATATATGTAGAATAGCCCAAATGAAACAGAAGGATAGTAAAGAATAATAAATGAGAATAAGCAAGAAAATGTATGTATAAACTCTTCAGTCTCATTTGGGCCATTCTATATTAATCCACTGTTGAACTCATTAAATGCCATTGGCTCTTTTTAAAGTTTTTCCAGAGACACTTCCACTGTTTTCTAATCTTCACCAATCTTTTTCAATCTTCACTAAACTGAGTTTTACAATGTCATCTCTCTATTTACGATCAGGTTTATTATTTAGCTCCCTTTTATTTCTTGATCTTTTTTTATAATGATCTTTATCCACTTATTATCTCATTTATATATAGTTTTCTTAAGTCCATTACAGTGATTTTATTTATTCCATGTATCAGTCATTTTTTATTATTGTTGTATTTATTTAGAGATTTTTTGATAACGTTCTGAAATTCCTAGATACATACTTATTATCATTATAAGCCTCTATCAATCCTTTGCTATAATATTATGTGGTATAATATTATTAACTATTTAAAAAAAATAAACAATTCATATACACGAATGTACAAATTAATTAATTGATTTATTTAAAAAAATATTATTTAATTATCAAGTAAAATATAATATTGATGGTTTCATTAATTACGTTGTGAGCCAGTAAATGTATTCAAGCTACCCTATCATAGAAAATTTGTTTTGTTTGTGTACAACCGGAGAACTCAATTCTCCATATATATATATATATATATATATATATATATATATATATATATATATATATACATATATACACCTGAGTATGCTTTTATGCGGTAGATACGTTCCGCAGAAAACCGCATTAAAAAAGACTCAACATACATTGAAAAATTAGGGATACGTTCCGTAATTTTCAAAAACCGCATAAAACCAAAGCTGCAAAATAAAATTACTCTAAAACTCGCATAAATAAATCAGGAAATAAAGAATGCTTAAAAAAATTTCAAATATCTAAAAAAATTGGTACAAAACAAAGCTTTTTACTTTATTTTTTAATTAACTATTTAATTTTATTCAAAACAATATGTACATATGTGTAAATTATTTGAGAATTTTTCATACATATTTTAATTATCATCGCAATAATATCTGCACAATTTAGAATAAAAATAAGAAAATAAAAAAGAAAGTGAATAGCTGCACTGTTTTCAAGACATGTAAACCATGCCTTTTTCCAACAGGTATTTAAAGTGTATTGTTTGATTTGAGTAATAGCAAATGCAACATGATTTATACAGTCAAAGATAGAAATTTTTTTCCAAGCGTCAGTTACTGTTATTGACTCATTTTCTAAGTTATTCAATATAAATGGAAAAGTGCGTTTCACGTAATATTGTTTAAAAAAATTGGCAGCATCTTCATCTGCCGATGCATTCGCACCTATAATCTTCATGTTATGCAGTGCATTCCTTTTTAAAAACCCGATTAACCATCCTTTGCTATCCGAAAATTCCTTATCAGTTTGAGAACCGGAAGTAAATGGCTCTGATTCCTTTATTTGTTCATAAAACTGAAGAGCTTTTCATTATATTAAATAACCGCTTAAAGGAATTTTTAAAAAAAATCGTATAAAAAGATGCTAAGAAGAAATGTGAATCGCATATCTTTAAGATCGCATTAAAATAATTTGCACAAAAATAGACCCAGCTGTATATATATATATATATATATATATATATATATATATATATATATATATGTATGTATATAATGTAATATTAAAACTATTTACGAAGAACATTTTTCACATTTATTTATTTTTGTAAGACAAAAATACATATATATTCCTATATTTTTTTTGTATGCACTATAAATATAGTAATATATTGCACATTTTTATCAAAGCTTAAATATAAAAACAATTAGAAATAAATGATATAAGTAAAATCACCTACGATTTCAGTTTCAAATAATAATAAAATCACCATAAAATAAATTCCACATGAAATGTCAAAATGCCATAAGTAAAAAAATATGTGTCAAAATGCCATGCTAGTAAAAAATTAACCGGGGATAAAAAATTAACGCACTATGACAATTTTGGAAGTAAAAAATGATGAACCAAGCGAAATCTCTACTTTAAAACAAATTATTCATTGGTATATCTTACTACCTTTTATTTGCTAGATTTTGTATAGTATTGTTTATTATGACTGTTCGGATGAATAATTGGATCAATTAGTTACAAAAAAGAAAGCATGTATTCAAAAACTAGCATATATTGCGAAAACAAATTCATTCACCTTCTCGATATCACAAGAACAATGCACATTAAACTATAACAGAGTTGAAATGAAAATTCCTACTTACTCACATTACTTTTCGAAAACTGTTATATTTGACAACTATATCATTCGTACAATGCTACGTAAACTTTCGAGTATATACGGTTCAGTAATTCTGAGGAAATACAATTTGAATTGTTTAACAAATGTGATTTTTGTAATGTAGTACCCATATATTTTTTTTTGGAAGACATAAAAAGGTAATAAGAAAGTACGGAAAAATGTTGACTATAAATATTGTTTCATTTTGGAAATATTAATAAAGAAATATGCTTAAGAATGACATACACATTTTCATACCTATAATTTACAATATTTGATATCTGTATATAAATATATATATATATATATATATATATATTCAATATATATGTATACATATACATATATAAACATAATTATTCATAAATACGTGATTGTGCATTTAGAAATAACATTCCAATTAGAATTAACTAATTACGAAACGTGTCGAATGTGTCGATTGAAATTAAACTATTTAATAGATTATATATTAATCTGACAACTTGTAAATGTTATTAAATTAGCGAAATTTATGTAAATTAATAGTTTTGATTATAATCATAAAATCCATTATAGTGAATAGACTATAGAATAAATTGACTTCATACAAGCTGTATGAAGTAAATCGTCATGACGTGCATTGCTTTGTACAGAAATACACTACCAAAACGCAATTGTCTAAATTGCAGCTTATGAGCAGACGTATTTGCAAACTGTGACGTTGCAAATAATTATGTACGTAAAACATGATTTGTATTTGATGAGCTTATGTACGTACATATATTACATACATTTATATATTTTCAATATAAACACATAGTCTGATTATATATATATATATATATATATATATATATATATATATATATATATATATACGTAAACCCGAGCATACTTCATCAACATTAAATCCTTCACAGTTCCACACTCTGTAAAGTGGAAAATGATTATTTGAAATCCGGATTCAATGTACTGTGATATCATATACGTTTTACGAGTATTTATGTCAACAAAATCGAGTTTTAGTTACTAGTTGATGTGCTATTAACTTCGGTGTTAATTAAATTCAGATTAAGTTACAAATAAGTAATTGATGCTAATTAATTCACATATTCGTCAGTTTACTACAGATTTTCATAAATTTTAACAAATAGTATTCATAAATAAGCTATGTATATTATTAACTTGTTCATATTGAAGTACATTGAATTTAGAATATATGCATATATATATATATATATATATATATATATATATATATATATATATATATATACGGTTTGTGTTATCTTTGATTAAAAAATAATATTTTGATATAATATTTATAAATTTCATGTTTCTAAAGAAATACAATGTTCACAACAACTATACGATTTTTGAAATGATATCGTTTGAAGTTTTTTTAAATCTCTTAAATAGTCATTGAATTAATTTTTAGTTTTATATTAGGTTTTATAAATATTAAATAGTCGTAAGATGTTACATCAAGCGAATAAGTTAGGTCAACTAAGCGCACTATTACATATTTTAATTTCTAAAACTTACGTACAATTATTGATCTGTATAGAACAATTCGGGTGTAGACTTTTTCGTTACAAATCTTTGGTCAAAATGCTATTTACTAATACCGGTGATATTCTTGATTAATCTTATAGACATGCAATAATCATTTTCAATTAATTCATGTACTTTTTAGCTATTTCCTCCTTTTGACTGTTTGAAGAATTCTCTATTTTTTGAATACTTTATATACCACTCATAAACTATTCCTTATAATAAAATTACTTTTTTGTAACTTACCTTTAACATTTTCGTAAGTTTTTAATTTCAATTGTTGTGCTGTACTGATTTTTTGATAAGTATCAAAAATGTACTTTCACATTTAGCAAATAAAGTAATAACGTACATTGAATTTCAACCAAATTATCATAGTTATAAATGAGTAATAACTAAAAAATGCTTTGTTTGAAAAGACGTCGTTACTAATACTATTTATATAAACAAAGTTCATGTAATTTTTAGGCAAATCTATATATGTATATATATATATGTATATACATATTTCTCTCCATATATAAAATAGTTCTAATAAAAAATTAATGTCACTAATCTACTCTCATCGTGAACAATAATTTCAAAGATTAACAATTACAATTATGGAGTGATGTGAACATTTTAACACACACACATCACTCCGCAATAACAATTGTTAATCTTCGGAAGTAATCCTTAAAGTTTGGATTAAGGTTAGCACTAATGACATTAATTTTCAAATGGAATTATTTAATATAGTGTTATCCAAATGTGATGTCTAAATTTGTGTTATATTAAAAAGAAATATGTGTTTAGGGTGGGGTATAAAGAAACATGTGTATAGTTTCTTCTGTTTCTTTTTAGTAAGACATAAATCTAGGCATCACATTTTGGTGACTCTCTCTCTCTCTCTCTCTCTATATATATATATATATATATATATATAAATATAGAGAAATTTCGTTTGTAAAATTTCCCGAAATCTTCTGAGAATTACCTAAGTATAAATTTTATAACATTGTAATTTACAAAAAAATGCAAAAAATCGATTTTCAGGCAGATTTTTGGACAGTTTTTTAGACAAAACAAATTTCAATTTTATTAGAATGAGATCTGAATACACATTAGACCACCGATCTATAATTAACATCATCTACAGAGAAGCATCAACATTTTCTAAACGTTTTATTTTTTATAACTTTTTACATCATTAAACAGAAGCAAGTTTTGGGGTGCACGAGCAAAGCAAGTAATGGGCGGAACCCCCTGATATATATATATATATATTGTATGTATATATCAGACTATATACGACTAGAAAAGAAAGACAATGAATTGGTCGAAATGGAAAATTTTCAGAGAGAGGCCTTTATCCAGCAGTGGATTGTGTGATTGATTACTAAATAAAGTGAAATATATTATTTTTTTTATTCTATCTTCATTCATCTATTTATAGATTAGTTTAAAGTTCACCTAACGATATTTGTAAATGTTTTTCGGTTTATAACAATAAAACCAATTTAAATATAAATTATTACAATGTTAATCTTCTATTCTTGTTTATTAGTCTAATGAAAGTTCCTACTTTTTATAGATAATGTCTATTTAAAAATAACAATATTTTTTTTATCAAACATACACACATATTATATATATTATATATATACACCCGTCCCTCAATTTACGCGGGACTTTTTTTACGCGAGTTTTTTTTACGCGGCAAATTATACCTCTATTTACGCGGGACTTTTTTTACGCGGTATTAGTTTACACGGCACTTTTTACACACGGTCAGATCAATTTCATTTTATATAATTTTTCATAGAATTTATTATATATCAGAGTGACGCAAATTATTACTTGAACGTATAAAAGCACGATATAAATATATAAAAGGTTGATTGTTTTGAATTAAAGTAGCGATAGTGATACCAAATAAAATTTATCTACTTTTGTTTTCTAAAACGTCATTATTTTTTTGTTAAGCTATGTGAAATAAATATGTGTTTCTACAATTTTACTAGCTTTTATTTCCAATATATTTTCTATTCTACTGACAGACTCAATTTACGCGATTTTCATTCGTGTAAAACAAATCCACGTGGAACGGATACTCCGCGTAAATTGAGGGACGGGTGTATATATATATATATATATATATATATGAATTTATATAATAATAGTATTTATTTCATATAAAGTATTTCTAAATGATTAAATTGACATCAATATTAATATATTTAATTAATTCCTTGTCACAAAATAATTTTATATTTTTTTTTATTTCTACTGTTCCTTAAAATTGTAAATTATTCTGGTTAGCATTTCTAATTAAAATATGGAAAAATTAAGGATATTAATTAGGATTTTTATGCCAGACATTTTCTAGATTATTTTTTTCTTTAACTTTAAATAATATTTTACCGAAAAGTTTTATTCGATCAAATTCACAAATCTATATTATAAAAATTTTACTTTTAATATTATTCAAAGCAAAACCTTATCCATAAAAACTAGCATAAAATATTCACAAACCAATATTAAATATATAAATAAAAACTTTCTGGTGTGGAATTTTAACTCGCTTCTCAATAAATTATATTTTTTGTTATAATTTCAAACTCACCACTGGTAATTATCACCATTGATAATTCTTGTGGTAAAATTACTTAGTGGTTAGAGAAAATATATTGTTACAAACAAAGTTTATTTCAAAATTTTGAAGAATATATATATATATATATATATATTAGGTTGGCAAATATCTCCCTTCCGCCTTCTGGTCTTTTGAATTTCGCAGCTATGTACAAAAAAAAAAAAAAAAGCGGAAGGGAGATACTTGCCAACCTAATATATATATATATATATATATATGTAAAATTTGTACACAGCCTAAAAACATTTATTAAGAAGATAACAATTACCATATAATAAACAATAGAATCATTATTAAAACCATTTTTAAAAATTCAATTTTAGAATTGTAATATTTTTTAATTACTATTTATTTATGCGTAACCTTTTATATTTTCAATTCTAAAGCAAAAAAAATATTTTTTAAAACTGTTTACTTTTTTTAAATATTTTAAAAATATTAAATATCTATAATTTCAATACAGTTTCTTTTATTTATTTGTGAATAAAAATCTTTTAACTCCGAGTTTATTTTAAAAATTTAATAAGTTGGAATTTTATTTTAATCATTTCGACTTTTAAATATTTTAGTGCAAAATATCTATAAATATCAGGATATTAACTATTTGATTTCACTTTCGTACACATGATTAAAAATGTATTAGGTGTAGCCGTTCTAGCAACACAAATTATTTCCACATAACAAAATATGAATGGAAGCCGTTGTATGCTACGTTGCCTTCTAAATCCGGTGACAAGCTACAATACTCTCAGGAACTAATAAATTATTTGCTTAAGCGACCTTTGACCTATATATAAGTCGTCATACGAGGTCGAATATAGTTGTCTATGTCGACTAAACAGTAACATATAAATAATAAAACGTTGTGTAACGTACGAACAACATTTAAGTTTTCCACATACAATAATTCATTTATCATGAGCATTAATTTTTCAATTTCATATTGAAGTTGATAGAATCGTTTTACAAATATGCGTTAACTAGTAAAACACATGTACGTAACTTTAGTTTCCCTTAATTAATTTAAAGCGTTGTGTAACAGACATGATTACAATTCATATTTATCACGAATTTAAATATAATAAAAATGTAACACTTTTTAGTGATAAAATATTAATCAAAAAAATAAATCATTGATTTTATAATATGCCCTTAGAAGATTACGACCGAAAATCAATGAATAAAATAACTTATAATATTTCATTTCTATAAAAGTGAATTTATACTGGTAAGAAAAAAATAGTAAAAAAATATTTAAATTTTAATAAAAACCATTGTATTGTTTTTAAAATATTTCTTGTAATTAATATTTACATATATGATACATTCACGCATATGTATAAATAAATATTCGTATTTTTTAACATACAATAAAATATACAGTAAAATATAAAAATATTCTAAGTTATATTACGTTATATGAAAATCATTTATTTAATTTTTATTTATGTAAATAGTTTACTAAAACAGTAGTTAATTAGAAGAATATGATTTATTTCAAAATAATTCATTTATTTAATAACAATTAAAAATAATTAGGTAGTTTTTATAATTAATTTATGTAATGTTATGACTAGAAAAAATTACAATTCATTTTAAAATTGTTTTCTTTTTAAAAAAATATATATAATTGTATTTACAAACGATGTATCTATCCAAATCTTTGTTGATTTGTAAAGAGAATAAAGCAGTGTAAATTGAATTGCTTCTCATGTGTTCGTTTCCAGTCCAGAAACTCTCCATTATGTGATATATTCAATTTGTTTTGATGGTTACTACGTAAACAGAATTGTCTTTCTCTTAGAATTTTGATTTGTACTAAGCTATTTATTTAATGTTGTACAAATTTCTACAGTTGAATAGAAGAATAGTATTCTTTTCTTATCAATATACATTTTAATATATATATATATATATATATATATATATATATATAATGATTTACAATTAATTTTTTTTTAAACTAATAATACATAAATAAGAATTTTGAAATAATTGAAAAAAGAAAATCTGAATAATATTAAAAAATAAAAAAATATTTAATATTGTTTTGAAAGTAAATTATTTATATATATATATATATATATATATATATATATATATATATATATATATATAAATGAATGGAGCTCTGACGTAATGTAAAAATTTCGTTTCTGAACTTTTCCAAAATTACTAAAGTACAAATTTTATGAAATAAAATAATAATATTCCGTAAATTGCTAAACGGAACCAAGTTCCTGAGTCGATGAGCGAAGCGAGTAATAAAAGAAGAAAAGTATTTAAAATACTATCATAGAAATGAAATTTTAAATTCACTATAATTAAAATCAATTGTAAAGAGAAATTAAGTAAATGTGTAGAACAAAAAATATAATATTTATAAATTAAATCAAGAAAATTTATAAAATAGACAAAATAACGACGTCAAGTCTTACAGGTATATTCTTAGTATCTTGTTAATATTATATATTAACTTTCATATTAATTTCAAATAAAATTAATAAGCTTCTATCGATTTTTAGTGACTCGCTTTATAAATATTAGTTTCTAACAGATAAAAGTAGATTTTTTTTAAAAAAATAAATATCCATCATATATCATATTAAAATTGGGAAAAAATTAAAATTGACACTAATAAATAAGTTAATTCATTTTCTTGGATATATTATTTAACAAGAGAATTATTGTATATAATAATTTTAATTGAATAATAGAAATTTATTGATAGTATATTAATCACTTTTAATTTATTTAAAATATTGTTTTAAATTTTCTTAAAATATTATTTTAATAAATGGTATTGTCACTTTTTCATTGTCGAAAATCAAATCGATTAACTAACATAATGAAATTGTCCACTTGTATACAATATTATTAAGAAATAATCGTTTTGTTTGACTTTAGAGGTTAATAATAAATTGGTCTTTTCATATTCTACCACCTAGACAATATTATATTTATTAAACTTAAATTCAGTTCAGATGTGGACAGATCGGGTTGTCTAGCTTTGCAGTATACTTTTTTCCTAACTAAATTTTCATATGTAATCTACATTTCATCTCAAATTACAAAGCGTTCAAAAAATAGTTCATTTTTATTGGGTGAAAATAGAGACGAGCACACGGAAATACGATCCTGCTTGTTCCCAGCAGTCAATCATATGGCTCGTTAAAAAATTTAACAAGCAATAATCATAAATAGTGTTTCTAAGTTATATCAATGAAAGGTTTTTTTTAATATATAAATATTTTTTTTCGTTAACAATTATAACAAAAATAAAGTTTATAATAATTTTTTTAATGATAATAAAGGTCTCTCTCTCTCTCTCTCTCTATATATATATATATATATATATATATATAAATATATATATATATATATAGAGAGAGAGAGAGAGAGAAAGAAAGAGAGAGAAAGAAAGAAAGAGAGAGAGAAAGAGAAAGGGAGAGATTAATATATAGATAGATCTACTCAAATTAAAAACTCCTTAAATTGTAGTTATTGTAATTTTCTATTTTAAAATATGTTAAGAAGGGAGTATATTCAAAAAGTGATTTTTTTAATATGCTAATGTTTTAATATTTGTATTTTCAGTTATATTTGCGTGTATGTGCTTTTTACTTTCTCAATAATTTCATATTTTGATATTTAGTGTGAAATAAATCGCTATCGGTTGCAAATATTCACAATATGTTGTTAAAAATTCTTTAATTTCAAGTCTTAAGTAAAGTTTTCCTTTTCTTTTAATATATTCAAAAATATTTTTCAACACCGCCGAATCCGAATATAACTAAAAAAATACTTTTAAAAACATACTTCAAAGTTAAAACTTAAAAAAATTTGTTTTTAAAATGGGGAAAAATAGTATTTTACATATTAATGGAAAAAACATAGTTATATCTTATTAAATAATGGAAATAAATCTATAGTGGAAATAAAACGCATTGTTAGCATAAGTAAGGTGTATATATTAATCATTGTTAAAAAACGTGATCTGGTTTGGTTGATATTGCAAATAGGATTGAAATAGGTAAACTAAAAAAATAATTAAAATTGTTAAAAAATATGTATTAGCTAGTAGATAAAAAAATTGAAATGGAACATTTTGGTTATATCAGAGAAACTAACTCAAAGACTTTTATATTAAGCTCACCTGATTTCAAAGAGGTAGAGAAGAGAATAAAATTGACAAAGAATTAGTAAAAATAAATATTAATCACAAAATTAGATATAGAGAAAAGAAGACATTGTGGACTTAAATTTATTTATCGTACTAAAAGAAAGAAAAGAAGAAACTAAATGATAATTTTATTTCTAAATTTTTTACATATCCTAGCTTAAGCACTCAGCCATTTTTTTTAAAAAAAAGAAAAGTAATTAAAAGACGTAGAAGTAATTTATTGATTTGCCGTAGGTCGTTTTTAGTCATAGAACCGTAATAAAAATCTTTATTTGTATTTTTTACGGGTCATCATAAATTGAGAAAGAGAAAAGTTTTCCTCTCACTGTGTAGTACAATAGATCAAACAAATTGAGCATGTGATGATTTGATCCGCAATATCGACATAAAGACTATTCATTGGTACATTGTATACGAGATGAATTCTCAACAGTATAAAAATGTCTTAAAAATATATATATAGAAACCATTTTTAAAAAATATTTGTAATTTATTTTTTTTTAAATACATTTTACTATAAAAGAAACCCAAAAATAACATTTTCATAGGAAAGAGGATTTATATGACTTGCAGAAAACTGAAATATAAATTTTATAAAAATTTAATAATCCATGCCTAAAGTAAAAATAAACTAAATTACATAAATTAAAAAAGAATTAAGATATGTCATTAAAATCGTATAAAACAATTAGAATGACTTTAAAAGAATACGGCAATAAATTTAATTCAAAAAAATCTTAATTAAATATTTTCTTTAACAATGAAAAAGTTTTTTATTTTAAACATTAAATAAATTATAAAATAAAAAATAATAAAAGTAATTAATAATTTTAAATAAATATTAAAAAGTAAATTTATAAAAAGAGTAAAGATTAATTTAAATAAATAAAACAAAATTAAATAAAAATACTAAAAAGAAACATAATAAAAGAATAATAAATTTGATACATCTATTTATTATTAATGGACATGTAACGAAGATGAAAATATAAATTTAGATAAATTAAATTCAAGCAATAAAATTAATTGAAGATTATATTTAAGATTGTTAATACTAGGATTATTATCAAGCAAAAACTTTTATTTTAAACATTGACCTTAAAATGAAAAATATCTCGTTTATACATTTTTCTTAATTTAAATTTTAAATATATATATATATATATATATATATATATATATAAATGTATATATGTATGTATGAAATTACACATTTACATGATAATATGCAATATAGTAATGTTTGTATTTGTTAAGCTTTATCTTACTATTTGTTTAAAACATAATTCTGAGCTTAACCAAAAGATTTTGCGGTCTGTTGGGTTTGTTAATGCTTTAGGCTGATTTTACTGTATTTGATATTTATTTCATTTTATAGCAGAATTTTGTTGTAATTCTATAAAATTTTATGTTTTACATA
Organism: Neoneuromus ignobilis; assembly: GCA_029203775.1. NCBI lineage: Eukaryota > Metazoa > Arthropoda > Insecta > Megaloptera > Corydalidae > Neoneuromus > Neoneuromus ignobilis. The sequence goes on from CP092090.1 coordinate 43,326,092, forward strand.
ACAAATAATAATTATAAAAAATTAATAATTCAATAATTTTTATAAGCATATTTATTTCACGTACATATACATAAATAAATACCATTAAGAAATAATCAATATTTGGTAAAAAAAACAAACAATACTTGATTACAGAAAGATAAATAAAAAAGAAAAATAAATAAATATATACAAATAGGTACGGATTTCAATTCAAGTCAGCAAATAAATTACAAAAACGTCGACCTCTTCCCAAAATCATCCAACGTCGCAATTACATATCAAAGCAAAGCGGAAGATACAAATGAAAAAAAGAGAAATAAATCCATTCGTAAAAAAGCACATCGTGCTTAATCTTTGCAATGAGTTGTTGGGGTAGCTGAATCAAAGATCGACAAAAATCACATCCAATTCGCAATAGTCCGTCTAGAAGGCTGTGATAATATATATGGCGTTGACTATATACCATTGCACGTTGGTATGTCGAATCATTCATTTAGAACGTGGCGGATTCGAAGAGGCGACCGACGGCAGTGGCGGCAGAAATGCTAATATAGAATTTTATTTTCAACCAAAGGGTTTAATATTTTGATTTCGATTTTTTCAAAATGTGTTCTGTTATTATTCCAATTTATTGATTTATTTGATTATAATATTTATTTTAACGTCTGTTCCACTTTTAATAAAATGAAAATATCATAAATATAACAAATATTTCAAATAAAGATTAATATAACATTTTTTTAATTTATTGATTTTTAAATACTAAATAATTACAAAAAAATCAGACAAACCTTATCTTTAAAAATATATTAATAATTCTTGTTTTTTAAAAAAACTATTTAAATTTATAAGATAATCATAGTTACATTGAATAAGGCCATCGTTCAACAGTGGGTTAATTTACGCTGATGTGGTGATTTTATTATAGAACAATCAAAGCGCTGCAGTTTATATAAAGGTAAAGATTCATTGATAATGGAAAAGCTCAGTGACATTTATGTTTTTATGAGATGAGGCTGACAAATCCCATGTCCAAACTTTTATCTTATTTAGGGGACTCTTTGAACAGGGTTCAAACACAATCCCTCGTTTGACAGAAAGCGATACATGCCAATATATATATATATATATATATATATATATATATATATATATATATATATAAATTATCAAATTCTTTCTACCAACTACTAGATGAAGGCCTCAATTAAATCATTCCACTTCTATCTATCCAATGTTTTTCTTTCTCAGTCCATGCTGACAAATTTTTTCTGTTTTTTCTACCCACAGATCTCTTCCTGAAAATTTTTGTATATTTAGGTACCTGATTAAAATTTTTCTTGTTCAATTGTGCTCTCTTTTTTGCTATAGGAGTAGCATATTTTCATTTTAAAATTCTCACTTTTTATAGAACGACAATATCTTCTATTTTTTTCAGATCCAATTAGTTTTCTTTCTACCTCTACGTTTTATTCTTAATATACATCTTTACATACTTCTTCGTATTGTCTGGAATCGTTCATTATTCTGGAATTTAAGATCCATGTGTCACTGTCATAAATATAAACAGGTAGACATGAAACTGTTCTCTTAATACAGAGAAATATTTAATTCATATATATATATATATATATATATATATATGTATGTATGTGTGTATACATTCTAACACAAATGAATTTTAACCCCACACCACAATAGTTTAAAGTGTTCAATAATCACTTATTGTTTACTTATTATTTATAAAAATATCGGCTGATGTATTTCGATGGGGACGCCATCATCGTCAAAGCCTTTCTGTTAAAATCTAAACTAATTTTTGACTTTTTATGTATATATATATATATATATATATATATATATATATATATATATACTAATTCGTGTTTTTGTATCTTTATTCAATCCACCTCTATCTGGGGGTTGACTGTTTCTTTTTATTTCGTCATAGGTCCGCAAGTTTAGTACGTGTCTATATTCCGCATTTGTGAGATTTGACATGTTTATTTAGATAGGTTTTATTTAGTGTTTTTTGTAACATGGATCTTGTCACAGTGTTTGAAATTTTTAATGGTTTATGAGATCCATTTGGGATGAATTGAATATTATTTGCATGTATTATTGTTGTGATTTATTTAGGCCAGAAAAATTATTTTTTAATTTACAAATAGCATTTAATATTTGTCATATAATCAAATTTCCTTAAGTCTTTGTAAATGTATCGTGTTAGAAGGTAATTATTTTAAATTTCTTGTGTAAATAAATGGAAAAAAAATTTACATTGCTAAAAATATATCATTACTTCATTCACTATTTATAGATAAACATTAAAATGTATTCCACCTTAATTTAATAATAATATTAAATGTTTTTGTGCAGTTTAAGCTATAAAGAAGAATAACTTGAAAATAAAATAAGTAAGTGTTCTTCTATACAAATATGATTGATCATTTAATTAAAAATGCAATATTTCATATATTACGCAAATTTTCAATTATTAATATAATGTATGGTGAAATACTTTTGCATGGGGTGCAATGACCTGGTATAATATTTATCAAATTGGGAAAAAACGTGATAAATTGGATCAATATAATTACAAACTTTTTTTTACAAAATACCATAAAACGTTCTGTAGATAAAAATTTACTTTCTACAAGGAAGTTTATTCAAGAGAAGAAATCGAAGAATGTTTCCATTTTGGTAAAAAATGACTTCATAATCACCTTATTTATTTTGAAATGTCTGATTTCAGGAACGATTTAAATGCATTAGATATATAGTATAAAAAATAGGTTAAGGTCGCAATAGTAGACAATTACTCATAAAATTTAATTGAACTCTGAATAATTTTAAGGGATAGTTGACAAAAAACCATCAATAGATATCGTTTAATACTATGTAAAGGAGATGTAATTTAGATATAGATAACAAAAATTATCCCATAAAATATTAGAAATTTGTATAGAGATTTTTTTGTAGTTAATATATTGTTCTTTAACCACTATTTTATTAACAGATCTTTGAAAATGTTTATTTTGTTCTACTAATATTAATTTTATTGGAATATTTTTATTTAATTTAAACATTTTTTACTAAATATAAAATACTGTGTTTGTGTTGAAAAGAATTAAAAGTAAATGAATGAAACAAAGAAAACTGAAATTAGTGAAAATATAATGTCTTCGATCATCACTATATATATATATATATATATATATATATATATATATATATATATATATATAAATGTGTATGTATATATAAAGAGAAAGAGAGGATGAACAAAATAATGAAAACAATATGAAATTGTCCAATGGAAATATTTACATTGTTAATACTGGAAAAAATCCAGTATTAAAATTTTATTGATATTACTTCGTTCGTTTATATTATGTTATATCTTAGTAATATATTATAAATTGTTTCCTACCTTTTTACTTATAAATACTACGTTATATGTAACATAACAATTTATTAGAATGATTTTAGCTCGAGTATTGTTGATAAAAACAACAATATTACTAATTGTATGCAGAGAAATAGTATTTATAATAATAATGACATATACAAATAAAAAAAATGTAAAAAAATAGTGGTAGAATATTGAAATTAACTGATAAAGTTTAACTCACATTAATATTTAATAATTTACTGTAAAATAACATAAAAATTGTTGCAGTGAACTTGACAGAAAAATGCAATAGCTATTTTTAAGATATTATTCCTATAAAAATAGTTTGTTATAGAATTCAAAAATAGAATAATAAAACAACGTACTCAAATAAACAATTTTTAACAATTCGTTATTTTGCATATCTTATATATCATCATTATCATATCCAGCTTATATTAGCTCATTGCAGGAAAAAAGCCTCAATGAATGTTAAACATTCACTGATATTTGGTCATATTCACCTTGTTAGTCAGGAGGGTTGGTGAGGATTTTTTTAAGGTTTACTCATGTTGTCTTTACTAAGGCTAAACAGCCTCATCTGTCCTATATCGGTCGATTATAAGGCAGAGGTTTGAAACACAATTCGAACACTCTTCTTCCATATGATAAGCTGTGATACTATCCACTACTCTTATATATATATATATATATATATATATATATATATATATATATATATATATATATATAATCAACGCCAGACATGCAGAAGGTTGTTTTCAATACCCAGTCAAAAAATGCCCAAGTTGTTTATTGAGTATTGAGCTATCAATCTCATCTTTTAAAAAAATAACTATTACAGAGATATGATAAGAAAAGCTTTATTGGGCTAATATTGCCAAAAAAGCTTAGAAAGATTATGCATCTTCTCTAATATAATGTTTATGATATAAAACTAAATATATATAGAGTCATCTAAATGTGATGCCTAGATTTGTGTTTTATTAAAATGAAACATGCGTATAATGTGGTTTATATGGGAACAAGTGTATAGTTTCTTTTCAATAAAACACAAATCTAGGCATCACATTTGGGTGACCCTATATATTTAAAAACTTTTTTTATGTAATGCTCATATCTGCTTTTAATTATGACAGTATAATATAATACTCATATATGAGAATAATTCAGTGATTTCAAATGACATAAAAAGTCATGGAAAATGCATATTAGGAATAACACATAGAGAGAGAACGAGAAACTAGTGGATTATAAAGAACACAAGTTACGAACACGTTATAGTAAAAATGAGGAGTTTGAAATAGAAATAGGTTGGTCATATAATAAAAGAGAATATCACCAATAAATAAGAAAAATTATTGATTGGGAACCTAAATATATAAAAAAACAGCAAGAGAATAATGGATAAATAGGGTGAAGATATAAGAAAAATTGTCGAAACGAACTGGAAAAATATTAGATATTGAAATTTTTGGGAGTAACTTTCATTCAACAGTTGATAGAAAGAGATTGATAATATATATATATATATATATATAATTTTTTATTATGCAATAAATTTGGTGTTAAATTCTTTTTTGTTACCATTTTAATTTGAGTAAATATTTAAAATAAGGTATATTAATTTTTATTTAATATTTTATAGATACATATTTAACTTCTTTTCCCTTTTCATTTAGTCATTTACAGAGTTTTATTAATTTATTTTATAGCATTATCTCTATGAATAAATTATTAAAATGCATAAAGTATAAAAAAATCGATTATTCAAAAAATAATAAAATTGGGTATTTAGATATACATATGGTCATCGAAATGTGACACTTACGAGTAGATCTATGTTTTATTAAAACGAAACTATACACTTGTTCCCCTATACACATGTTTCTTTTTAATCAAATACAAATCTATACATTATATTTGAATGACCTTATATTTACAATCTTTTCTGTATCTAAACTACCTCAGACGGATCACTTAAAGTTAGTAAATGAATTTATATTATTATATAAATTTATATTATTCAATTAAATAAAAAATTCACTCTAAATTTTTTTTATGGAAACGAATATTTTGAAAATTGTAATTGGCATTTATTATAAATTGTAATAAAATATTTTTTAAATTAATTATATAGCTTTCTGTTAATATTTTTAGTTGTGAATAAGTAATTTGAAATAATATTAAAATATTTAAAAAAAATAATTGAAATCTTACTAAAATGTACTAAATCACAAAACACATAAAACAAATAATGACAAATCGTTGACTGTTATTGGCCTTTATTTCGACGCCACTGACAAGCGATTTGGAAAAAGACGACCGATGGTTCGATTCGAAAAGGGACTTGAGGGGGTTATGGACAACGAACAGTAGATCAGTCCAACGGCTGCGTTCAGCCCATCACTTAGCGGCACAACGAGCTGGAAAATTGGGGTCCCCCAGTTCGCTCGGCAGTCGACAGTCGTACTGGACATCGACGACTTATATAACATAGCCGCGCTATGCGATGCATGCGCTACCGCTGTGACCGCAACGATACTGGTAGCCGACTTTGGAAATGTACCGGGGATTGTATAGTTACGTAAATCTGATGCAAATATAATGCGACAATTTCACTTGTTCAGGAATTCTAAAGTAGATGAAGTTCCATTTGTGTGTCTTTTTTGTATACACATATATGCATAGATGTTTACATACAAAAACACTATATTTTTCCCTTGTTTTTCTTCTTATATTTTCTTCCTTAGTCTTATATATACATATATATATATATATATATATATATATATATATATATATATTCAGCTGACTGTATCCAATACAATCAACAAAAGTAATAAACAATAAAACACTTCATAGTATATATACACATACACGAGAAAAAGTATTGATTATGTGAAAATTTTCCCATTTATAAACATTTTATTATGTTAACTAAAAATATTTTAATAAACTTTTTTTTAATTTTATATTTATAATTATATTTTACATTCAATATTAAAAAGATATAAAAAATCAGTTAATAAATTAAAAAAATGTAACTTAAAAAAATAATATTTTCCGTGAAATTTTTTTTGGCATAGTTTCTAATAATTTAAAATTAATTAATAAAATGTATATAGTGTAGCTCAAATGAGGCTGAAGGTTTCAAAAATAATTTTACTTGCTGACTATCATTCCCTATTTTTTACTATATTTTAGTCTCATTTAGATCCTTTATATATTTTGGACATTTACAAATTAATAACGAATTAGCAGTTTTTTTGGAAAAACATTTTTTTTAAATATACTTAGCAATAATAAAACTAATTTTTTCACAACTTTTTGTCTTATGTTCATCCATTTAACTGCAATTATGTATTTTAGTTTGAATTTGTTGATAATGAGATAATTTAATATACCTTTATTGAATATATTCCACAAAAATATCTATGGAAATAAAACCAAAAAATTAATAGGATTTTTTTATGGCATAATTGTATTGTATAATATATTTTTTAGAATTATACTGGCTTTATGTTTAGAATTACTACTTTACTGAATGAATTATAGCAAGAATCAATATTTCATTTACTTTTTTAAATATTTATGTTGATAAATACAAGTTTTCCGGCATCAAATGATGTCAATCAATTTCAAATCGTGACAGCCGAATCGCCATGTTTCACTGTAGATAACAAATAATTTTTAATTTAACTCATTGATGATATTATATTATTATATTGTTCAGTTATCACTGCAAAAAATATTTTTAATTTCATCGAAAAATATTATTTGGTATTGAAAAGTTGTATATTTGTTCAGGTGTTTCTTTACAAAATAAATTATCTTGTACTATTTGGGTTTACGTATGTATATTTTTTTTGTATTATAGAATTAAGGTCATTTTCATAATATTATTAATAATAATATTTTGCACTGATTAGGTAACTTTTTTATTAAAATATTATTTTATTTATGTCACTATATTCGATATCATTAATTAGAGGTTTTGTTTATAGAAAAGTTCTTTCCTATAAATAATTTTAAATTTAAGTAAGATAATAATCACAAACATGTAATGCATATCAACTGATAATTTATATTATACAACAGACCCATCATCATAAAAAAATTCTTAGAAATTTCTTGCAATAAATTCTACAAAAATATGTTACCGACACAAAAAAAAATTACAAAATATTGGTTTTGAAACTTTAATAAAGTCACTTTCATATAAATAAATTATCAACTTTCAGTATCATTATATATTAAAAAGTGTTGATTAATTATTTATTATTTACTTTGTTTATTGATCGTAACAATAGGATTAAAAACTTTCATATTAACAAAAAAAATAAAGTTAAAGAAATAATTGAAAATGTATAGGAACATATAGCGCCGAAAGTAATAAAAAAAATAAGTTAATCAATTTTAAATATAATGAAAAAAGTGATTAAAATAAAAGTGTTAAAAACTTGTTATTTATTCTATTTTTTCTTAACATTTTACTTATTAATTTAAACTCTGTTAATTCATTTATCGCAAAAAAAATATTATCTAATAATGATATTTTTTTAATTTACTTAATTATTTATAATACTTTCTGTTATAAAGAACAAAATACAAAATATTATTTTTGTAAACTATTATTAGTCAGTGATACGTAATTTGCTATACATAATTTTATTGTCCCTATATATTTTTTATTTAATCAATTTTAAATGATACTAAAATAAAATTATTTGATATTATGTAAACCAGAACGACATAAAATCTTAACTGCAGAGATATATAACAATATATTAGTAAGTGTCCCATTAGGAGCGCACAATTTAATTTTTAAATAAAACATTTTTTAAAAATGTGGGATGATATTTTTATTTCATTGCAAAGTAATGCGCTTCTGATGGGACACCCTATACATACATACAAACATATATACATATATATATATATATATATATATATATATATATATAGGTATATATACTCTCTGTGGAAAAAAAACGTATCTTTAATGTAAATAAAAGAACAGTATTTATATGTGTAAAAATTATTTACTTCATTTAAAACACGTCTTCTAGTATCAATACATAATTGAACATATTTAACTGAGTGCATGTCTTTACATAGCTCTGTTTTTGAAATCACTTCAAGTACTTTTATTAAGCGATTTAGAAATTGTATGAAAAGTTATCATAATGATTTTACAGACAATATCGGGTTTGTCAAGAGAAAATATTTATATGAAGCCAAATCAGATAAATACGATGGATGTTGAATTATACATAAGTACTTATATTTTACTAAAAAATTTCATATAGTGACCACTTTGTAAAAAATGAATTATCATTGAAAAAAATTCACCCACCTGATTCCTAATATTTAAGTCATGCCCAAACAATTTTTTTCATAATATTCTAAAAACCATTATTAAATTCCTGATCAACAATTTCTTTGCAGTTATTAAAATCAATATTTTCTTAATTTGCGACTTCTTATAACGTGATTTTTGTATTTTTAGTGAACATGCTGATTTTCATTCAGCATTTTGATAATTAGATTCAAATCCATATTTAAAACATTACGTTTTATTGCAAGTTATAAATTCTATCAATAATTTAGAGTTTTTTGAATTTTTAATAAGATCTTTGTAGTGTTTTTTATGATTTTTCTTGATTTGAAGGTTAATAATTCTAGAACAAATCGAACATAATTGAATTTACAAGTTATCAAATAAAATGACATCAACAGTAATTTTACTTACATTAAACTTTTATTCATATATTATATGAGTCATATTTGCATCAATAGTAATAATTTCCCCAAACTTTAAATATTTTCTTCAGATTTTCTAATGTATATATATATATATATATATATATAGGGCGGCCTTAATAAAACTGAAGAGTTTAGATATACATTTACTTGTTTCTTATTATTTACTAATCTTTAGACTTATTTGAGTCACCCTTTATATATATATATATATATATATATATACTAAACTAAACATTTTTTAGATTTTAGACAAAAAATTTAACACAACTATATATATATATATATATATATATATATATATATATATATTTCTGCCATTTTGTTTAAAAGTCAAACTAAATTTCGTCATCATTATTATTTTACACATAAAAAATTCATTTTTTTATTATAAAATATTTTAAGGTAATCAAGTCTCTAAAAAATTTTTGCTATTAGAAATATTTATTATTATAAAATAATAACTCTAGGATTTAATATAATTTATTATAGATTAGTTTTACCAAATAATAATAGTTCAATATATTATGATGAAGAGTGGCAATAATAATGATTGATTTTATTACTTTATTTGAATTTACTATACGCCATTACTTATAACTATTAATAAATATAAGTTTAGAATTACAATCTTTATCTAACATTTGAATCAAAATCACTTTTTCCAAATATTTCACGCTTGTTTAGCTGATTCTCATTACTGTCAAGAAGCTTAATTTCATTCTGAACAGTTTGAAACAATTCCTAATTAAACTCAAGTTTGTTTAATTGGACTTTAGAATTGTTTCAATGAGTTTTAGAATACTACTTAGTATATTTATATATGGCTAGTACAATAAAAAAATCTGAAATATTAAAGTAAACATACTGAATTATACCCTCTGAATGGGCAACTAGTTAAATATATTTATTTCATATATATTATGATATCTCTGTTGGTATTTACAACTGTCTAGGGGAACATTTTTATTTTATAAATTATATATATATATATATATATATATATATATATATATATATATATATATATATATATATATATATGTATATATGTTTATGTGTATGCATGAATATATAAGAAAGGAGATAAATTAAATTTCAAAAATATATCAAAGATAAATTTTATTTAAAATAACAAAGAATTGCATAAATTATTTCATTATTACAAATTTTAATATTTTATGAAATTAAGAGCAGAGATGATAAAAAAATAATATAAATTTGGTGTTTTGTTCGTTTTTATATTAACCTAATTATGATTATTTATGTTTTTTAAAAATATCTACAATTGAGGTCTCTGAGACACTAAATTTAATTTATTGTAAGTACATATTTTTTTGAAAATTAACTTCAATAAAATTCGTATTTTTTCGACAATACACATTTATTTACAATGTTTTAATTTATTTTTAAAGTATAATTTGAAATGGCATTCTGAATAACATGTTTACAAAACAATACATTAAAATTAAGTATAAGAATTGTAAATGTTACTAATTCCCAAAACTACATGTCTCTAGAGAAATAAAATTCCATTTTCTATTTACTTTCTCTTTTAACTTATACGTAGTTTTATAAAACTTAAGCATTGAATGAAATTTTGTTTATATAAGCGTATAAAATTTTCTACTTAAATGTCAGAATAATAGTTGTTATAATTAATTTGTTTTATATATTTTTATATTATATTAAGACATTATTTTAAAATATTGGATATTTAACACAAAAATATGTCATCACTATGTATATTAAAAATGGCCATTTAATATTTAAAATTTTCTTTTATAATATATAATTAGATTTATTAAGATCTAAATAATTTTTTAATTTTTCTTTACCAGAACTGCTCTAGTACACGTTTTAGAAAATAACAATCAAACATATATTATGTACTAAATTAAACAAATAATATATGTAAACCATTTTGAAATTTTAATTATTGAATAACAACAAATTATGTCGATATTAATTTGATGTTATGGTTTAAAAAGAATAAATATCATAAAATAGATAAAAAATATAACTATTTAGTCGAAATTTTGAAGAAATGTTTCTAAACATTAATATTGCAGTCATAACAGTAATAATATTAAACCTCAGAGTGTTCAAAAATAATTTGAATTTTTTAACATTATTTAGTTTATATATCACCATTAGCAGCATTTTCTTTTCACCCACTGTTACATAAAAGCCTCTTCAAAAACATTCCATATCGACTGAACCAATGATTATTTCTCTTCTTGTTAATTCTAACGAATTTTCATGTATCTCTATCCCAATTATCTATAGGTCTTTTAATTAACTTTTTATATATCTATGTGTCCAATCAATAATTGATATTTTCCATTGATTATTTTCTTTTCTCTTTATATGAACAACTCATTCCTATTTAAAATTATTTACTTTTGTCATAATGTTTATAACTGTTTTTTTTATTTATAATCCATTCACTTCTATTTATACCTTTTTAAATTTCTATCTTATTATATTCTCAATATATATCTTTACATGTTTTTTTATATTGTTTAGAGCCACTGAATTATTTTGATATTCATGATCCATAATTTATTGTCATAACATATATATATATATATATATATATATATATATATATATATATATATATATATATATATATATATGGGTAAATTAAAGAATATGAAACAATTTTTGTATTTTTGAATATATTTTTGATGATCGAATATTATATATTAATATATATTATCAAAACAAATATACTGGAATATAAAAAAAACTCCATAATAATATTAAACAATTTTCAACTTTAATTATGATGTTATAATTACAATATTTAACTAAACGTTAAAAAATATTTTATATTTCAATTCATGAGCGAATTTACTATCGAAATAATAACATTAAATTTTTATTCTTTATGCTTGTCAGGGAAAAAATATTTTTTTATTTAAAATGATTTTGTTAAGTTTTGATTAAAAAAATTACTATATGATTAATATTAAATTTTATGACAGTTACAAGTAAATGAAAAAATTGGTTTAATAAAATAAAATTAACATTTGGAATAAGAAACGTTTTTATTTAAAAAAATTAAAATATTCTTTTAATTTCAATAAGAATGAAATAAAATTTATAATTTAAATTAAATCATATTTTATATTCACAAATTTTGATTCAATATTTTATTTCTATTTTGTTATCTTACAAAACATATGATTTAGTGCATATTTTAGAAAATTCAAAGAAATCAAAAACATGATATTAATATCTTAGTTCAATGATATTTTAATACAAATTTATATATTTATTAAAAATAATTGAAGAAATCTAATTTTACAGAGAATATATTATTGTAACTCAATAATAATCTCAGAAATAATAGAATAATTTAATGAAATGAAATAGGAAATTATTTCAGTTCCACTTACCATATATTTTAGATATTTTTTTTAAATAAATATACTTAATTTTTATTTCGCTATTAAATTATATTTTTACTTAAATGAATCAAATTGATTATATATTTGAATGAATAATTTTGAAAACAATTATTATTAATTAAGTAAATTTTATTTCAATTTTTCTTTATTCCTTATTATTGAAAATTTGTCATTCTATAAATTTCTGATATATGTAAGAAATAAAAGAAATTATATTATTTACATCTACAAAATTTTTAGAACACTATTTTTTTTAAAAAAAAATAGATTATTTTAGAAATTATTTTCTGCTTTCTGTGTTTAAACCTTCTGCTACATTTTTAATGTTAATGTTATCTTAGATTACTTCAAAGAACAATGTTTTCGAGATAAACTCTACTTGAATCAGTCTTTAATGGGCACATAAGCGTTAGAGTACATAATGTTGCACAATGACGACGAACAAACTTCTCTGTTTGCTATGTTGAATGTTATGCACATTGAAGTCGATGCAAAGGAAATCACAGCATGAATTGTATAGAATATTCACAATAGAAGAGAGTGGAATATGTGCAATAGATTGTAGCTATAAAGTTTTTCTGTTTATCATGCATACTTCATACATCTCCTTATATATTTACTTTTCAATAAAAATATAATAGTTTTGAAATAGAAAAGAGTGTCAGAAAATAGCACATTTAAAAAAATAATAAACGTTTGGAAAAATTTATTGTAAAAATAATCTTTTTTTGAAAAATAACTATCTTCTTATAAATACATAAATTGTCAATTATTTCTTTGTATTTGTATTTGTACAAATACAAAAATATAATTGATAGAGTTACATTTTTTGGAACTTTTAGAAGTTGTTTAATTTTTAAATAATTATCAATTATAAAGTATAAGATTGTTGTACAGAAAATTAATTACATTTTGAAATGATTGTCCAAACAGAAAATTTTTTTAGGATTACATATATTATATTTAAATATTCTAACAAAAATTGAAATCGAAAGAAGTTATTTCAAAAATCATTTAGTTCCTTTATAGGGTGACTCAAACGAATCTGAATGGTTTAGACATACATTTTCTTTCTTACTATCATTTCTATTCTTTATTATTCTTCAGTCTTATATAGGCCATCCTATATAATTAGCTTCAATTATTTATATTTAATTACATGTTTAATTTTAGAATAAAAATATGAAATCTCTGTATTTATTTTTTAAGTATATTTTACTGAAGGTATTTTTAATTTCATATAAAATTTAATTGTTTTTTTCATGACAAAATAATTACATGACTCTTAATATTATTTGCATTATAATAAAAGTCGAAATTTTTTTTATCGCGTCTACTTGAAAGTACTTAATTGGCGTACTCTGCGATTAACGAACATAAAGCATGTTAAATTCTGATTCGATCTCAAACAAAACAGATTGACGTACTAGTTAACGAGATATAACTACATATACACACGCATACATGTAAAACATGTACATTTACATACATACACCTACGCATATATATATATATATATATACAAAGAGAGAGAGAGAGATACTTTTTGTAAAAGTAATAGTTCATCAATTTTTAGAAAATATATAAGTTAGATAAACTAAACCTGAACAAATTTGAGATATAAAATAATTTAATTTTTGATTAGTACAAATCAATAATAAAACTAAATATTGAACATCAATTTATTCCGTTTTCTACAGTTACATGACAAAAACATTCAACAAAGTTCCATGTACAAAATGGAACGTAAATCAAAACCCATTCGATAATTTCATTAATTAATATTCATGGATTCAGAATGTATTAAAAAAGGTGGCAGCAGTAGCACGCTTCCGCATTCACCACGCGAAAATTTAATTTAATTTAAAAGTAAATACACATTATTCGTTGTTTAAATAGCTACGTGGTTATGTTAAATTTCTGATTAAAAATAAGATATTCGGTATGATTTATAATAAATACCCTTACACATATTATTTATTATATATTTTTAGGAAAAACTGTTTATTATTAATGACTTAATTAACTTCAAATTATTACTACAAATACTGTATTAATTAAAATACAGAAAAATATCTTATAACAGGTATAGTTGAATAATAATGATATTATTAAAGAAATCAAATAATAATGGTAACGATACAGCATAGAATTTAGATATATTTTTATATTTCTTTTACAAACAGTAAATATAAACTTACATTAGTTTTTATTATGGCCTATAAATTACTTTTATAATTCAACTTAATAATATTAAATTAATTTTTATTTTAATTTCATAATCTTTTTTTAAATAACTACATTAATTTTAATTTAATAATAATTATTATTGTTTTGAAATAAAATAATGCAAACATAATACTTATAAACTTTTATATATAAATACGTTATTATCATGAATCTCTATTAATCAATTGTTAGATGAAGGGCATTCCAAAATTTCTTTACTTTTATCAATCCAATGCCTTCTTCTTCCAGTCCATTCCGACCAATTTCCTTATCTCTTTGTCTTATCTATCCATAGATCATTCTTAAGATTTATTATATATCTTGGCTTTCAGTCAATAAATTTCCTTGTCCATCTGTGGTCTCAACTTATTGCTAATTGACTGGTTTATTTTCATTTAAACTTTTCACTTTTACTATAGAATTTGTAATTTTTATCTTGTCTGAAGCCGCTGAATTAATCTAGTATTGTAGACCTATGGTTCACTGTTATAGGTGAGAACAAGTAGGATTCATTGATTGAAAACATTCCATTTTAAATATAGAGGAATATCTAACTTCATAATATGTAAAATTGTGCTTATATATATATATATATATATATATATATATATATATATTATAAATTTGAGAAAATAATTTTAAAGATGATTTTATCCAGTAGAAAAAACTACTTCCTATTTTAATAATAAATATTAATCGACTTATAGAAACTTTCAAATATATGTTGAGTATGCATAAACATGTTTATAAAAGTACATATATATATATATATATATATATATATATATATATGTGTGTGTGTGTGTGTGTGTGTGTGTTTGTGTGTAGAAATTATATTTTTAATTTTTCTCTTTTAAATTCCTAAAATGGAATAATTATTCATAAAATTCTACGTGTATAAGTTAATTCCAATAAAATAATTTCATGTTCTCTAATGACTGATGTTAACCAAACTATTACAGAAATTCCTTTAATTAGGACAGAATTACTAATGGTCTATTAAATAAATAAATAAAATGATTTAAAACTATGCATAAAAAATGATTTAAATGATTTAAAACTGGACCACTATATATGAAAAAAAATGTAAAAAGATACATCATAAGAAATGTGAATTCTTCATTTTTTAAATAAAATTTCTTAATAAAAATTTAATATGTTTAGTTAGTAGTTACAAAAAAATGTTTAAAGTAATGAAAAATCATTTCAGAAAAATATAAATATTACTGAACTATGATATTAATAAAGAGACTGATTCTAACTGGGCTGTGCGCTTTGATTATCTTATCATCAAATTATCACATTTTTGCATTCAGAGACTCAATTTATGGGCTAGTAGCATAAATTAGTTAAATAATACTTAATTAAAATTAATATTTATATATATATATATATATATATATATATACATAATATATAAAACTTAAAAAACGTTAATTTTCATTTTAACAAAAATGTTACATAAACTAATGGAATTAAAAACAGAGTTTAAATATATCAAATGAATTAAAAAAATAGTCGTATGGTAGAATATAAGCGAAATAATAATAAAAGAAAATTCATGATTGAATGTAATTAAAATGGACGTTGAATAAATATTTTGAATTTTGTTTTAATTGAATCATATGTATTTTAAGCAATTTGTTTAAACTAATTGTATCTTTTAGGTATATTTAAATGAAAATGTTATATCTAGTTTATCTTATCTAGTGGGTATCAGTCATCTATATATATATATATATATATATATATATATATATATATATATATATATATATATATAATACTTATTTATTTATCTTTGTAGCTCTGTAATTTTATATGAATATATAAAGGCATACTTAACTGTATGTGTTTATATGTTAATAATATTTTATATTTAGATTTCATTTTTAAGTGTTATGGTACTAATGCTTATTAAAAATGAAAAATATGGCTGTAAAATTTTGTGTTAGCAATAAATAAAAAATAACATTATGTAAATATAAAACGTGCAAAACAAAAAAAAAACATACACACATACAACAGTAGAATAAATTAAAATTAATTTATATTATTACCATCACATTGTAACATTATCATATTATATATATATATATATATATATATATACGATTGTATATTTGTACATATGTATATTTTTTCAAAAACAGATTCATGCACGTCTGTCGCATGGTACCTTTTAATAATAATAATTGTAAAATATGTATGTTCATGTTCATAATACATATTCCAAATTATATTATTACGTAATGAAATTCATTTACGGTGTGTAAGTCGCTAAATTAAACCGAAAGCCCGTGTTGACACAGGCTTGGGGGCCTCGTTCGACATACTCGGTGCGTGACAGCAAACACTCGATATAAATATTGATTTGAACCACATAATGAGCCCATTATTCATAACTTTCGGCTTGCATGCGTTCACTAGAAACATGCATACTACGACTGGTTACGACCCTGCGACTCTCGTGGAAGTGATAAGCATATGAATGAATTACTGCAACGTTTTCTGCATAACTGATAATTAATTTATAAGAAACCGTTGTAGCTTTTTCATAAAAAAAATTATATATATATATATATATATATATATATATATATATATATATGACGTATTTATATAAACAATTTAATTGTGGGCATTTTTGTGAATGATTATTTTTATAATATGTGTGGGTTATAAACAACAAAATAATATTTTTTACAACGATATTATATACATATATTATAATTTGAATTTAAGAATGAGTTTTATTAATGCTGTTTCTGCTTTGATGTATTAAATATTGTATATCGAACAATAACTTTCAATATCAATACATGTATGTATATATACATATATATATATATAATCAATTTAATTTCTATTTAATTTAAATATAGTCATTAATATATTTTTTTTTAATTTTACAGAAGAGAAAAATTATTTATAATTATTAAAGATCTATAAATGAATAACTGTCGAAATATTTTTCAAAAATAGTATTAAATATAATTAAAAGAAATGTATTGGTTTTTGTATTTAGTGTATTAATATAAAAATTGATTTGAATAGTGTTGGATTAATTCCATACTTAAAAAAACTATAAAGTATTAATTTATTACACATATTATTTTTTTTTTTTTTTTACAAATATGGATTACATATTTGTTCCTATTTTAATAGGAAATATAATATTATATATATATATATATATATATATATATATATATATATATATAATATCTCTTTTAATTCACCGCTGGTTAAAAATATTCCCCAAAATTTTCCATTTCTACTGATCTAATACATTTTTAAATATTTTTTTTAAAAAAGTAAGACTTCTATAAAAAATATGATATTCTACTATCAAAACAATAATTAAAAATTACATAGTATTTGTTTCTTTATCTATGTCAAATTCACTTTATTAAAGTGAATCTCTCAAGCCATCCTCATAAAATATCATTAAATTCTAATAATTAATTTATTGTTCGCCAAGCATATTTCAATAATTGATATGTGCTATGTATTTTCATTATTGATACGATGCTGCATTACAAATCTACGAATCTAAATTTTATAATACAACGTTGTAATAGTGATAGCATACCTGTCACTAATTTTTTCTTTAATGAAAAATGTAAAAAATATGTAATTATTGAACACATTTACAGAATATTTTGATCTTGTAGTGAGTATTTAATTTTTGCAAAAGTTATAAAGTTTTAAAAAGATAAAATGTAATTATTATAATGAATATATTAAAGTATTTTTATATTCATATATATATATATATATATATATATATATATAAATTATTATTTTTTTAAAAAAAAAACAGACGTTTCTAAGTTACAAATCTCTGAATAAATGAATAGAAACACAAAATATTGAAGAAGTAAAATATACAAATCAACATTTAAATTTCATCATTAAATTAAATTTGGTTTAAATATCCATTTTTCTGTTAATTTTTGTAGTGATTCAATACATTCATATATAGGGTCATTTAAATGTGACGCCTAAATTTGTGTTTTATTAAAAAGAAACATGAGTACAGTTTGTTTTTAATAGAACACAAACCTGGGCATCATATTAGAAGGATCCTCTCTCTCCCTCTCCCTCTCCTTCTCTCTATCTATCTATCTATCTATCTATCTATCTATCTATCTATCTATCTATCTATATATATATATATATATATATATATATATATATATATATATATATATATATATAGTCATATATTATGGAATCTAATATTCTATTTATAGAAAATGTTTTTGATAAACATTCTATTTCTTCTCTAACAATGAAATATAAATCTTCAATATTTGATAAAACTGAGATTCATGAAAATACACTTGTGAAAATGATATGTACAATCCAAAAAATTAATAATTCAGTTTTCCAAAAAATATATATTTCAAGTGTAATAAAAAATTGAAAGTTTAAAATTGAAATCGGACGGATTTATATTAAAAAAAGAACACCGATGATGAAAAAGAAAGAGTAATGTTTGAAACTCAGAGATATAAAAAGTCCTAACAAGATACAAATGGATAGATAGAAAAAAAAAATGAAAAAAGTTGTCGTTATTAAATGGAAGAAAAATGCGTTGGGCGGGTAATTGTGAAAATTTAAGCAAGTATCTTAGCTGAGATGGAGATAACTTGTCTAAGGAAGTAAGTCTTAAATAAAAAATCCTCACCAATCCTTCTGGTTAATGTTGTATGAATGTACCAGTAAATAATAACATTAAATAAATCTTTTACTCAGAAGTGAGCTAACATAAGCTAACATGATAATGATGATTATAAAGCAAATATATCTAACTAAAGCACTTCAAAAAAAATGACTTAATTTATTGTTATGACAATTTGAAATTTTGTTTTTATTATTTGCTTTGGAATTATAGAAAATTCACTTTCAGGCAAAAGAACTATTTTCTTAACGCCATTAGTTATTTAAAAAATAATCAATAATTTATTGATTGATCATTTTCTTTATTTATAAGCTAATCTGCATTTTATTTCAATGCCTTCATCATCAGAGAACTATGTTATATAAGCTAGATTTTATAATGTTAAATTTAAGATTTATAACGCTTGATGGCATTGACATAGAAAAATACTCAATACCTTGTAAATAAAGAAAGTAAACAATAAATAATTATTAAA
>CP092090.1:43351067-43373567 GCA_029203775.1 Neoneuromus ignobilis
TTTTATAAAAAAATATGATCTGATATTTTTCCAATTGATACTTTCACTTTATTAAAACTTTTTTGTTTGATTATTTACATAAAATATTTATACTTTCTATTTCTTTCTCTCTCTCTCTCCCTCTCTCTTTATATATATATATATATATATATATATATTTATATATATATATATATATATATATATATATATGTAGTATTATTTTATTTTAATAGATACGAATAGAAAATTTTATTAAAAAAGACAATTTGAAATATTGGTTATAAACTTTTTTCTTTAATGAAAATATTACGTTTAAATGACGAACATTTCTTAATTCAAATATGTTTCATTACATTTTGTTATTTACTTAAAACATTAAAAGGTTTACGAACTAATTCGATGTGAATATCAGATATTAAATGCACATACAAGCTTTTGAAATATAGGCCACACCTTTGCGTGTTAACTAAGCTGAATATGCAATGCAACAATAATACTTTTAAGACTGCGTGTAATAAATAAACTTTTCTTTAACATTCACGAATTATGACATCATGCCTCATTAAATTAGCATAATGACTAAGCACAGTACCTTAATTGGAATTTATCTCTAGCTATATTGTATGCATACACGTTAAATGGAAGGATATAATAGTTAACATTGATCTGTATGAACATATTCATAATATATACTCTACTCCATATGTACGTGTTAAATTAATATCTAAACAAACCTCGATATATGCTTGACATGTTACGTTAAATTATAAATAAGTTGGTAAAATACACTGAAAAACATACGATGAATAAACATCGTACAATAGGTAATTTCTAGTACAGCTACCCTCAAATGCAATCTAGGAAGAGATAAATTTGATACTTTGATAAACCGAAAATGAATATATATTATATCTTCCTATTCACTACGCTATGCAAAAAAAAACGTTAATCCATATTGTGTTTCTACATGGATACGTAATTAGTATTCAACACGATAATTCATAATTGTATTTCAGTAAAATATTTTCTTGTGAATTCCTTAAAGTGTTTGTATTGTATTATTACACTAATATTATTTACTCTTTCCTACAAATACTATTGTAAATGTTTGAATACAAATATCCCACATTGTTTTACATTAAACACACATATACCTATGTGTACACACACACATATGTGTATATATATATATATATATATATATATATATATATATATATATATATATATATATATATCACCATAAGAACCTTTATCAGCTCTTTGTTGGGCGAAAACGTTATTGAATGTCATTAGGTCTTTTTAATTTTTTCCAAGATTTTTTCATTGTTTCGTGTCTGTTGTTAATATCGCTTATTCCTTACTCCTACAATACTTTCAACACACAATTTTATTCCTTCATCTTTGATAGGCAATTTTACTTGTTTTATATTTATCTTTCAGTTGTTACTCTATAATGAGTTTGGTTCAATTACTGTTTTTTTATTTTTACTATATATATTTTTAATACCCATTCCATCGATTCTATTTATTCAGTTGCAGAGTTTTTTAGATTGTATTTTCTGAAATTGATGTAATCGCATTATGAGTAAATAAGATATACTTAAAAAAGAATCGATTATTTTTTTGGAATGACTTTCCTCGAAATAGATCCGAACCGAAAATACAAACAAGAAACTATTTTACATCTGGAATATTTTATCTCAGAAGAATATCATTCAATGATAATTGGTCATAATCATAATGCTGACTAGATAGGTTATTGGAGATTTTTCATTCAAGGTTTATTTTCTTAGACAGGTTGCTTCTACCTCAGTTAAGAACCTTGCTTTTCTTATTTGAAGCCCTTATTTGTCTGATCCTATCATTATACTTATTCAGCTTAGTAATTAGGCTACTATTGACATAAATCTTAGTATCCTAAGAATTAAAAAAATTCATCACCAACGATAGAAACACTCCTTTGATAGAAATATATTTATATACACATAAATGTGTTTGTATGTATGTGTGTACATAGTTTTTCTAAAAAAGGTGGTAAAAAAAGAAATGTAAGAAAAAGTAAAAACAATAATTATTATTTATTAGAAAGAAAAAAAATCTTTCTGACTGTTAACAAACATATCTTCTGTTGTAATATAATCACCATATAATCTAACCATTTTATTCTGTTAATTTCATAATATAGAGTCACCCAAATGTGATACCTACATTTATGTTTTATTAGAAAAAACATATGTATAGGGTGGTACATGAAATAATATTAGAAATATAAATATTTTGGGGTTCAGTTTGAGAGAACAGAGGAAGATAACTGAGAAAATGAAAATATAATAACAAATAATAAAAAAAATCCATTATCTAAATAGGTTATTTTCAATTTGTCTTGACATATATATATATATACGATCATCCAAATGTGATGTCTAGATTTGTGTTTTATTAAAAAAAAACATATGTATAGAGAAATATGTGTGTAATTTCTTTTGTTTCTTTTTAATAAAACACAAATCTAGGTGTCATGATTTTATACTTCAGAAATAATATTGAAACCATCATGGACTTTCTTTAATTCTCTGTTATTCCGTAATCTCTATTAATCACTTTCATATATTTTACCAAAAATCTCCCTTACTTTTTAATATATATATATATATATATATATATATATATATATATATATATATATATATATATATATATATATATATATATATAAATATATTGAAAATACCATACATATGAAAAAATCTTTATCTCTTACCATAAATGATAAATTCATGTAAAAAAGCTAATAAATGTTATTTAAAAATGTTCTCTTCCCTATACATATTTCTTTTCCTTGAAGCTTCTATATGTATGAACAATTAACATATATGCAAATATTATTCTATTATTTAAAATATTATCAATATAACTGATTTTATGTTTAGATCAATTTACATTTTTCCATAATTTAATTATTCTTTATAATTGAAAATTTATCTGAGGGATGAGTAAAATTACGTGTTTAATAATAAGCAGCGAAGATGTAAATAACAACGTAGTTAAATAATAAATAAGTCATAAATATGTGTTAATTCTATTTAGAACACTTTCGAAGTGTAAAGGAAAAGTTCGATTAGCATCTTTTAAACTACTTCTGAATAATTGATGAAAAAACGATAAATTTAGACTGTAGGTTGAAAAGTTATAATACTCTTAAAGGATATGTTGAAAATTTTCTGTTGTTAACCTTAATTCAGTTCCTATTAATGATCTTTGTTACTTGAAATGTCATTATTTGGAAATATATTGCAATTAAATTTTATTTTGAATGTATTAATGTATTTGTAAATTCATATTTATTTCTACTATTACCAAACTATAATTTAAAGATAGTTTATAGATTTTTAATTGAAGAATGGAATATAATTTTTAATTACTTTCTTAAAAATATTTATTTATTTATTTCAATTTATTTCTTATTCATTAAAAAATTCAAAAAATAGATAATGAAAAAAAATATTAATAATGAGATGAAAAAATGTAAATAGCTACTATTTAAATTATAAATACAATAAGTTAGAATACTATTTAAATTATAAATACAATACTTAGATTACTTTCGAAATGGAAAAGAAAATTTCGATCAATATCGTTAACTCTTACTAAATAATTGATGAAAAAATGATCAATTAAAATTATAAGTAATGAAAACTTAATATACTCTTAGTAGAAGTGTTTAAAACTTTGTTATTAATCCTAATTGAATAAATTTTACATATATATATATATATATATATATATATATATATATATATATATATATAATAAAATCGGCTACATTACTTATTATTCAAGAAATTATAATTATTATAAAAATGAACTTTTCAATTAACACTATAATGAAACAGATTCTATTTTCTAAATAAAAAAACAATAAAAAAATAAAATTTTAATATTAAATAAGTTCAAGGAACATTTATTTCGCATTTCGTTCAGAACCATATTCTATTCACGTGAATTCGTTGAATTAAAGTGTGACTTTAAGAAGAGTTCTTTTGATTTTATCCTAGTAAATCCTTCGTTCAGAATCATCGGATACGAATAAATTAAGTTTGTATTGAGATGAGATTGCACAAATGCAAAGATATCTGTAAATCTGGGTATTTGTCTGAGTTGTTGCGATTTTTTATTAGACATTCTATTTTATTTTACTGTCTTGTTTGATATCTTGGAAGAGGTATCGGAAATTTACATTTCAGATCTTAACTTAATCTTTAAACACTTACCTATTATATCCATTTCTTTAGTTGTGCTTATATATATATATATATATATATATATATATATATATATATATATATATATATATATATACATGCATTTATTATTTTATATTTTAATAAAAAAAACATTTTTTGTCATAAATAAAAAGATAAAAATAAAAATATTTTTATTACAAATTTCTCTAAATTAATTGGATTAAAAATCAAGATAATGTACAACTCGTTCTAGAAGTTTTATAATTATATTTTTTTATTTGTTTTCAATATTTACTTATCTTTAGTATTCAAATTAACCATTATTTATTTATTATGGCACAGAATAATAAAAAATATTAAAATATATAGGACAGCTATTAGAATCAATATTTGAAAATTCCTAATTTTCATAAAATAATATAACAAAAACAATAAATTATTTTACATTTGTAACCTGTAGGAATATTGTAGTAGCTTTATTCATTAGTATAACAATTTGTCATTTATTCCGCTTATATTTACTTGGACATTTAAATATAATTTGTAAATGTATTAAACCTATTTAATTTCATTTACATATATATATATATATATATATATATATATATATATATATATATATATATATATATATATATATATATATATATACATAGATATACATATATATTTTTATATATACATATATACATATATATATATATATATATATATATGTGTGTGTGTGTGTGAGTATACCAACATTATCAAATTTATCTCTATATTCATTGAGAAATGAAATATTGATATAAATTTTTTTAATTCCAGCATCCACCATTTCTTCTTCTATTCAACATAGACACATTTTTGCATTTTTATAACCATGTATTCACATATCTCATCGAGGTCTTTTATAATTATTGGTTTTCTCTCTCTCTTCCTCTCTCTCTCTCTCTCTCTCTCTATATATATATATATATATATATAATGTTTAATATATTTTAAAGTAAAAAATTGACGAAATATATCAAAAAATACTTATAGAAACGTTATATTCTTTGTACAAGTGAATAAAAAAATATAAAAGTTTAAATTAAGAAAGAAACAAAGCATGGTGATATTATTTTATCTAAGATATTTACAGCGCTGCTAGAAAAAATGTTTAAAAAATTAAAATGAGAATGTAAAGCAATAAAAATAAAAGAAAAAATATTTAATCATATAAGAATTTCTGACAATATTTATATTTTCTCAACAATTCACAATAAACCTAAATAAAGAATAGGAGAATTAAACAAATATTACCATAACAAAACAAACGTAGTATATAATAAATTAGAGGAAAATTAATTTAAAAGTAGCTTTTTATCAATATTTCTACCTTTTTTACTTATGGTATTAAATATATGTCTTGGAAACTAAATTTAAATATCGGTTGCAAATAATACAACGCATGTGCAAAAAAAAATATTTTAATAAATAAGCACAGATTGAAAAGAATCGAATGGATTCAAAAATAAAAACGAAATTTTTAACCGACTATTAACCGGAGTAAAAAGGTTAAAATAACAAATATGCGGATCATATAGAAAGAAGACATAACCATCGATAAACGAGAATTTATTGATTGAAACTCCAAAAATACAAAATTGCATAAAAATGGTCCTATGAAAAGATGGTATAGAGTCATGAGAAAATTTATTAATATCGATTGAAAGAGAAAGCTATTACAATTTTTAAAGTGAAAAATTTGGAAAATGTCTTCATCCAGCAGTGGATAGAATGAGGCTGATGATTAATATATATATATACGAGTATATATATACATATATATATATATACATATATATATATATATATATATATATATATGATATAATATTTAATAATATTATTAAAAAAATTAAAGAAAAATAAATAACTAATTAAAATTTTTCTTATAAAAATGATCTACGTCGTTCCATATTATATAAAAACTATTAGAAAAAGTTCATAAATAAACACGTTTCTATTTAATTAGTTTAAATTAAACATATATATATATATATATATATATTCAATTAATTAATTATTATATTAATTAAATGTAAGTATTTAATTAATCACTACTGTTTGTTCAATTTAAATAATGACAGTTTTTTATAGTGAAAAAAATCGATTTTAGACTTAATTTGAGGGAAATGATAATTTAACGAGAGTTTTAGCAAAAAAAGTGTAATATAAATTATTTAAATTCACTAGAGCTTTTTTCAATGTCCAATTAAAAAAAAATCTAAATAATCTCACATTCAACACAATTCCAGTACTATTAATGAATAGACGAAGCGATGAACAAAATTTAATTAATTTCTATAATCTACTATCAAATTTGTTCTATAATCTCAATAAACATTTATGAACAAAATTGATGTACAAGATAAATACATTTTTCTGAATATAACTGGATTAAATGAAGAGAGAAAATAATGTTGTTCATACAAAATAAATATTGCAAAAGAAAGAAAATTTATAAATAATGACAAAATGAATTTTAATTCAGATAATTTATTATTGAAACATATTTTGTGATTCTCATGTGATAATTAATCATAAATACCTAATGGTTTAAGTTTAATTTTTTTCTAATCTTTATTAAAAATAAAATCATAAAATATATTTTTGAAACAGATTTTTAATAAATACAAGCAGTTATCTCCCAGAGATATTAATAAAGTAACTAAAATGACAAAGGAGCTATTTAATTATAAAGATAAAATGAAAATTGAAAAATAGAAAAGTTCTTTCGATGAAAAATTTATTATAAATATTTTCACGCGTAATTCTCTTGATCTGATTTTGCAAAACAGTAATATGATATATAAATTTTTTTTATTTATGATTTCATTGAAATTAATAATATTTATACCTAAAATATTAAACAATATAAAATAATTTTAAAAACGCTTTGTTTTACGATTTATCTAAGACAATACTCTATTGAAATAGTAAATAATTAATTCATTACTTTTTTAATATTCTATAGACTTACTATCATCTTTATATCAAATATACATAAATCCTTCATACATAAAATATTTTTAATAAATAAGAATTCATGTATATTAACAAGAAATATAAAGTTTTATATCTATGATACCATTGTTGAAATGGATGAAGAAAAAAGAAAGATCAGTAATTAATTTTTTAAATACTTTATTAAAAACTTATAGTTTTTGAATCATTTATGAACACTTAACTAAATGAAAACATAAAAAAAACTATATTTTGAAGATTAGTGATTTAACGAAAAGAAATCAGTTTTCTTCTTTTTAAAATATATTATTTTAATAACATATTTCATAAGCTTACATTTCTTTCATTAAATTATTATTACTTTCTTTGCTAAAAAAGGAATATATATATATATATATATATATATATATATATATATATATATTATACATCAAGGTTAAAATATTTCACTCTAGTCTGTCATAAAAAAGACGTTGTTTTAGTAGCTAGAATTATGACTAATAAAAATAGACTTCATTACAGCAAGAAACATTATAAAATATGTATACACTCTATAATATCCATGGATATTATTACAGATTATAACAAAAGACATTTTGAATAACAAACTTTTTACTTCACTTAATGTCTTACAAGAAATCAATGAGATGACGTTTAACTTTTGTTGAGAAAAGGTGAAAATTGTATGACCTAGTTAAACGTTGAACACGAAAGTTGAATATAGCAACAAATCTTGACTTAATAAAAGAAACAGTAGTACTTTGCAAATTTTAATATGTCGCTTGTCGCAATCGTGAATTTCATGCTTTATACTATTTTAAGATTGTGATATATATATATATATATATATATATATATATATATATATATATATATGTGTGTCTGTGTGTGTGTGTGTATTTATATTTATATATATATATATATATATGTATTTATAGAGAGATAAAAAGGGAGAGGGAGAGATATAGAGGGAGAGAAAAAGAGAGAGACTGAGAGAGAGAGAGAAAGAGGAAATATAACGATAGATACCTATTTAAATAAGTAGTTAGATAAATAGAATAATAGGAATAAAAAGAGATTAAATACTCGTGCATATTATTATTTATAATTAATTTTTAAAAATTTTATTAATGCGAGGTTAGTTAAAATATAATATTTACAAAGTTTATTTACAACATAATTGAAACGTTTTACATACTACTTTTTAATATAGTCCCTCTTGACTGCAATGCACTTGTTTCATTGTTGTGAAACCTTTTTATTCCTATTTCAAAAAAGTTTTCTGGTTATTTGTCATACCAGCTCTGCATAGCTTCGGTGACTTTGTCATTGTTGATGCGAAACTTGTCTTGCATACATTTTGCTGCACTTTAATTTCATGTGCAGTCTTTTTTTCAACTCTTCTAATATGAATTCTTAAGTCCTCTTATAACTAAACAACAATAATTCAATAATTTCCCAAAAATATCTTAACTTTTGGAATATTTCTAAGGTTAACATAAGTTCTTGGTATCTGAGCATGAGATTTATTTTTCACACAATATCTGCTTTCTTGAAACAATTTTAGTCAATCTCATATTTTTGTTTGACAAATATTTATTCCTAAACTCTACTCAAAGTCTGATCAAAATTTCAGAAGGCTTGACCCTTTTGTTCATGAGAAATTTGATAATGATTCGTTGCACAACACTGCTTGACACTTCTTGTTCAGACATCGTAAAAGCGACTGACTGATGAGGTGGCGAAGGCGCGGATCGCTACGGTTTGCAAGCTTAAACATGTCTGAACGCGTCACAACGTGCACGCCGACACAGATTGATTAGGGCAGAAAAGGGAACTAAATTCTTGTTTATATTTGAACCACCCTAGTAATTTAATAATGTATTTTAAAAAACAAATTTTTCTCTCTCTATCTTACTACATATATACGAGGGTCGTTTGATAAGTATAGTAAAAAAGTAAGAAAAACTAAATTGAAAAATTTAATTTAATTAATTAATTAATAAAATTAAACAATAAATAAATTTACCATACTTATCATACGACCCTCGTATATATATATATATATATATATATATATATATATATATATATATATATATTTAATGTAAAAATGTAAAATAAATCGCAGCAATACTTCAATAACAATAATAAAATACAAATATACATGTAGATCAACTAATAATATTTCAGTATATAATCACAATTTCAACCATAACATTTCTAAAGCGATCTTGTTATGTTACTTGTATGTTTTCATATACGGTTACCTGAATAATACAAGCCATCAAAACTTACCTAATTAAACTACGAAATACTTGCATAAAATAAACATTAATTACATTCGTATAAATCGTAACCAACTTTCAGAGTAATTTAGATGTCTGCATTTGGTGAAGCTCGGACATGAATTCAAAACCAGAATCAAATTTTCTGGAATGGGTTTGCAAGTGGCTCAAACCGCATTGAATTGCATTGAAACCACTTGAATAGCGTTAAATACATGCTTGCACTTACGCAGGTTATCACGTATACAACCACACTATAAGTTCACTCTTTAAAAAGAAGTACTTGTAGATTTTCAAATAAATTAATTTTCTTTGTGGTATTCATACATTCATATATACACATATATAAATATATATATATATATATATATATATATATATATATATATATATATTTGAATAAGCGATTTTCTTTTCAAGTAATAAAAACATGAAATTATTAAGTTGTAACATTATATATATATATATATATATATATATATATATATATATATATACTCGTATAAAAATTTACAGAATTTTACAATTTACTTGTGTATGTTAACTGTAACAATTTTAATGGAATATTTTTCATAGAAATTATGATTATTCAAAATGTTCTTTTTAAAAAAAATTAAGAGAACTTTTGAAATGATATTAGTAAACGAACATATAGTATGGTTATTAAAATTTTCTTATTTTTTAATATTTTTTATTAATAATAGAAACAAAAATATAATTTTGTACAATTACAAAATGACGTCACATTTTTTTCTTCTAATATAGAATAAAAGAGGAGAAGTAAGTAAATCAGTAACCTATTTTATACTATGTGATTTTAGAATAGAGGATAATATTTTTTATGATTCAACAGATATCAACTGATATAGGTTTTTATGACGTTAAAAAATTATATTCAAATTTTTAATCCCCAATTAATTTGTTTCGATTATTAAGTTAATTTTTAATATAGATAATAATATTATTGTTTATATATTTAATGTTATTATTTATATATTTTACATTTTTTAGTAAAATTAATTCATTTAAGATTTTAAAAAATGTACTTGTTAGCAAATAAAATTTAATTTAGCAGTAATATTTAATTATTACTGTAACGTCAAAAAATATATAAAAATATTCAACAATTTCTTATTGTTTACTTTATGTTTTTATAATTTAATGCAAATTTCTTTGCCCATACTTTGAAATATACATTATCCAATATACAAATGAAGTAAAGAGTAAGTAATTATTGAATATTTTTATATTTTATGGCGTTGATGTTATAATTTATTTATGTTGAGGAAACTCTGGCAGAGTATAAAAACAAATATTAAATTAATTATCATCCACAGTAACATAAGATATTAAAAAGTGTTCAACAATTACTTATTGTGCACTTTATTTGCCTATAACAACAATAAACTAATGCGAATTTAAACAACGCTTTGGCGATGAAGGCATTGCCAACGAATTGCATATTAAATTATTGTTGTTAAAAATAAACGAAATGAGCAATAATTAATCTTTAAAAACTTCTTAATGTATTGTAATGTTGCAGATAAAGAACTTTTAAAATGTTTTTTTATGAAGCATATTATCTTTATTTTCTTCAATTAATTACACAAATAGACTTTTTTATAATAAATTAATAATTATTTGAAAAATATCAATTTAATTTTAATTTCTTAAAATAATATTTACTAAGTACTTTACTCGTAGTAACGATTTGTCTTATTTATCTGAATCCATAATTGATTTATGATTTATTTCGCTATGGCATTGATATTTTGTTTATTTTTTTTTACATTAAGTCTAATATTTTTTAATCACAATTAAAAATTGTTGTTTTTTAAACAATATTCTCTTATTTTATATTTATACACACACACACACACACACACACACATATATATATATATATATATATATATATATATATATATACATATGTATGCATATATAAAATTATATTAAATTCATTATGAAAATGTTAAAAAAATATAAACAATTTTTACTATTAAATTTTTTTTTGTATTTTTAAAAAAATTTATATTTAGGAAATGTATTCTTCACTTTTGTACCTTTTATTTAAATATTTTATGAACTAAGCTACATCATACATTTCAGACGAATTGAAATAAGTGTCATTATTAATAAAATGAAATTATTTATTAATAAAAGTGTAATAAAAGTCAATAATATTTTGATAACAATTTTATAAAAGTGACAAGAACTGTATTTTAGTAATATGTTATTAACTATTAAAATTTATATAAAAATAATTTAGTCCCAATACTTATATTTATTTTGGTACTATGGTCAATTCATTTTAATCCAAATGCCTTTATCCCAACACCTTAAAAATGTTTAAAAAATTTCAATACCACTTATTGCTCACTTTATTTATTGATACACATTTTGATAATTATTTTATCATTGTCAAAGTAATGCATTGTAAAATTTCAGATTTTATAATGTATTACTTTAACGATGATGAAATAGCAATCGATATGCATATCAGTTATCAAAGTAAATAAGTTTATTTTTGAAATATTTATACTTGATAGAAATGATTTAAACCATGATTTTTTAAATTATAAAATCTAATTTTATTAGAAATAATATGAGACAAAAATTATAAATTCATATATGTGTATATATCAGTCATCAACTATTTAATAGAAATTCAAAATTTTATTTGAGCATTTTTAATTTTACAAAAATGAAATTGAACTCTGAAATTTCACTAAAATAACTTTTGTTAATGTATTAGAATAATTCAAATATAATTAACATAAGAAATAATCTAAAATCCAATTATAGTAAAAAATACATATTAAAGGACATTGACTTCAAAAATAAAAAAATAAGTATAAAAAAATGAAAAATATTTGATTCGTATTTGATACACAAAAAAATCTTATTTTACTGAATAAAATTACATTCGAACTCAACGCCTATATCCATGTAAACAAATAAACTGTTTGGTGTATAGTTGCAAAGATATTATATAACTCAATAAATGTAAGCTGGTACACATTCACTTGACACTGAATTAAATTCTTCTCAGCAACTGACGCCGAAAGATGAATCCCTCCATTCGAGTGCTCATAGGAAGGAAAAAGACATTTTACGCCAATATGCCGTACAAACGTGAACAAAGAACTTTTGTAAAGCACGAATGAATATGTAAATAAAATATTGACATGTAATTCAACCGAATCTCAAAATTTTTTTCAAATATGTATTATACGTCAGTATATACGAACTTCTTATGAATGTTAATATAAATATATTTAATACAATTTACTTCAAATTGTTTATATTTTAAAATATTACTAACATTCACAAAAAATTGTTTGTTTGTTGAGATTTACATAACTCTTAAATTTTAAATGAAATTATTTAAAATTGAATTTTTTATATAGAGTATCTCTAGACATATTTTAGTCAAAAATATTTTCCAATTACAATAGAAAAAATATAAATATATTTATTATATTTAAATTTATTTATATATATATATATATATATAAAGAGAGAGAGAGAGAGAAATAGTGACACACAAATAAGATTGAAAAGTTAAGATATACATAAACTTGCTTACTACTATTTACCATCCTTCAGTTTCGTTTGGACTACCCTATAGATATAAAATTCTTATTAAAATCAAAATTAATTAGCGTTGTCTATTAAAAATTGTATTATATAACTAAAAGATAATTATTTGAATTATTAATTTTCAATAATTGATTGCAAGTAAAGAAATACGATTCTAATTAAAAAATAATTATTATATGTTATAAAATATTTTGTTACATATATTTTTAATAACTATGAATTTAAATTCCAAATTAATTATGAAAAAATATGTATTTTATAATATTTTTATAATTTCTAGATCTCATTAAAATACATCACACCTAAAAGCGTTTATTTGAAGAAAACTCAATTATCCTTAGAAGTATATGGTAAAAGAGAAAATTGAGGTGTATATTTCGAATGAAACATTCTGTATATACTTAACAATTAGTGGTAAGAATATTACCTCATATTTCGACACTTAACCAATTAGAACTACCTCAAGTTTCATATTAATGAACAAGATAAAATATTTACTTAATAAAAGGAAATGATAAACTGATTACATTTTCGTCATTTTAAGTATTATTGATCATGTAGAATATTAATGAACAATTAATTGTATATATTTTTAAAATATATTGTATTTTATCGAATAAAGAAATTAAAAAAAAATAATTATGGAAAAATAATCTATTTAATTATATTAAAAGAAATCCTCTGAAATAAATACATATATATATATATATATATATATATATATATATATATATATATACATATATATAAATAAATAAATGAAAAATAGATAGATAAATATAGATATATTTATTGACATATATACAAAAAATCACTATTTGAATTTTTAAAAAAGATAATCTTGATTATAATCATAAATCTTAAAATAGTATAAGCCCAAATTAAAATATTCAAAAATAGTAAAACGACTCAATTGTTCATTTATAAATTTTTATATAATATAACTGAAAATATTTCTTAATAAAGTCGTTTGTTTGTTTACTTACATGTCTTCATTTTAATTATTATTTTTTATATTAAGGAGAAACATTTCAGGAAAGCCAACTTAAATTAAAATATAAATTTAAAACTGCTGCTGTTCATATAATATTTTTCATAATTTGTTATTATAGAAAGTGGTATAAGTCCATTTGTAGTTAAAAAAATCGGTTAATTTCTTTAACAATGTTATTAATTATTATTACACGATGAAATTAACAAGTGTATAGTTTTAAAATCAACCCGAATTTATTAACGTTTGCCAATATTTTTTAGTTAATTTAAAACTTTTAAATTCTCGAAGTATGAATAAATACACTTATTCCACTTTCAAAAAAAAAACATTCTTGCGATAATATTTTAGAGTTGAATTTCTTTTGATTAATTTATGAGAATATTGTACACCATTGACTGTGTTATTATAAATCTAAAAAGAGGATATCTATGTATCACTAAAACTATTATTAATTCATTTTTTTCTAAAAATGGACTTACACCACTTTCTAAAATAACGGCTCATATATTTATGTTTTTTAATATCGTTTTTCTATTAGAAAACATTTAATTCTTTTAAAAAAATATAAAAGTGTAAATAATAAATAATTATTGTTAAGAAAAATATTTTTCATTCTTTTATTTTTTTACTAAGATTTCACAGATTACATAATATTATAATATTAAAGAATGTTTATTCTGAAATTGAATAATTTAAAACAGATTCAAATTCAAGATATATAAGTAAAATACTAAACTCGCAATTTCAAGTTGTCTAAAAGCAAATAAGATTGTGCACACTACTTAAATATCCAACCAAAAAAAGAGAATTCCATTCGAGAAAGCCAGACACTTTTTTATATGAACTAAAAATGAATTTAAAAAATATTAGGACACTTAGAGGTCGCACAACGTAGAATTATAGAGATTCGGTATCTTACAGTTAGCACTTGCGAAGTCAATAAAAAGTATATTTGAAATCCCAAATTGAATTATGGCTTTAAGATAAATCTTCTTTTTGATTATATACTAATATATATATATACATATACATATACATATACATATATATATATATATATATATATATATATATATATATATATATATATATATATATGCATATAACTAAAAGAATAATACTTTTATTTAATAATTATATAAACAATTCAAATATTTATATTTTTAGAAAATTACAAATAAATGCAAATAAGTAATTTATTTTAAAAACTACAAATTTTTTAAAAAATGGTTAGTAATTTATTATTGAATATAATATTTCAACGGCTATACTATTGTCATCAGAGCGCTGATTTTTTTAATATAAAGCATCACGTTTTTTTAAATTACATTATTTTGATGATGAGAACGACTGTAGATGATTATTGAATACTTTTATAATATCTTATGGTGCAAGTGATTTATTTGTATTAAAATGAATTTCTTACAATACCAAAAAAATGATTTTAAATTAAATTAAAATACTTATTTTTTTTACAGAATGCTATAATTTATTAAATAACATTTATATACATATGTTAACATTTTAGCTTCACCTTTGACCGATTTAATGACCTTATCTTCCAGTCTATTATAATGAATTTTCTTATATCTCATCCACCTATCCATTGATCTCTTTTTAGGCCTTTTTACATATGTTGATTTCTAATCAATAATTTTTCTTCTCTATACATGGTCTTCTCGTATAATACATGACCAGGATATTTTGATTTTGAACTTTTTACTTTTGCTATAACAATGTTAATTTATGTTTTCTTTCTGATCAGCTCGATTCTTTTTCTATCTCTTAGAGTTATTCTCAACACCCATTTTATCGTACTTTTTTTCATTACTTCGAGCTGCTCAATTATTCTACCATCTTAAATCCATATTTCATTATCATAAGCGAGAACAGATAGGATACATTGATTACATATATATATATATATATATATATATATATACATATAATAACATAATAGGTAACATACGTTTTTCTCATTGAATTCCACAAAATACTGGTTACATTCACACACTTTGTTTATTTCATTGTTCATCTATCACTATTCGTCTGTTAGTTACTACTCACATTTATCACGTTTCGTTGTTCGTTCCAAACTTGTTATTCAAGTCCACTATTTGTTACTCGCATCTATTACTCGTTTTGTTCATTCGATATTTGTTAATACATTACTTGTATCATGTATCACTGTATTTTGCACCTATGAATTGTCATTTACTTTTTGTTATGTCTTCTAACCATCATGTTTGTTTGATACTCGACTTTTCATTGTCGTCTTACACTTATGCCCTTTTTATATATTAAAAAACAATTACTCATTTCTATCACATGTTCTCTGTCGATACCAAATGCATGAATGGAATCGCATTAACATCCTTCAGAACAATCTTCTAATCAAATTTATTCAGTATATATAGGAGGGTCGTTTTATAAGTATGGTAAAAAAGTAAGAAAAACTAAATTGAAAAATTAAATTAAATTAATTAATTTATTAAATTAAACAATAAATAAATTTACCATACTCATCAAATGACCCTCGTGTATATATATATATATATATATATATATATATATATATATATATATATAGGGTTTTTCAATCAACGCTACAGAAGTTTAAATGGAAATATAACAAAAAGTATTTAAATAATAATTTATTTATTTCTTTTTATTTTATTAGCATATTCTATGGCATTAATGATGGAATACAATTTCACTCATATGACCATCATGACTTTGCTTGACATAGTACATTCGTTTAGTCCAAATTTTAGTCATTCTTTCATATAATTGTGGTCCAATTTAACGAATTTCACGTCAAATGTTTATTTTTAATGTTTCTGTTGTTTGTTATTAATCAGCATAAATCAATAATTTCACACAACCTTACAGAAAATAATCCAATGGAGTTAAATCTCATGATCTTGGTGGTCAATTAATGGGTTTATTTCATTAAATAATGGACTCATTAAATTTTTGTCTAAATAAGTCTATTGTTTCTGTAGATATATGGTACGTACTACCGTCATTTTGAAACCACATATTGTGCAAATCATTTTCAATCATTTTTGGAAAAAAATTCATTAATCATGGTTTAGTAACGCACTCCATTTACTGTAACGTGTCATTCAGATTCATTTAAAAAAAATATGGTCAGATGACACCAACAGCATGTAACGTATACTAGAGAATTTACTTTCTGTGGATGCAGTAATCTTTGTTAAATGACTTGTGGATTGCTTTCACTTCAAATTCTGTAATTTTCTTTATTTAGTAATCGTAAGTTTCATGAAGCGCACGATAAGTTTTACGAACCGAACATTGATTTTATACTAAGTTTTCACAATTTTTAAGCATTGTTAAAGTGTTAAACTTTTCAAGATAAATTTTTAAATATATTAAATTGAAATATCTTAAAAAAATCAAACATGTCTGACATAAGCTGTCAAAGTTTTGACATTCTTATTGGAAAATCATATAAATATAAATATTAGGTTGGCAAATATCTCCCTTCCGCCTTCTGGTCTTTTGAATTTCGCAGCTATGTACAAAAAAAAAAGCGGAAGGGAGATACAAAAATTCATACCAACCTAATAATATATATATATATATATATATATATATATATATATATATATATATATATACCGACTGGGTAGTACAGTGGTTAGCATCACCGCGTGTCATGCGGGAGATTGCGTTCGATTCCCAGTCGGAGAGTCCCTCGTTTTCAAGTCGAGGGTTGAGCATGAAGGCCGACAACCTCATCTTGTAAAAAATAACTGTCGAGAAGGGAGTAAACCCCGAATAAAAAAATCTTCACCAATCCGCCTGGTCAGCGTGGTGAACATGACCAAATACCAATGAATGGTAGCATTCATTGTGGCTTTCGTCCAGTAGTGGACTGATGTGGGCGTTATGATGATGATGATGATATATATATATATATATTAAGAAAATTTAGCAAATCGATCATTTTTAAGTATCTAAGTACATTAATAAAAAAAAATAAGTACACCAAAATAAAATTTTATTAGTTGGAAAGTGTTAACTAATCTCAACTAAATATGATAGAATAAATACAATACATATTTCTAAAGTCCAAAATGTATACAGGAAAGTCAATGATCTAATCTATTCTCTATTACAGATACAAAATATGGACGATTAGTAGTGAATGTATAAGATGATTATTAGTGATCGAGTTGGATTACCTTAAAAGAAGTGTTTGAGTATCAACAATAGAACACATAATAAATGAGGAAATAAATCATAAAATAGATGCCCAAGACAAATAACAAATAGGATCCAACGTAAACTGAAATTTTAGATATTTACTCAGAATTAACAATCAGAGATGATGAGAAAAAATATTTTTGGACTCTCATTATAAGCTGAAATGAAATTAACTGATAATATCTCTGAATAGCAAAATAAAAAAAATGACCTGTTATTGGCTGTA
This sequence comes from Neoneuromus ignobilis, assembly GCA_029203775.1. Classification (NCBI taxonomy): domain Eukaryota; kingdom Metazoa; phylum Arthropoda; class Insecta; order Megaloptera; family Corydalidae; genus Neoneuromus; species Neoneuromus ignobilis. Next base: position 43,369,638 of record CP092090.1, read on the forward strand.
GTAAGAAAATATCCTTAATATATAATATTAATAAAGACATTATATATATAAAAATATATATATATATATATATATATATATATATATATATATATATTAGAAAATCATATTCGATTATTAATAATTTTTTAAAATTTTCATATCTCCATAGAAATATTACAACAATTTTACTACACCTGTGTTTTGCTTTTGAAAATTGTTTGCGATTTCAAGTTATTATAGTATTAAAGTTCTTATTCTGTATATGTACTACGTATAAATCCACAATATAAATTCGTACGTGTAACTAGCAAGTCCACGTTTGAAATTAATCATTTGGAACTGTATACAATTTTATAACAAACCATATTTATGACTTTTCCTATACACAATGTACCTCATTTATATACGTTGTTATTATTCTTGACCGGATTATTCTCATACATTTTGTGACGTGCTCTGTGTCCACCGTTGTACTAGTAAATTAATTCTAGTGTTCTTCGTCCAAACCATATAAACTGTAAAGATACTGCCCAGTTTTGGTATGGGATGGAGATGGTTAAGCATTGTAACGTCCGGTCATAGTGAGGATTATACGCGATGCATATAACACGTGGTCATCGTATGCCATATTTCATGCGAAGTTAGTTACAATTACACGTAACGTGGTCACTTAACGCGGCGTAATTGGTAAGTTGTAAACGGTCGGTCCGACATTATATTAAACCCGAACTGCATTAACGTCACTTATCACACACAGTTCGGTTTTATGAATTGATTATTATACGACATCATATTTTGTTATGACTGAAACGTTTTAAACGAACAGTTCAATTAGTTGATTTTATGACTTCTTTGTATTTTCCAATTGACCCACAGCACGTACTAATTTAAAGAACAAACATATCATTTCTCTGCAAGATTAAAATTATACTAACAGAATGTATACATTTATTTTTAATGACATGTTGTCGTATTGTAAATAAATGGTTAAATTATATAATTAAATATATGCGAATATAACCAATTCATATAATAAAATATCTTTTTTTTAAATGTTTGATTAGACGTATGTGATAAAAATATATACTTCTCAAAAAACTTTTTAAAAAATGTAAAAATTTAATAAACTCAATTCATTAAAATACATCAAAATACACATATATTTTTGTGAAAAAATAATATAGGGTTATCCAAATGCGACGCATAAATTTGTGTTTTATTAAAAAGAAATTAGACGCGTGCTTCTCTATACACATGTTTCTTTTTAATAAAACACAAATCTAGGCGTCATATTTAAATGACCCTTTATAATATCAAAAGAAATATTAAAATAAATTTATTATAAAATAAATATTCAGTATTGAACATTTTAATTGAAAAATAAAAAAAAATTAAATAACATCAAAAAATTAAGACTATATTAAATTTTAATTTCTTAAGTTGGATACTTTTTTAAAAAATAATTCAGAGAAATGAGGTTAATATCAGATACAATTTATTACCTTTCAGTAAAAAAATACGCAATATGATTTACTCAAAAACTTGTAGTAAATCAAACTGTCGTTTGTAGAGTCTAAAAGTATATAAGATAGAGGTCTGGATAAAACAACCACATGAAAATCTCTTAAGGCGATTATTGGATGAAATTCTGCGAATGCATAAAATGTTTAAATTATAAACCCGAACACTAAATTTCATTACAATTAAATATAAAAAAATGTATTAATTTATATAGTAGTTAATACAATGTTTTTAAATGTAAAAAACAAATTAGAGCATCATTAGTGGAAAGAAAATATTTATAATTATCTTTAAAAGAAATTGTGATAATAATTATAAAATTGAAATAAAATTGTAAAAAATATATCCGTGGAAAATTTTTTATCCAAAAGCATCCATTTTAATACTTATTAAAAATAGTTACTACTAATATTTATCGAAATTAAAATTGACTAGAATAAGTATATTTTATTTCATTTATACAAAAAATCTTTTAATTTGTAAAATAACATTGATCGATGTCATTTTGAAGCAAATAAGCAATTTTAAGTATTTAGGATGCTATTCTGTAATTATAATAATGATGTCGAAAATAAATTGAATAAATTAAAAATTATATGCAAGGCAATAAATAGACATTTAAAACTCAAGGTAAGAAAAAGTTACGGATTAAACTTTATAAAATATTAAACGTACCAACTTTGTTATACGAAAGTGAAATATGAATTAAAAAAAACTCTCAATCAGATCATCATGGAAGATAATCAGGTATTAATATTTTTGAAGATCAATAAAAGGATATACTAAATTATAGACAGTTGAAAACACGGATATAAGATAATAATAATTAAATATATAAAGATGAAAACAGAAAAAGAAACAGAAAACAATGATGTACACATCTAATGAGAATGGAAAATAAACGATTACCTATAATACAAAAAAATATTAACATGAAAAGATGAATAGAAAAACCGTTAAAAGCCGATCTTTTATATTTTTTTATAATATTAAACATATATATATATATATATATATATATATATATATATTAAGCCCATATCAATCCACTACTGGACGAAAGCCTCAATGAATGCTACCATTCACTGGTATTTGGTCATATTCATCACACTGACCAGGCGGATTGGTGAAGATTTTTTTATTCGGGGTTTACTCCCTTCTCCACAGTTATTTTTTTACAAGATGAGGTTGTCGGCCTTCATACTCAACTCTCGAAAATGAGGGATTCTCCGAATGGGAATCAAACGCAATCTCCCGCATGACACGCGGTGATGCAAACCACTGTACCACCCAGTCGGTATATATATATATATATATATATATATATATATATATATATATATATTACCCTTTGGATATTTTAATTAATTTTTTCTATATCAAACATTTAATAGTAAATATTCATTTTCTGCTTTTATAAGAAATGCATATAAATAACTTTTTTTCATGATGGTAAAAAAATGGATAATATTCATAATTAATTTAGTTATTTTCAAGTTTTTTATAAATTTTAATAATAATTAAACAAATTAAAATAGTAAACTACATAAATATATTATACAATACATTTATATTCTACTACCTAAATTATCACAATAGGAAAAATTAAAAGCTTTAAAAAAGTGTAACAGTTGATGAAAATAAAATACACAAACTAGTTATATAAAAATATCTCATTTATTTCTGTTTTTGCGTATAGTGATCATTCAAAATAATTTATGTAAATCGTACAAATCAATTATTTGGAATATTGCCGTAAAACAAACTGCATGGAAATTGGCATCGATTGCCATCACTATTTTCCCGAAATAAATTGTTACGGTGGAAACATTTTTCCAACGCGCAATAAATCAAGCTCCATGAACCAAAACATAAAAGGTCGCAGCAATACGAAATACAACAACAGTTGATTTTTTATTGGGCCTTAAACGTTTTGTATATTTTTTTCACTCCACCCTACGTAGTCACGGTGCGAAAGTCAGTGAATGAAAATAGAGAGCGACGGCAGAACGTTGTCGGCAGCATGGTAGAGCATGGCCTGACCATAATTCAAGCTAACACTTTTTACTTGTTTTTTATTACACATCGACCTCATGGCCCCTAACTTCTGTAATAAACTTTGATCTCGGCGCCATCTGGCGCACTCACGAATTACAGAACCGTTGTAGATCACGAATTTTATAAACGCTCTCCCGAGCTAGACAGCCATACTTCTTCTCTTATGCTTCGCTCGTTAGTTGCCCGTTGTTCTTTTTGACGAAATCAAAAATGTTTGAAAGAGTAAAAAGTAGTTAACCTCACCACCACTCATCCAACCAACGCTTATCCTGAAAATTACCCAATAAAATTTTTATAATATTATAGCATTAGTAGATATGCTGCTTTTTTCCTTTTCGAGGAAGTGGCTTGTGATATCAATCAGTTCTT
>CP092090.1:43378567-43398567 GCA_029203775.1 Neoneuromus ignobilis
CACACAATTTTGAAAATGTATGAGGATGGAAGAGTTTTACTTCAAAATTGATATTATTTGAAACTGACATAAAAACTAAAAAATTTCATTTCTTTCCCTTGTTAAAAAGGGAACATGAAAAAGAAAATATCGATGAAAGCAATCTAAATATGTTCGAAAGTTGGATTTTCGTCATTAAAAGTGTATATGAAAGTCGGTTTCAAAGTTTTAAGAAGCATGGAGAAATGTTTACATTTGTAATAAAGCCAAGGAAATAGAAGAAAATGTTTTAAATTTGCAGTATTTTCAATATCTAAAAATTGACAATTTTAGTTTAGAAATGATTGATTTTAAAAGTTCAACGTTATGGACGGATAAATTCAAGAAATTGCGGAAAGATTTGGAAAAAACAGAAGATAATCATCTTCTCATGATATCAACATGTTGGGCATCACTTCCTACGAAGTTTTCATCTTTGAAAAAATTGGCTTTGCCATTTTGTCCACATTCGGTTCAACTTATAAATGTGAGCAAATATTTTCACAAATGAAATTTATATTAAGCAAGAACAGGAACAGGTTAACTACCGAAAATTCAGATACTTGTATTCATCTTAAAACGACTAATTATAAACCAGACTTGACTAAATTGACGTCACAAGTTCAACATCAGGGGAGCCATTGATATCGAAGAGAACGTTTATAAATAAAGTTCATTCAACTATGTTTGTAATTATTTTCTTAATAAAATATATCTTATTATTTACTAAAAGACTGTTTTAATACGAAAATATCTCTGACCCAAACGTCTCTTTAATACACACATTTTGGTTGATTTTGACCCGCGGCCAAAAAAGGTTACCGATCCCTGATATATAGTATTTTATAACATGTATATACATTTAATCTATTTATCAAATAGAAGAAATACTATTAAAAACACGCGGTATTTATAAAAATTATCGAAACCTATACAATTTTGAGGTTATCTGTTGTTTTTTATATTTCGATATTTCTGATTGATAAATTGTCTTAGAGAAAATGTTAAATTCGAGTCTAAAGTAACAATAATAGTATGATTAAAGATATTCCATAAATAAATTTGACTAACATATTTTTTTCACAAAATTATATGAAATTTTTTCTCATAAATAATTCTTAATTAAACAACATTGAAATTATTTATAAACATTTTCTTGACCTACATTAATCATTCGAATTTAATCATCAACTATATGAAAAAAAAAATCTTTGTAGGTTTGTATGTCGATTTAAGCTTCGCATACTATCAAAGTGCAATATTTACACGAACAAATAAGTTACATGTTACAGTAATTGCGGTTTTGCGTGATACGTTGTATTGCTTATTCACAAGAGACATATTTATTCTTATATTTTGTCTCTTCATTAGTTTATGTTTGTAATTGTAAATTGTTAGATTATTTATTCCTTGAGTTTTATGTAAAAACATTTCTTATTTACATTTTTATTCCAAGAAGTTAATAGTTAAACCATATTTTAAATATATACTTGAAAAAATATGTTCTAAAAATATTATTATACTCATTTTTTAAGAATTAAACTGCTGTTCACTAAAATTTGCATATATATATATATATATATATAATATATATATATATATATATATATATATATATATATAGAGAGAGAGAGAGAGAGAGAGAGAGTTTTGCAATAAGCGCTTCGAAAGTTTAAATGAAAATAAAATAAAAAGTATTCCATTAATTTTTTTTAATATTTTCAAGCATATTCTATGGAAGTAATAATGGAACATAATTTCACTCATATGACCACCATAACTTCACTTGACATAGTGCATTTGTTTAGTCCAATTTTAGCCACTCTTTTACATAATTGTGGTCCAATTTCATAAATTACACGTTCAATGTTTATTTTTAATGCTTCTATTGTTTGTGGTTTATCAGCATAAGCCAATGATTTCATATAACTCCGAAGAAAATAATAAAATGGAGTTAGATCATATGACTTTGGTGGTCAATTAATGGATACATTTCGTGAAATAATGGACTCGTTAAAATTTTGTTTTAATAAGTCTACTGAAGTTTTTACAATTTTTAAACGTTATTAAAGTGGTAAACGTTCCATGATAATTTGTCAAACTATACTGAGTTGAAATGTCACAATGAGCCTCAAAAAATCAAACATGGCTGTCACAATTTCTGAAAGTTCTGACATTTTTATTGGAAACCTCTCTCTCTCTCTCTCTCTCTATATATATATATATATATATATATATATAAATATATATATATATATATATACATATATATGTATATATGTACGAGGATTGTTTGATAAGTCCGTGTAAAAATAAAAACTGCTTCATTTTTTTGAATAAATCGTTTTTATTTTTCAACATAGTCTCCTTTTAGGCTTATACACTTCATCCAACGCTGCTCTAGTTTGTTGATCTCTTCCGAATAATAGGATTTGTCCAAGTCTGTAAAATAGTCATTCGTTCCTGCAATCACCTCGTTCGAATAAAATCTTTTTCCCGCGAGCCATTTCTTCATATTAGGGAACAAATAATAGTCCGATGGAGCCAAGTCTGGAGAATAGGGGGGATGTGAAACGATTTGGAACCCTATTTCCATTAGTTTTGCGGCCACAACTGCTGAGGTGTGAGCTGGTGCGTTGTCGTGATGAAAGAAGACTTTTTTGTGGGCTAATCGGGGACATTTTTCTTGCAACTCGGTTTTCAAACGATCCAATAACAATGAATAATATGCACCTGTAATGGTTTTACCCTTTTCCAAATAGTCGATAAAGATTATTCCTTGCGAATCCCAAAAGACAGTAGCCATAACCTTCCCGGCCGAAGGAATTGTCTTCGCCTTTTTCGGAGCAGATTTCCCCTTGATAACCCATTGTTTAGACTGCTCTTTGGTCTCAGGAGTGTAGTGATGTATCCATGTTTCATCTACAGTGATGAAACGACGCTTAAAGTCCTGCGGATTTCGCTGAAACAGCTGCAAACCGTTCTTGCAACACTTCATACGACCTCGTTTTTGGTCTATCGTGAACAATCGCGGCACCCACCTGGCGGATAGCTTTTTCATGTCCAAATGTTGGTGCAAAATATTATGTACCCGTTCACACGAGATGCCTACAGCACTAGTAATCTCACGCACTTTCACTCTTCTGTCATCCATCACCATATCATGGATTTTATCAATGATTTCTGGAGTGGTGACCTCAACAGGGCGTCCAGAACGTTCAGCGTCTCTTGTGCTCATATGGCCACTCCGAAAATTTTGAAATCACTTATAAACCGCACTAATCGAAGGTGCAGAGTCACCATAATGTTTATCAAGCTTCTGTTTAGTCTCCTGAGGCGTTTTGCCTTTAATGAAGTAGTGTTTAATCAACACGCGAAATTCTTTTTCGTCCATTATTTGACAATCACTCGATTTCCTTGATTTCAACGATTGTCAAACACAAAGGAATAGACCAATATGGCTGAAACTTGATGTGTGTTCTTCCAAGAGGTGCTACTAATTAAAAATAACCTCGATATGCACCAGTGGTGCCATCTTTCGGAATTTACACGGACTTATCAAACGACCTCGTGTATATATATATATATATATATATATATATATATCAGCAGTAGAGTCCTCTTTCTATAAATACTGAATAGACATCTCTCAAAATTTTCAATTTCGACCAATCCAGTTCCTTTCTCTTATAATTCTTTCTGGCCAATTTCCTTAAATATTTGATTCTTATATTCATTGATCTTTTTCTGAACTTTCTTATATATCAAAATACTCAATCAGTATATTTTCTTATCCATCAAAGGCTATTACTTTTTGCTACAAAACTGATCTATTTCCATCCAAACTAATCACATTTGCTTGAACATCTGTAATAAATATTTGTTTTATTTTTGATCCATTTAGTATTCTTTCTATCTTTTTGTGTTATTTCTTGCAAACATCTTTCCATATTTCTTTGTACTGACTTAAATTCCTAAATTATACTGGCATTTAAGAAATATATATATATATATATATATATATATAATTTATACCGAGTGGGTAGCACAGTGGTTTGCATCACCGCGTGTCATACGGGAGATTGCGTTCGAGTCCCTGTCGGAGAGTCCCTCATTTTCGAGGGTTGAGCATGAAGACCGACAACCTCATCTTGTAAAAAAATAACTGTCGAGAAGGGAGTAAACCCTGAATAAAAAAATCTTCACCAATCCGTCTGACCAGCGTGGTGAATATGACCAAATACCAGTGAATGGTAGCATTCATTGAGGCTTTCGTCCAGTAGTGGATTGATATGGGCTTTATGATCTGATGATGATATATAATTTAGAGTGATATAGTGGCTAATATCATAGTCTGTAATACGAAAAAAAATGTTTTCGATTCCAGGTCAAACACATGTAGCGCGAGAAGGTCTCTTTAATCAAAATGAAGGTAACCTGCTTTAAGAAGTAAATCTTCCTGGTTAGCGTGGTATGACTAAATGCCAGCGAATAGTAACATTTAATAGGGTTTTCGCTCAGCAGTGTCAGATATAAACTAATACGTTTTGTTATTATACTCTCTTCCATCAATCTATGAGCCTTTTCCTAGACCTTCTTATATATTTAGGTTCACAAACAATAACTTCCTTTGTCAATCAGTAATGTCTTCTTCTTGCTATATGATCAACCTATTTTCCTTTTAAAATCCTCATATTTTCTATAACACTCGTAACTGTTATTTTCTTTCTAATTTCCTTTCTTTGGTTCTCTTTGTATCCTCTCTTGTTATTTCTTACATACATTTTTCTATGCTTGTTTGTGTTTTGTAAAGCTGTTGAATTATATTGGTAATCAAAATCCATATTTTGTTTTCAGAAATGAAACAGGTAAGATGTGTTGATCAAAAGTTATCCTTTTTAAACACAGAGGAATAACTGACTTTATAATAGGAGAATTTCTTCTTAATTATCATTATTTTATTTTTGTTTTTCCGTTCATTTCATCTATAGGTATTTTTTTAATAATGAGTTCTTCATGATATACAATTTTTTTAATTTCTTCTATTTCTCTTCCTTTCACTTTTTTTGATCTAAAAATTTATTGTGTATTGAGATTCATCGCAAGACTATTTTTTACCTTTTTTAAAAGTTTTTAAAATTCGTATCAAAAATTACATTCCTTAAAAAATATATTTAGTGTTTATTAATTTATAAGTATTTAATTGTCGTTTTAAACAAATTATTAAAAAATATATAATGTATGACTATAAATATAGTGGTATGAGTATATGTTAATAATATCAATAAAAAAAGATTGTTATAACTTTCACACAAGTGAATTACCATCCTTAACATCACAATATATTATAAAGTGTTCAATTATTCTTTATTGTTTCTTTTGTTTATTTATAATATTAATAAGATAATACGCATTTCGATTGTGATATCATCATCGTCAGAGCGTTGTGTTATAAAACTTGTATTTTTCCTGAATTTTATATCATAAAATTATGATTATAAACAAATAAAATAAAATTATTAAATATCTTCTAATATTTCGTGGTGTTATGGGTGATCATTCGTTTATAGGAAAATACATTTGTTATAATTCTAAAGCAAGTTATTAGAACTGTTATGAAATCTTGTGGTATTAGAGCGAATAATTCATTGTTATTAAAGTAAATTTACTATAGTAACCAAACAAATAGTGGGTGTTTTAATGTTCCTTGTATAATCAGTAATTTCACATAGTATAACAAATAAAATATATAAAACTCTTCAATAATTATTACTCTAAATTGTGAAATCATTAAATTTAAATAATAGGAACATTTCATTAGAATGTAAGTTTAATTGAAATATTTAAATTTTAAAAAGTAAAAAATAGAAAAAAAAATTAATTGAATAAAATTATATTATAATTGATGTTAAATATGTACTTGAGTAATTTTATAAAAAAATAATAATAGTCGATATGTTTTTATTTCAAATGAGTTGCCAATTAAAATACTTCAATGGAATTGTTAGGTAAATAAGTTAGAAGTAAAACACGGTTGGGTCATTGTCATTTCTTTGCACTGCCGATAACGATTCTAACATACTCTAGAGCTAGAAAATCTCTTCAGCTGAGTTGTATAAAATAACATTGAAAGTTTACAAAATGGTTGAGTCATCATGACGTGAAATAGCGAAGAATCAACGACTCAACGACTTACTTCAGGTATTTCACGATTACGACATGTGCAAATTCCTCTATTTCCGTTCTTGTCGCACCGATTTAAAATGTTTGTGCTGACTTCACGTTGTTACAAACCACTAACTGACTTCTTAGCTTCAATTACTAAAATCTAGTTCACCGATAAAATTAACAGTTAAAGTATTCTTGGAACTGGCTACAGTGCAAATTTATATTCAAATATCGTTTACGTGAAATTTCATCGCATTTAAAATTTTCATACATGACCTTCAGTTCGTTTACCTATTCTAATCAATACTTTAAATAATGTTCGTATTTAATGACTTTTCAGACAATGTAATTGATTTCAGTAATTAATTTGTAATTAACTTCTAGATAGTAATTGGACTTGTGATGTCTTCTAATTCGCATGGAAAAGATGAATAATTAATAATCTAATATTATAGAGCAATTAATATCAAACATTTGACTATATAAATTTGAACTATTTTCATACTATCCACATATTATTAATACCCACACATGTATATATATATATATATATATATATATATATATATACACGCATATACATATATATATATATATATACATATATATACACATATATATATATATATATATATATATATATATGTATGAGTATATATACGATGGTCGTTTGGTAGGTATGGTAAAAAAATTACCATAGTTTAAAAATTTAATAAATTTTCAAATTTTTCATAATTGCTAAATTTACCATCGTACATATATTAAATAATTTCCGCTAATTTGACTATAATTGTTTATTTTTAAGTTATGATTATTAATATTTAAATTTTATTTCTTCAAAGGAAATAAAACATATTTTTGAATATCTGCGATCAAAATATAATGATATTTCAATTTCATGTATAAAATACGATAAAATCAATTTATATCTTCCTAAAAAACTTTTAATAACTTTTTTTATATATTTTAAATTTTAAAAAAATATTTAACTAGTTGTAAATAAATAATAATTAAAATATAATAATATTTAAAGTACCTAAAATTAGGACATCAAAAAATTAATTATCATTTTTATAAAGGAAATATATTATATATATATATATATATATATATATATATATATATATATATAGGGTCGTTTGATAAAGTATGGTGAATTTATTTATTGCTTAATTTAATTATTTTTTATTAATTTAGTTTAAATTTAATTACTTAAATTAATTCATTAAATTAAATTTTTCAATTTAGTTTTTCTTCTTTCTTTACCATACTTATCAAACGACCCTCGTATATATATATATATATATATATATATATATATATATATATATATATATATGTCATTATTATCATAATCATTAACCTATCTCTATCTACAACTGGATGAAGGTTTCTCCCGAAATTTTCCACTTCAACTGATCCAATGCTTTTCTCTTCCAGTTCATTCTGATGATTTTTTTTGTATTTCTATTTCAACTCTCAATTAGACTCTTTCTAAACCTTCTTATATATCTAAATTTTCAATCAATAACTCCCCTCATCTATTAGTGGTCCCTTAATGTTGCTATATAACTGCTCCATACATATATATATATATATATATATATATATATATATATATATATATATATATATATATATATATATGTATGGAGCAGTATAATATATATATATATATATATATATATATATATGAATATTTGATTTCATTCAGTTGATTATTCAATCTTAACACCATCTTTGAAAAAAATATCTTAAATATTACTAAAATTGTTCATTTTCCTTTATAAGAAGAATTGAAGGGAACGAAACAAATAGTACTCTCATGGAGCAATATGAGGTGAATAAGGTGAATGATTAATAACATCTCAATTGATGTCTGTAATTTTCGCTGAGTATTAATTGAATCACGTAGTAACAGATTATATAGATAAAACATAATTCGGTTCCTATTGTTCGGTGAGAGCGTTTTCCTTAATTTTCTGCTTCATGTTATAAAATTGGTCACAGAACCATTCAGCATTTAAGATCTTTTTTATTTCAAGTAGACTATAAAAATTATTGCTCTACAATTTTTCCAAACGGAGAGCACAATTTTTATAATTATAATCCAGTCTTGAAGGGTGACTTCTTTAAATTTATCTCTAAATGATTCTTTTATTTCTATTTTTATCCCCTGTTATTATTAAAAATTTAATCATTTTTGTTTTAACTGAGAAATGTAACAAATCTTCATTCTATCTATCAATTTTAGATAAGGGACTCATATATAAGAATGGCTTGCCATAATCACTGTGTGAAAATTACTAATGTACTGTTGATTTTAGTATTCATATATAGGTTAATTAACTGTTAACCTATTGAAGTTTTATTGGAAAGTTTCTAAGTTTATTTACTATTTTCAGTGGTTATTTTGTTATTTTTTTCCAATTATATTGCCATTGATCTCAAACGATCTTCTGGAGCGTGTTATCCTCAAGACTGAAATTTTTGGCATAAAAACTAGAGAACCATATTTTATAGGTTGTTTTAACCAGAGAAACTTTACTATACGATTCATATATATATATTTTACATTCATATATATTTTCTTTTTTAAATTAGTAAAACCATATATAGCAGAAATGCACTTAATTATTATTCATTTTCAATTTTGAAGACAATTTTAAGAAAATCCTGCCACAAAAAATCAATATACGTGTATTACATTCACTATTTAACTCAATAGTTAAACAGTAATTTGTTTCAGTATTGACATAGACAAATTACTATTTAACCATTGAGTTAAACAGTAAAGGCAGTATCTTTATATTACTTATTTTTTAAATTTTAAATTACGTTTTTGTGTAAAACAACATACAACAATTTTTTCCAAAGAACAATAAAATTACACTAACTTTTAAGATAATCTATTGTAATATAAAGACAAGCGTTTAAAATGTAAGTATCTAAGAAAATCTTTAAATAATATTACTCTTTTTTAAATAGAACTGTCTTATATATAGAAGCTAAATTTGTTTGGAGAAAATATAGAAAATTTATTTTTTTAAATTCTTCACTGTTCAAAAATAGTAATTAATTAATGTTATTAAATAGTACTCAATAATGGTAAAATAAAGTTAATAAGTGATATAAAATAATAAGACATTTTATAACAAAATGACATTAATTCATATATACTTTCTACAAATTAGTCAAAATATCTAATATTCAAATAACTAATTTTTGAAAATAACATAAGTATTTTTATTTTATAAACCAAGTTTTCAAATTCATTTAAAATATTTACAGGTACTTTTTTAAAAGGCATTATATATAAGGTGACTGAAATAAGACTGAAAGTTATAAATTGGGGTTGAAGATTATAACCTTTAGCCTCATTTGGGCTATACTATATAATTATAATAATTTTATCAATATCTATATGTTAGCAACAGAACATGATATTTGTTTTGGTATTATAGCACATTCACTTAAATACAAATGAATATTTTATGGAAATATTCAATAATTACTTATTGTTTACTTTATTCACTGATGGATATTTTCATGGCCATGCTAGTATTATCAGTGTTATATTAGAAAATTAGATTTTATGATTCAGTGTTTTGACAAGGTAGTATGGTTATTAAAATGCATATCAGCGAATAAAACATTAATTAATAATAATTAGTTATCGAATATTTTTATAAAATATTGTAGTTTTGAGGTAAATAATTAATTTGTATTTTGAACTACTATATTTTGGATAATATGCTAATAAAAAAAAAATTTTTACTCTCAGAGTAATATTATCACTTTAAAAAATTTATATTTCCATTAAGGTGGACAATAAATAATAACTGAAAATTTTAATTAAAGATTCGAAGTATTTTTTGAAAGTTTTTTTATTTTAATAAAAATTAATCAAGTCACAGATCGAAAATATATTTGTTCTTCTATTATATCATTCATCAAATTTTATTTAAAAACAATAAGTTATATAATCAGATTTTCTTGATTCTATAAAGTAAAATAAACTAAAATTTATAAATGTTTAATTTACTCATTTTTTAAAAAATCATTGTACACGTTTCTTATTAAGCATTGCTTTCTTATATAATTTTTTACAATTTATTATTTATATAGTAACTATTAATTTATCCAGTTAGTTTGAAGGTATATTTTTTATGAAAATTGTTTTAAGAAAATTTATTTGTGAAAGATAGTTTTAATAAAAATAATATGTTATTTAAATAAACATTATTTATTTATAAGAAAAATAATTTAGGTAAAAACATATGGATTTATTTTTAACAACATTTTTTATCACTACTTATTTTCGAGCTATGGCGAATACACATAATTGAATTTATTGAAATTATGATTTCAGCAGCATGAGATATTGTAAAAATGTTCAATGAAATCATTAACTGTTTAGTTATTTATAAAGCTGATATGCATTTTGATGAAAACACCACCATCATCATCAGAGATTTTGTAATACAGTGCTTTGATGATAATGGCGTTGTAATTGAAATTTGTATCAACTCTCAAATAAACAAGAAGAACAATAAATAATTATTGAATCTTACAATACACTCTTACTCATGTGATATTAAAATGATAATTTCATCTGTGTAAAAAGAAATTTATACTAGATCATTTTTATTCACCAAAATTGAATTTGAAATTTATATTCTTCATGTATTTATAAATAGTTTTTTCCAACAAGAATGTCAGAACTTTAATAGCTGGTGACAGCCACATTTCAATTTGTTTGCTCATTTTGATATTTCAACTCAGTATAGTTTGACAAATTATCATGGAACGTTTAACTCTTAAACAACGTTTAGAAATTGTAAAAACTTCAATAGACATATTGAAACAAAAATTTAATGAGTCCATTATTTCACGAAATGGACCCATCAATTGGCCACCAAGATCATATGATCTAACTCTGTTGATTTATTTTCTGTGGGTTTATGTGAAATCATTAGTTTATGTTGATAAATCACAAAAAACAGAAGCATTAAAAAAAACATTTAACGTGTAATTCATGAAATTGGACCTCAATTATGTAAAAGAGTGACTAAAAATTTGATTAAACGAATGTACTACGTTAAGTCGTAGTGGTCATATGAGTGAAATTGTATTCCATTAATAATGCTATAGAATATAGTTAAATAAATAATTAATTAATTCAATACTTTTTGTTTTATTTGCATTTAAACTTCTGAAGCGCTTATTGGAAAACCTTATGTATTGTATTTTTTAATTATTGATTGATTTGAATATATTATATAGTTTTATAAACGAAATAAGAAGCTTTGAATATAAATTTATGATGTGTTAATATATCGCATGATTGAATAATTTATAATTTAATTGCATTTATAAATACTTCAAAGTAATAACACTAAGTATTATATGTATTAAATATTACAGTTTACACATTAGTGTCACAACCAACAAGTAAAACACACGTACGTGTATTTAATTTTACTATATGAACTAATTTAGATGCTTGTCAAATCTTCTGTATGCTGCGTACGTTAGCAGGTAAACGTTAAAGCTTATTGCTTTATGTAGAATGCAAGGACGTGCAACATGAAGTAATTAATTAGCATCTCGGTAGTAGTATTAAAGTCGTCATTTATCTTTAGTGGAATTCCCAATCCTGTCGCTCGTTCTACATTCAATAACAAATTCAGTTGTGAACTTATCGCCTCGGAAGTCGGCGTCTCTCTGTATACTCGTAGATAGGTATTCCAATAGTCAATGTCGAATTGCGTTTCCAGTTCAAGAGTAATTGGAATAATACACGTCCGAAAAGTTTTTGGATCAATTGAGAGAAATTCACTTTGTACAACTAGCGATTCGAATTGATATCGGATAGTAGTTGAGAGTTCGGTTTCACGGATTTGTTTGTTTCACTTCTTCCATGTGGATAAATGGTTACTATAGTTTGAATAAAACGTTCATTATTCATTTAATCAATTGTGTGCCTTTGTAACTGAATATATTTGAAGTATATTTTGATGTAATGTTCTTAATACACACCCGTATATTTTAAATATATTTTTTTATTTTAATTAAAAAAGGTTTATGTATGTAATATTATTTTTAAATATAATTAAAAATCATTTTAAGTGTTCTTGTATATCATTTATTATTATTATTGTTAATATAATATATTATTTTCCATTATTTGTTAAGAAATAAAATAAAATATTATATTTAATAACAATATTTATTTGGAACGATATAAATAATAAAAGTAAAATAAAGTATATTTTACACAAAAAAAATTAAAGACTTTTTGTATTATATTATTTTGGATTATCCAAATGTGACGCTTAAATTTGTGTTTTATTAAAAAGAAATATGTGTCTAGGATGGTTTATAGGAAAATATGTGTATAGTTTCTTTTGTTCCTTTTTAATGAAACACAAATCTGGGCGTCACATTTGGGTGACCTTTTATTTCATATTTGTAAAAAAAATTATCGGAGAAAAAAGATATAAAAATGATTTTTTAAAATTTAATTTAATATTCATGAAAGTTTTAACTACTATAAGTTAAAAAATGTTATTAAATTTTATATTTACAAAATGTTAACGTAAATATATTTATTTCATAATATAATATACTACCAAAGATAAACAAAAAAATAATGGTTTAAAACCAAAAAATATAGGGTAATCCAAATGTAACACCTAGATTTGTGTTTTATTAAAAATAAATATGTGTATAGTATGATGTATAAGGAAAGATGTGTACAGTCTTTTTTGATCCAAATGTGACGCCTACACAAATGTAGGCGTCACATTTGGATTGCCCTATATATAAAAATAAACAAGAAGGGGCTTATGAAAAGAATGTGAAAAGATACAAGGAAATCAATTATGTGAAATGGAAAAAGAAAACATTGAAGCTCTAAAAGTTTTGAAAGAAGTCTTCATTCTTCACTTAATGAAAAAAACTTATGTCGGTGATGATAATATATATATGAATATTTTGGGTATAAAATTATAAATTTTATTAAATTTTTAAACTAATTTTCAGTATTGAAAAAAAATTGTGCATTTGTTTAATATTATGGAAAAAGTTGTTACATTTTATTTTCCTTTTTATTTGATTTTTTTATAGATAATATACATATTTTTATATTAAAAGTACTTTAAGTTAAAATTTAAGTTCCTATTTTTTTATTAAACAAAGATATAACATATCTTTACAACTACTGAATGAATTTTATAAATGTTACGCTATGCCAAATCAATTCTAAAAAATTATAAAATTTTGTTAATGGAATACACTTCATTTTAATTCAACATAAATGGATTATCATCCCTCACACCACTAAATGTTATAAATTATTCAATAATCATTTATTGTTTATAACAATAATGAGCTTATACGCATTTATTGAACACTTTATAACATATTATGTTGTTGGGAGTGATAATTCATTTTTGTTAAAGTATACATTTGCCACAGTTTCAAAACAAACAATAAGTATTAATTCAATTTTAGTACTTATATCCGCATATTGATTTGAAAAAATATTTTACTTTTTTTAATAAAATAATAAATATTTTATAATGTTATATACATATACAAAAACATATTGACATTCACGAAAAATAATGTGGTTGTTCACATTTACAATATACGAGTATATATATATATATATATATATATATATATATATATATATATATATATATATATAATATAACCTCACAAAATCAGTCAATACGGTTAAAAAATATATGCATATGTATCTGACAGTAATCGATGATATCATTATTTATTTACATGACGAACTGTTTTATTATTAAAACACTTATTAATATAAATGTTCCTTCCCATACGTGTCGTTTAATGGCTATAGTCAAATACATGTTGTCTATCATGTGATATAGTGATAGAGATCTATATTATGGATAATTAGTTAACAATTGTTTAGGACAGATATAAAAGAATAAAAAAATATATATCTAAGTTATAATAAACAGTTGTTAATGAAAATGTAGATTAAATTAATTTCAAACATGAGTTAAATCATTTATGATATTCTTTGTTAGTATAATTCATTTATAATGATTTAAAAATCAATTTTCATAAAATATTACATATACACTAAGATATTTATTTATTTTAATGTCATGTAAGTTGGTATTATGTTGATAAATAGGAAATATACGAGTTTGAATACATATTTATCAAAAATAAAATATGGATATATTATAAAGGAGTTTGGTTATTTTTTTAGGAATATTTCAAGAAGTATAGAAATATAATAAAAGAATGAATATAAATACTTTGCAATGAAAATTATGTTAAATATTTAACTGTTTAAAATTTGTATTAGAAACTTTTAGAAAATTATTCGATGTACCTATGTTTTATAAAAAATCAATTACATTATTAAGTAATATGACAAATACTACTTCAGTAAATAAATCAATATTTATTGATAATATTTAGAAATATTGTTGAATATGAAAATTTAAAAAAAATATTCAACAATGTATTTAAAAAAAATACACTATAAAATGAAGATATCAGTAAATAAGTAGTCAATATTAAAATTGAAAAAAAAATTCTCTCTCTCTCTCTCTCTCTCTCTCTCTATATATATATATATATATATATATATATATACAGTGCAGTCAAAAATAGTAGCTTAAAAAGTATATTTCATATTTATTTTGTAACTTTATTCTATCAGATAAAATATGCTCATTTATCAATACTGTCTCATTGTTCTATTGTGTAATAGTAAGAATTTCAGTAATTCTTAGGTTTGTGCATATACAACTGAAGTTAATCTAATTATATGCTTTTATTAAGAATAAATTTAGGTACACATGAAATTTAAGATATTTCTATTGCTATTCGTCTGTTATTCATTATTATCGTTGACATTCATTACCTTCTAACTCAACAGTTAATCGATTTAAAACATTTTATTAAAATTTGTATTTCTGACCAACAAAATTTTCAAATGCCTCAAAAGAAATTATTTTACAAGAAATTTCTTCCACTAGAGTTTTCTTTTTACAGATAATGCGACAGTTTAACCTTTCTTGTGATCCTAGCCTAATAAAAAAGTAAATTTCTAAGTCAAGGGGATTTAAGTAAGTACCGAAGGATTTTTTAAAAATTGTCCCTAACAAAATATTATTTGAATGAAGGCCGAATTTATCGAAGAATTTGTGCCAAAAAATAAACTGTGGCCATATGTTATTATTAATAAAGAGAAAAAAAAATGAATTAAGATGATCCAGATGGTAAAGTACTATTAATATGATTTGAGATAAAAAAAATCATGTAATTACACGCTCAGATATAGTAGAAGTGATCTTCAAAAACGTGATCAACGGTAGGATATTGCATTATATTCAAGAAAAATTATTTGAAATTAATATCAAAATTTACTTTATGACTTTATTTTACCATTTATTACATTTTAAGACAATAAAATTATTTTTCAGCAAGATAATGTGCCCATTCACGTTAAATAATCTATAAAAAAATTGTTTTATGATTTTATAATCAACGTTCTTTATTATCAACTTTTAAGTTTAGGTTTAAATCCAATTGAGAATTTTTGGGGGATTTCTATGATTCAGAAAATCTCGAAATAAAAACTAGTACTGAATTTTATAAATTGTGTTCATGGAATTCTACTAAAAACAACACATTATTACATTCAGTAAATGTTGTTAAAAGAGGGGATAACTAAGATTATTAGGAAGAGAAGAGTTTCGATTAATTATTGAACTTAATTTGTTTGCTTACAAAATTAAACTTATGCTTATTTACAGATTTTTATACGTTTTTTTATAAATTAAAATAATGTAAAATTTTCAATTATTTAATTATGAAAATTATTCATACTTTGTTATATTTGTTGATTTTTTTAGTATAAAATATCAATTTATTATAAATCGATAAAAAAGTAGTTCAATGTGTAAAATGTCTTCTTTAACCTATATATAATTGAGCAAAGATAAAGTGGTTAACATTACTGCATGTTTGTGGAAGAATTTATTTAATTTGCAGGCTAGAATTCTTAGCCAAATTAAAAACAATTTATCTAAGAGAGTAAATGCTGAATGAAAAATTTTTACCAAATCATCTGGTCAGTGTAGTGAACATAACCAAATACTAATGAATGGTAACATACAATGAGGTATTTACCCAGCAGTGGATTAATATAAGCTGATAAAATAGTATATACATATGTATGTATGTATGCATGCATGTATAAATGTATGTAGGTATATATATATATATATATATATATATATATAACAAGTGTGAAAATATATAAAAGCAGTGTAAAATTAGACTTTGTAGACTGAACTGTAAAAGTTTTTAGAATTGGAATCATTTTGTTAATAAAACACTTGAGCTACAAATCAAAAAAGAACGTTTATAGTCATAATAAATTTATTTTTAATATAAATTTAAACTTTTACAAGATTCTGTTCTAAAAATTTTTTGAATTTTATTTATGAATTTATAATTACAATATGAATATTAGTTTTTATTTTATTTCGTTATTGAATGTAAAAATTTATAATTGTTAAATCACATATCTAGAATAGATTAAGCATTAAAGTAATACTTATATGTAAAACTCATCAACACGATCTAAAGATATCAAGCTAGATGTTAAATATTTCCGATATAGTAAAACATCGTATAAACAGTCATAAAATTTCGAACTCAATCTCCAATAAACATATGTATCATAAACTTATACATCATGCACACCTGATATCCTACAAACACTAAACATTCGTACCAGAAAAACATCGCATGACAACAAAACGATAATTCTACGACACAATAAAATATACATACGTTTCATATTCAACGAATGCAAAAACTTTACAACAGAATAAAATTATACAATTTAGAAAACAGAATTGTGAGTCTAGTTGTATAATTATTTAGGTAATGTTATTATTTTCACAGGCAGTTAAACAGATATTGACGATGTATGTAATAAAGTCAATAGAACTTTTAATAAAAAGGTGAACAACTATATTCGTCTATAAATTCTAATTGTGTTCTTTTAACTAAAAGGTAAATATTTAAAAGTACAATATTGTTTCTCGTTAAACATTATTTTTCTACGTATTATGTATTAATAGATTGATAGATTCTAAGTAAAATATATATATATATATAAACGAGGGTCGTTTGATAAGTATAGTAATTTTATTTATTATTTAATTTAATTAAATTTTTCAATTTAGTAAAAAATTTTAATTTAATTAATTAATTAATTTATCAAACGATCCTCGTATATATAAATATATTTTCATTTTATAATATAAATACATTAATATTAACATTATGTTAATAAACAATATATCTACATAAATAATTTTAAATTTTTTATACAGAAAGAGTATTTCACTTATTTATAGATATTTTCAAACAAAAACTATTTAACACATTGACACTCACTTTGAAATCGGTGATAGACAACAAAAACATTTTTTTTTTGTTAATTAGTTGAATCTTGAGGAGTTCGATCAAGATTCCATCTTACAAAATAAAATTATTATATTTTCTAACAAATTTTTCTAATAAATGGTGGAGGTCTATAGCCATTATTTTTATTTTTATAATACGAGGGTGGTCCCAGAAGTGCCCGACCCAACAAAGAAAACACAAAAATTTTGGAAAAAAATATATTTATTTTTCAACATAATCTCCTTTCAGCTCTATACATTTTTCCCAGCGATGTTCAATAAGTTCGATACCCTTTTTATAATAAGAACTGTCTTGCTCCTCAAAATACCCATTAACTGCCGACATCACTTCTTCATCGTTGGGAAATCTTTGACCACTGAGCCATTTTTTCAAGTTTGGGAACAGAAAATAATCCGAGGGGACTAAATCTGGCGAATAGAGTGCATGAGGTAGCAATTCAAACTTTAATTCATTAATTTTGGCCATTGCAATAACGGATTTGTGAGCTGGTGCATTGTCTTGATGAAACAATACTTTCTTCTTAGCCAAATGCGGCCGTTTTTGCTTGATTTCTTCGCTCAAACGTTGCAATAAGTTCGCATAATACTCGCCGTTGATAGTTTTTCCTTTTTCAAGATAGTCAATGAAAATTATCCCACGTGCATCCCAAAAAACCGACGCCATGACCTTGCCTGCAGATGAAACGGTCTTCGCCTTCTTTGGAGCCGGTTCTCCTAGCTCAATTTCTCTGATACACAAAAGACAGCTAAAGAAGTTTTGGTAGCTGTACAGACTATAACGATATTTTTTGAGAATAATTTAGTAAAAAGGAAAATATATATTTTTATAAACATATAACTAGGGTTTTTTTTATTACAAAATTCAAAAATTCAAGAACAAAAATTTATAATAGCATAACGTAAATACGAAAATCTATTTAGAGATACAAAATTGAATTTTGAAAAACATTTGTAACGAAAAAAAGTAGAATAGCAAATTTTATAAATATTTCCCAGTAATAATTTCAAACAAAATTTTTGTAGCTTCCAAAATCACACTTGAAAAGAGACTAAGACAAAATATATTAAATGTTTGCGGCTATGCACGTCGTTAAATTTTATAAATACACTTGTCGCAACCAATTTTCAATTCTGGGAATAATTGAAATAAAATTACTCTATCACTTAATGAGAAATATTTTATCATTCATATTTGGAAGAAGATTGAAGAATTTAGAAGGAAATGGATTTAATACTGATATACATTTTAATCATTTATTTATAATACTAAGAATATAGGACGGCCATTGCCGTTATTTACACTTACAATCACGAGCATTTGATGGATATAGACGGCATTTAGGTCAACGTGTTAAACAATTAAATTTAACGAAAATAAAGAAAATAATTTTAAAAAGTGACATTTATAAAAACACTTTCATAGAAAGATTCTCTCTCTGTTTGCCTATATATATATATATATATATATATATATATATATATATATATATATATATATATATATATATATATATATATATATATAAATATATATATATAGATATATAGATAGATAGATAGATATAGAGAGAGAGAAAGAAAGAGAGAGAGAACGATACGAAGAGAAAGTTTGGATTAAAAACTTAGTAATTAGATGTAGAAATGGAACAAAAAAATTTAATGACACAACAAAACATGAAATACAATATTAGAAATTTCTGAATATAATGAAAAAAATCTGTAAATGGATGTAAAAAATCGACAAAAATAATTGATATAATAAAACAAGTAAAATCACTGAAAATGGTATGGGCAGGGCAAGATCAAAAAGAAAGGATAATATGTGAACAAGTATCATTATAGAATGAGGATCAAGAGATAAAAGGGCGCCAAAAAAATACTCGGCAATGATGGAAAGATGAAATTGTAGAGCATAGTACAGGAAAGTATTGAGGTTTTAGAGGATGAGATTTTCGACGAACAGGAGGGTATGAAAGTGTCTCAGGAAAACTTTTAAGAACCATTAGATTTCGATGAAATTTTTGCCCAGAAATGTGTCGATATATACTACGATGATGATTATGATATATATATATATATATATATATATATATATATATATATATATAGAGAGAGAGAGAGAGAGAGAGAGAGAGAGATCACGCTACAGCTCGTGTGTAGAGCCATGGCCTCTGACAATGCCAGCCCAATAGAACCTTTCTTGTCAAAATTTCATGACAGTAGTTTTTACAAGATAAGGTTGTCAACCTCATGCTTAACCATTGAAAATGAGGGATTCTCCGAACTGGAAATCAAATGCACTCTTCCCGC
>CP092090.1:43403567-43463567 GCA_029203775.1 Neoneuromus ignobilis
TAATAGTACTTTAATGTTAAAGAAATAATTAATAATTTCGAATCTAATCAAGATACTTTAATTTTTCTACATTTCTATCAGTTTATATTACATAGATCTTGTAAAAAATATTTATTATTGTTCATTTAAAGTTAAATAAACAAAAATTATGCGTTGAAATGTTTTTGAATGAAATTTAGTGTTATTTCTTTCATTCAATTTTTCTTTTTATTTTATACAGGTGTTTTTTAAGCGTGATATAAATTTAAATAGAATCCTTATCTAAAGTTTTATCTAATCTAAAAAAACACCTTTGTCATACTTTTATATATATATAAATTTTTTTTTGGTTAGATAAAACTTTAGATAAGGATTTAATTTAAAGTTCTATCATACTTAAAAAAACACTATAAATATTGAGAAAAAAGGTAAAAGTATTGGCTGATATTTTCACTGGATGTTTTAAAAAATACTAAATAAATAAAATGAAGTTACATTAATTCATATTTACATAAAAGAGTACAAAGAAGTTATGAACAATTATCGACTGATTATTCTACTGTCAATGATATAAACAATTTTCAATAAAACTATTTCAAGATGGTTACAAAGCCAATTAGATTTTTCATAGCCACGAGAACAAATAGGATTTGATAGATCACATGCAAGTTATAAATAAAGTTATTAACCGATGTAACGAGTTCTAAATACGATTTTGCTTTGAATTCATAAATTATGAAAAAGCTTTCGACTCAGTCAATACTTCAGCAATATTAAATATATTAAAACAGCTAGGAATTAACGTGATTAACATATTGAGCTCTTAGAAAATATTTATAGAAATGGTACATCCTTCATATAAGTACGCCAAAAACAGAGAAATTTGAAATTTTAAAAGAAGTGTAACAAAGCGACGTAATATCACCAAAACTATTTATATCTGCGTTAGAAAGCATATTTAAAAGACTGAACTGAGAATTTAAAGAAATAAAAATAAATGAGAAGATCATTAATCACTTAATATTTGATGATACCATTATTATTTTCTCAAGAAAACTATATGAACATAAAAAAATAGAAGAATTGGATATAGAATGTCAAAAGATAAGTCTTATGATAAACCTTGACAGGATAAAAATAGAGTGTAGTGAATTTTCAGATAAAAAAATGAACTAAAAGAAAGAGAAGTAGAAGTTGAAATATATATATATATATATATATATATATATATATATATATATATATTTGAGACAACTAATTAACACTAATGAACCATTCATAGATGAAGCAAACAAGAATAAAAATGAGATAATGCCAATTTGGAAGAAATTTTCAAAATATAAGTTTAAATATTTCTCTATTTTTAAAAAGAAAAGTTTTTGATTAATACATTCTACCATTCTACTGTGTTTAGCTATGGTAGTGAAATATGGGTCTTGAATGCCAGAATAATTCTGTGACTCTAGACAATACAAAAAAGTATGGAAAGATGTATATTGAAAATAACTCGAAAAGATAAAAAGATCAATGAATAGATTAGAAAAAATACGGTGTTACGGCATAAATAAAAAAATTGAAATAGAAATGGGCCAATCATAATAAGAAAAGGATATGACTGATAAATAAAGGAAGTTATTTATTAGAAAACTAGATAATATAAGAAAACTAAGAAATCGATCATGGACTAATGGAATGAAGATATAAAGATTTTTTTTGGAATAAACTGAAATAGGTAGGAATTGGATCAGTTTAAGTGGAAATTTTGGAAGAAGCGTTCAATCAGCAATAGATACAAAGAAGATACTTCTACTAATAAATACAAATAAAAATGTGTATTGTGTATATATGATTAGTGAAAATATTTTTCATTCATTTTAGGCTAAAGAATTCGTTTCATTTTATTCGAAATAAATTAATTTTTATCTAAAAATATGCAACTTTAAGTAATTTTTTGATTATAATGATATATAAAAGTTTATACGCATATCGAGTATTGAAAACATTAGAGTGAAAATATTTCTTATTTTTTAATTAAAATTTCAGTATTTCATTAATAAATTTTATTACATATTATAACAATATTTTTTTCGAGAACTGATAATTCATTTTAATATTTTTTGTTATTTATACTCATTCCTGCAAAAATAATCAAAAAGTTACTGTAATTTCAAATACTTGTTTTTAATATTCTAAACCAAAAACTTATAATTTATATTTTTATAAATAAGAAATAGTTTTAAAAATTATTGGATATAAAAAAGAAAAATTATCTATTTTTTAGCTTTTTGAAAACAATCTATTTAATTGCTTCTTAGAATTATAAAAATTGAGTCAATTGCTTATAATTTATTAATATAAAGATTGGAAAGGAATTGAAGTAAAACTAAAAAGTATAAAAATAAGTTTAGAAGAATTCTAAAGCGTAAATAAAAAAATCATTATATATATAATTATTTTTCAAAAAATACCTTTATTCAAAATGAAAAAAATTTGAAATTTTACAATTTTAGAATCAAAAAATCATAAATAAATCTTTTTAAACTTATATCTATAATCAATTGAAATATTTATGTTAAAAAAGTTTTTGTTTGTATCCAATAAGACATAGAAAACGTACTATAGTATAAGCTCTTACTGTCAAGTAGAAATGTTACTACGCTGTGTTGCAATCAATGACAATCTACAAAAAAAAATACTAGATCGAAAAAACTATCTACGAGATAAAGTAAGTCGATAAGTCATTCAGCTATATGACAACGCCTACCCTTATTTGAATGCAATGACGCATGAAAACATTATGCAGTTGAGATGAGAATATGTCTCACACGTGGGGTTGTGCATCTTAAATCATTTTCTGATCATAGATTTTTTCGATCAATACAACAATTTATTCCAATTCGAGAATATCTAAAAAAAATATTTTTCTCTTGATAAATATATTTGATTAATAAAATACAATAAAATGTATATAAACTTAAAATTAATACAGACAACCATCACTAATCTAGCCACCGACAGTCAGGTTCCATCACTGATTCGGATACAATTTCTGTGAGTGTAATTTCTTGTATTTTTCTATCTATATTCAATGCATTTTCAACATTGATTTTTTCTATTTTATTTTATTACGTATATGTGGTGCATATTTACATATAGAGGATTTTTTTAAGCGTAGTAGAACTTTAAATTGCATCCCTATTGAAAATACTATCTAACCTAAAAAAACACTTATATATATATATGTGTGTGTGTATATATGTATGTATCTGTATAAAGAATAAAGGTATGATGAAGAATGTTTTTAGGTTAGATAGAACTTTCGATAGGGATTCAATTTAAAGTTCTATCACGCCATATTTATTTATCTGTATCTAAAAATTCTATCAATTTTAAGTGAAGAGATCTTATTAATTTTTTTATATGGTTCACATATTGAATTCATAATCCTTAAAAAAAAATAAATTGACACACTGCTATTGCTCATTTCTTTTTAGTAAAAAGTATCTAGATTTTTCACAATTTGTCAAGTTTGTTTGAGATGGATTAAATAACTACATGTATTATGTTGTTGTGTTTATTATTTCAATACTAGAATAGTTTGTTTTGATATTATACAACTTCCCTTATATAATAGTGTTTACTAATTTTATTTTTAATTATATTAAAGATAGTGAAAAACGATGAACTAATGTGAGTCATTGAACCAATGTCTAAGTTAATTATACGTAATTTATTTTTGAAAATTTGATTTACTGTTAACTGAATGTACTACTAAACTAATTACCGATGAATTACCGGCAAACTTATTAATTCGACGCCTCACTGACCTCAATGACGTTGGATTTGTAATGGTCAGCTATATAATAAAACTGTATAATAAAAATTAAAAAACAATTATTTCTATTAAGAATCTGTTTTTTGGAATTTTTGTAGATATCTACGAAATATTTTTAAAACAAAATTTTTAAAAAGAATAAAAATTGTACTTCATAAAACATTTTTGTAAGCATTTTTGAAATACACTTAGATATATGTATTCTATTTATTTTAATTAAACAAACAACATGTTAATAATAACAAAAATATTAAGTGTCCAGCTATATATACATAAATACATACATACATACATATATATATATATATATATATATATATAAATATATAAAGAATAACAATATTATAACAAGAATTGTAAATATACAAGAAAAATAATCGTACAACATGGAATATTTTTGAAGAACCTCTTGTTCAATAATGAATTTTTAAAGACTAAAAATAATAATATAAGCTTCTATACACACTACTTCTACTCAAGTTCACACACAAACATATATATATATATATATATATATATATATATATATATATATATATATATATATATATATATATATATATATATATATATATACATATATATATATATATACATATATATATATATATATATTTGTATACTGTTATGAACAAATGTAATATTTACTTTCTACAAAATAAATATTTTACTTTCATACTCTAAAAATAGTTGGAAAATGTAGTCTTGTTTAAATTTTATACTCAAGTATTATAAATAAATTAAAGCTATATAAATTTTAGTTAAATGTGTAAATGCTATATTTTAGTTATGTTAATTAAGATGTTACAAACCAAATATTATTTTGATATAAATTGGTATAAATAATTTATATATATATATATATATATATATATGTGTGTGTGTGTGTGTGTGTAAGTAATGTTGAAATATAAAATTAACATAAAAAATAATGACATAAAAATAAAATAATTTTTAATTGTCGAAATAATTTTCAGTGGTTCAAAATTGGATTAATATATTTATAACATTTATATTATTTAATAAAAAAGCCTACGTTTAACTTTTATAGGGTCCTGAACTCTGAAAAAAATACATTGTTTGAACATGAAAGTTAAATAAACATAAAATATTAATAAACGTGTAATAAAATATTGTCTTGTGAGTCCTACTTTAAGTTTCACATCTCGTAACGATTAGAAAAATTACACATAAAGTAGCTCTTAAAAGTTTCAATAAGTGCCACATGTGCACCATAGTGTTCATTCAAAACTATTTCTCTGGCCTTAATGGCAGTTTTTATGACTTTTCCTTCTTTTCAAAAAAAGAAGTATTCAAATGTCTTTTTCTTTTGAATTATGTTCTATGCTAAGTATTTCACATTGAGCATAACTTGAATTTCCCACGATAAAGAACGTAAGATATATTTCTTCCTGTTTCACGAGATCACCCTCTTTCTTTCGGTTGATGGGAGTTTTTTTATCAGACAATTTGCACAAGTATTTCGAGAGTCATCAGAGATGAAATGCTTTGTATGAAAAGATTAAGAAACTACATAACCGCTTGGGCTAGCAGATTCAACGAGATGTATACTCCATTTAAAAACAACTTATTCTTACGCAAAGAATATTTTTTTGCAAGCTGTAAGACAAATAATAACTTTATGCCAATTTTAATATTTTATTATTATCGAGTTACTTTATAATTCGTTTATTTACTAATTAATTATTAATACCACCCTTTAAAATCTCCATTTTCGATATATAGTAAATTATTACTTTATTATGAAAAATCTTTCCTAACAAAATGATATTTACTTGTTTTAAATTTAGTTCAAAATACATAAATATGATTTTCAATTAATATAATGACATAAAGAATTTTGAATCTTTAGTAAGAATTAAATAACAAATTATAAAATTTAAATTTTTAATAAATAAACTACGTAAATTATCATTTAATCTACAAAGTTCAAATAACAAATGTTAATTTAATTTTTGAGTTAAATAATGTAAAACCATAAATATTAAAAGAGAGAGGGAAAAAAGCGGTAACATTATAAACTGATATAATTATAAATTAGTCAGTTTTGTTTATGAATCCATACAGTTAAATAAAATTATTTATATATAAACTTTTCTACATGTACATGTTTTAACTTTTTAAATAATGACAGTTCCACTTTGAAAACTAAAAATATATTTTTAACAATATAATTCAATAAAAATATGTTACAGTATGTTTATAGGAAATTATGTTTAAATTACAAAAAAAGTAGGAACGTTCAGTATATTCATTCATTTATTATTAAAGTTTGGAAACTAAAGTTACCATTGTATTTTTTAGTATTATTTAAATAAAATTAAAATTTTATAAAGTACAGTCGACCATCACAAATCCGACATTGTGACATCGTTGGGACTTGTGGGATGTCGGATTAGTTAGTTTTCCGGATCACCGGTAGTGAGTTCATTAATACAATTTAGCTAACAGGAAAACCAAAATTTTCAAAAATAAATCGCGTACTAAACTTAGTAATGTTTCAATGACTTCGAGTTTGTTTAACTTTTTACACTAACAAATATAATATGTTGAAAAATGAATTTATAAAACGTATGCATAATATTAGTATATGGAGGAAAATGTACAAAATCAAAATAAAATACTCTAAAAAGGAAACATAAGTAGATATTCAATAAATTTCAATCAAATCTCACATACTGTTAAAATTTTAAATACTTTTAACTGAAAAAGATATGCAATGACAATATGTAAATTTAGATTTTTTTAAAAAAATATTTAAAACCAATACACAACTATTTTGTAAAAAAACAGCAAATAACATCTTTTTACTTAAAACTGATAGAATTGTTAGATATATATAAGTAAAAATACGTAAATACGTTTTATATATGTATATATATATATATATATATATATATATATATATATATATATAAATAATAAAAAAAAGAGTCGACCATTAGTTGGAGATATATTTAATAAAGATAAGAAAATACACAAGAAATTATAATCACGAATATAGCCAGATTACTGAAAATAATAATAGTCGACTGTACTTAATAACAAAAATTAAAAAATATATTTAAATAATTTTGTACAAAATTAAAACATTTGTCAAAAAATGTATATTAAAAAAATGTAATTTCATTCACACTATTAATTAAATATTTATTGGTTTACAAACAATATCAAGACGAAAATATTTAATTTTATTACTTAATTTTTTTCATTTTATTTTAAAACCATATTTTTGTAAAAAAAACAAAATTATTGTTTATTATTATATCCACAAATTAATTAATTTATTCCGCACAAAAATTATCATTTCAACACTACAAGATATTATCAAATGTTTAATAATCATTTATAGTTCACTCTGTTACCTATAACAACAATAGATAATGCAACAACAATAATTAGAACAACAATAGATAACGAATAATACACATTTCGATAGCGATGCTATCATGCTATTATCATCAGAGTAATGAGTTTTATATCATATTATATAACACAATGCTCTGACGATCATGACACTGCCATCGAAATGCGCAATAGCCTTTTGTTAATATTAACAATAAAGTGAACAATAAGTGATTATTGAACACTTTATAATATCATTTGGTATTAGTGGTGATGATTTATTTGTGTAAAAATGAATTTTCCACAATTTCAAAAGAAGTAGAAATAATTCAAAATAAAATTTTAATTTTCTTAAATTCAATTTTTATTTAATTAATGAATAATTTTAGTTAAAATATAATATTAGGTTGGCAAATATCTCCCTTCCGCCTTCTGGTCTTTTGAATTTCGCAGCTATGTACAAAAAAAAAAAAAAGCGGAAGGGAGATACTTGCCAACCTAATATATATTATACAATAAAAATATTTTCGCGTAAGTTAAAAATAATTTTTTTATTAATTTACATGAAAATATCATTATTGAATGAATATATAAAATTATCTATAATAAAATGAAATTTTATTTATTTTTTAAATATAAATATACTTTTTTCTTATTTTTATTTAATATTATTATTCTGAATAATTTATATTTTTTTACTATATATTTATTTTTTAATTCATTTTCATATTTTCTTAGTTTATCAAAAGTACTATCAATTTTAAACTTAGCTCTAGTATAATATAAACAGACTTCTAATGCAAAAATATTTTAATCTATAAAAAAATAATTTTACACAGTTTAACATCAATACAATTTAAATGGCAATATAATGATTTTATTATAGCAATTTTGTTGTAAATGTTACATATCATTCGAATTGCTATAATGGAATATCTCTTTTAAATGTAAAATAAATTTATTTTAAATGCATTTTTATTCAATGAGCAATTTTTACAAACGAGCGCGGACTAATTTCAATTTCAGTATATCACATTATTTGAAAAATAATTTGGAAATATATGAGATTAACATAGTAATTAATAAAACAGAAAATTTGGTTTATCTGTTAAACTAGAAAATAAACAACATAGTGAAATTAATAATTATTATATTTAAAGTTAAACAGACCAATATTCATACAAGAATTTTCGTAATATTAGACTTGAATAGTCTTACAAAATTTTTAACTATTAAAGTTTGTTTCATTTTTAAAATTCAATATTTGGGTATCAAATTTATAAATTACAAAACAGAACTTAGCATAATCGTAAAATTGAAAAATGAATTAGGTACAATAATTAATACAAAAATCAACTTATAAATTATTAATACGTTTCCTGTCAATCGATTTTTAAGTGATTGCCGCTTTTAGGCCACATATAACGAAACAAGCACACGTTATATAGTCTATTAATGTCGAAAATACATTTGACCTGAACAGAAAGTTCACTGTGTACCAAAAATGGGATACGTAATAGAAAACGTGTTAAATAATATATCTAAAGCTATACTAAATCAGAATTTATTTTTTGAATGTTTTTATGTCTGTTCGATAAAATTTTAAGATAGTGCTAACAATTAATGTAATGTTATTCTCTCAGTAGGCAATAATGTCTATAAATTATTAAGAACAATTGGATCAAATGAAGAGTATAAACTATAAAAAGTGAATTAATTAGAAATTGGTAATTGATACAAAGTTTCAATTCATTAAAATTTTACTAAATTGTATATTTCAATTCGAGCGAAACAAAGGTTTAATCCTAAATCATCGTATTTATTTTCGTTACTAGTACATAATTAAATCAAATTATTAACTATTTCTAATATAACAAAATATTATGTAATTAATTTAAAAAACGTTCAAGTACTTGCAAGCATTAATATAATTCTTTTTTTAATTTTTAGTAATAAATCTTTTAATACCATAATACAAAAGCATCAAATATTATTAGAATTTTTATAAAGTTCACATAAATAAACAAAAATTTTCAAGTAGATTAATTAATCCATTTTTTTATTATATATAAACTGATAATTTTCAAATATGTGAAATGATCTAATATTTATATTTCCTATATTATAAGGTAACCTTAATGAAACTAAAGTGACTAAATATATATTTACTATTCTTTAATATTCTTCAGTCTGATTTTAAAAAAGTGTTATTTTATTAAAGAAATTTCTCATAAGAATAAACTTTATGTATATGTATAATATATATATATATATATATATATATATATATATATAAATTTTACATATTATAAAATTAAATATTTCTCTACATTCGAAAAAATATTTTGAATAATCTATCCTACTTATTTTCACTTAAAAAGGTGAAACATGAATTTTAAATACCAAAATATTTAGCGGTTCCAAATGATATTAGGAAGAATGGGAAGATATATGTTAGATAACATACATCTTCTCTTTATGATGGCAAAGGTGTTAAAATCCATCATATTAGGTTGGCAAATATCTCCCTTCCGCCTTCTGGTCTTTTGAATTTCGCAGCTATCTACAAAAAAAAAATAAAAAATAAAAAAAAGCGGAAGGGAGATACTTGCCAACCTAATATATCCACTTACTGTTGTTATAAACAAGAAAAGTGAATAATAAATAAAATGATCAACCACTTTTTATTACATTTTGGTGCTGACCGATAATTAATCTATCTGAAAATAAAATGTAAAGAAAAAAAATTAAAGGAAAACTAAAATTATAGACCTTTAAAATAAATATGATATTTTAAAATAGAATTAGTCTATTATATAACAAGAAGAGAATCCCATTATTGGACAAGAGAAATTATTAATTGGAAACCCAAAAATATAAAAAGACTAGAGTAAAACCCTGTAAATAATGAAAAAAAGTAATAATATTAAAAGACATTGTATTACTGGTTGTGGAAAGTTTTAAGAGAGGCCTTCATTCAGTAATGAAAAAAAGTTTAATGAGGATTGTATACATATAAATATACAATCATCATCGGCTCCACATACTATTCCAGCCCCAGACCTCTCTGAAAATGCCAGCTCAATAAAGTCTTTTTCTTGTCATAGCTATTCGACAGTTGTTTTTTACAAGATGAAGCTTTTAACCTGATGGTCAACATCGAAAGTGAGGGACTCTTCGACTAAGAATCGAACGCAATCTTTCACATGACACACTGTGATGCAAGCCACTATGCTACCCCGTCGATATTATAAATATATATAAGGGTCGTTTGATAAGTAGGGTAAAAATGTAAGAAAAACTAAATTGAAAAATTTAATTAATTAAATTAAACAATAAATAAATTTACCATATTTATCAAACGATCATCGTATATTAAAATAGATAAATGAATAGACAGAAGGATAGATATAGATGCATAGATAAGTAAATATAATTTTTAATTACTTTTATTAAATTTCGTAGACGTGAATATTATCCATAAAATTCAATAAAATATTAAATTTTATTACAAACTTAAAAAAATTCGTTAATTAATTTTAATTGATTTATTTTATATCAATTAAAATGACTTTAGTTAATAAAAAATAATCTCTTGTTATCAGCATAATTATACTCATTAAAAATAATCATTATAGGAAAAAATATCGAAATATTAAATTGAATAAAAAGATGTATTTTATGATTTTATTTAGTGCACTGTTATAAATTTAAAATTACAGAGAAAAAATTATTCTGAAAATAATATTGAATATATTTTTACATATTGCTTATTCTAATTATTTTATGACTTTTAAGTAAAATTATTCTTTACGTCTTGTATAATACAATAGAATGACATTATTTAGTGAGTTTGTACGACATAGATGATTACATTCATTAGTATCCTCAAAACAGTAATGAAAAACAGTTAGAATAAAATACAAAGATGTTAATTTTCTTGTGTTGTTCGCAGCATGTCACAGTGGTCAATACAAGTTTAGGTACACATATTTAAACCGGACACTTACTAAATATCTCAAACCAGCGACATCTCTACTACTTAACATAATACCGCACATTCACGTTACTATATGTAACAAACAAAACCGTTTAAATGCCGTTGATTACTCTAGTGAATAATTTAACAAACAATTAATAAAGTGCCATGGCATACAACCACGTTCTCCCAATGGCCAGTCTGCGCGGCTTCCCGGTTTTAGTTTCGTGAACAAAGCGCAATTCATACACTCGTACGTGTGCACATATATACGAGCTTTATTCTCCTCACTCGACTTCCCCCCTGTCGCCGCATTACGGGATACGAGTGAAACGACGCCCCGTGCGGTGGATCCGTTGACGCTAGGACGATGGTTTTTGTGTGCGTTCTTTCTCTCTATCCAACAGAACCATTATGTACTGGAATGAGTCGCATAATGTCACACAACGCTCGTGCTCATTGCCGCTCTGTTAAATATGTATCGTCCGTGCAAAAATAAACAGTGGATGGTTGGCCTTCCGTTTATTTATATATGTACCCAACGTGTACGGTATTTAATCGTTACATTATAAAAATATTTATTATATGCCCTGTGAAAAATATTCATTATGTACTGAAGTTTATTTATATGAATTACAGACTAGTTTACGGAGTTCACTTAAAAAAATTAATATCATTTTATTTACTTCTCTTATCCAGATATCCTAATAATATGTGTGCATATATATATATATATATATATATATATATATATATATATATATATATATATATATATAAGTTAATATTTCAAAAGTACAATAGATAAAGAAAATAGAATATACACAGTATCGCGGACTTATAACAAAATAAAAAGAAACAGTCAACCATCGATTAGAGATGGATTAAATAAAGACACAAACCCACAAATTAGTATATATTTAAAAAAAGTCAAATAATTAATCTAGATTTTAACAGAAAGACTCTGATGATGATAGCGTCGCCATCGAAATGTATTAGCCGATATAATTATAGGCTATATAACTATAAATAATAAGTGATTATTGAACACTTTAAACTATTGTGGTGTTGGGGTTAAAATTCATTTGTGTAAATTGAATCAACCACAGTTCCAAGACAACAAATAGAATATATTTTATTCAGGTCGTCATATTAACATATTTATTTGAATTATTTATAAAACATATTCAATTATAATATATTGTAATTACAGGTTATTCGAAATAAATCTGCAAATTGTTGCAAATTACTTAATTTGTAACAATTCCATTAAGGTAGTATTCTCATGAATCGGGTTCAAGAAATCGATTTTTTTTTATTTATCTTCTGTCCGAAAACTAATGGAACTTTGTCATTTAAACTGCTCTCGCTTGTAGAATGTCATATATTTTTTTTAAGTTGATACATTTATCAATGACTTCTGTGTCAAATTTCACGACGTTGTACTCATTAGTAAATAATTTACAGTAGTTTTCGTAAGACAGTGTTTGTTGTCTACGACGATTTTTGCGATGTCGAAATCAGTTGATCAAAAAATTTGCATTAAATTTTGTGTTGCGAACCAAATAAACTTCATGCAATTGTTGAAAATGTTAAGAAACAACATTATTTGAAAAATTCAGTCTATTAAGTAAATTAACTTTTATTAAAATTTTAACAATAAACATAACTTTAATAAATTAAATTTAATAATTTAAAAAATTATGTAGTATATGGACTAATGACAATATCGTCAATTGAAATGTTATTTTTTTAAAAATTATGAGGTATTGTTTGTTTGACGTATGAAAAATAACGACAGATCTGGTTAAGGTTTGAGTCCAGTAGTATAATTGATTAATGAATTGTCAATACAATCCACAAATATATGGAGAAGAGAATATGTTGATACTTTTTATCACTGATATATATGTATAGATGTAAATAAGGAAATAAATATAAAAGATATATGTATAATGCAAATATTAAAATTCTTGCTCAAATTCTTTGTTACAGTAACATTAAAATTTTTAATGTATCCTTGAAATATCAAGTAAATATGTAGGAAATGTTTTACTTAATTTTTGGAATTTAAGGGCAGTTGGAAAAAATTATATTTCCCAAGATAATAAATAATTAATGCGCATCTATTAACATCATTATTTTAATTATATATATATATATATATATATATATATATATATATATGTATAAATAAAAGCAAAACTCTCTCTATATCGACTAATAAATAAAAGTTTTTCTCAAAACTTTCTAATTCTAACAAATAAAATCTTTCCTTTTCAATTCCATATCAAAAAAGTTCACATCTCTGTATTATCTATTTATAGGACTTTTTATATTTATGGATTCTTTGTAAATAACTGTTCATTTACACTGATGATATTTTCTTCTCTTCTTGCTGTATGAGCAATTCATTTTTATTTTATATTTTTCATTCTTGTTATGTACGTATAATATACCTAATTTTTATTTCCTATAGGTATATATATATATATATATATATATATATATATATATATATATACATATATACACATTATACTTGAAACACTTTCAAAGAAAAATAGAAAAGATACATTAAAAATAAATATGAATGAAACTAAAATCGTGTTTAATTTATTTGTAGAGAAAGAAAATATACAATTAGAGAATCAATAATTGTAACTAGTGGACGAAATAAAATACCAAAAGAAATTATAAAACATAATGGTGATCTTTACCTAAAGATTACATATAGAATTATGGTAACGTAGAAAGCATTTAGAATAATTAATAATATAATTTAGAGTAAAATATAATTCAGCTTGTAATCAAAAAACATATAACTAATGTGTACTACCTGCTTATATTTACGTGTTAAAAGTTTGATTATTTATTGTAGAAATGAAACACAAACTTTTGATAATTTAGCAAAACATTGAAAAGAAAATATTAAAAATTTCTAAATGTGATCTCAAAACTTATAAATGAATACGAGAACAAATAAGTATATTTGATATAACAAAATAAATAAAATTGATGAAATGGGCATTGGCAGGACATGTACCCAAAGAAAAAAATAGATAAAATAATAATAGAATAGGGATCAAAAGACATAAAGAGGCTAATAATGAGACTCCATAGTAGATGTAAAGGTTAAAATAAAAAGTATAGTGGGGTGAAGAGTAGATGAGATTATTCATTGACAGGAAGCAATAAAACAATTTTGGAAAAACATATAAAAATATTCAATGACGTTCTATAAGACTTTTTCTTAGGAATGTGCCAATAAGACTTTTTCCTGGGAATGGACTTTTTTCTAATATAAGTTATTAAAATTATGTATATATATATATATATAATAGATAAATAAAGAAAAGCTATTCCATTATTCTTAATATAATGTTGGTTATTCCCTTAAATAATTTTAATACTTTATTATTACAAAAACTTTAATAATTATATTTATTGTCCCTTTAATCAAAATTTGAAATAAATATTTACTTCAATACAAAAGATACAATTACATCCACTATTCCAAGATATAATGAAAAATATTGTTGCAAAATAATCACTTATTGTTCACTTTATTTGCTTAAAGGCATTTCAATGTCAATATAATCATCGTCATAGCCATACAAAAAAAATTATGTGTGACTCATTTTTATTAAAATACAATGGTACCAAAGCAATTAGAAAATGCATGCTTATTAATTTAAATAAGTTAAAATATTTTTCATTTTTTACAAATAATACTGAGATGCTATTAATATTATTTTTTTAAAAAATAATTACTTTTGATAAATTAATTACATATTCATAATTATAATTTAACACTACCACAAAATTTACATTTCTTATAAATACTAAATACTACACATTTTAATATGCTTAATAATTTATTAACGTTTTTTTCTAATCTACTTATCAATATTTCAATGGTTTTACACTTATTTTCAAACCGTACAAATATTAAACTTTATTTAATGGAAAATTTAAGATTATATATATATATATATATATATATATATATATATATATATGCTGCATAAATAATGTTAATATTCTCAACTTAATTTCATTGAATTAGTTGTTATATAAAAGTCATTTCACTAATTATTTATTTGGGAATTTTGAAATATTAATATTTTTTCGAAAGATAACATAAACGTTGACACAAATAAGACTAAAGGATAATAACAAAAAAATAAATGATAGTAAGCAAACAAATATATTTCTAAACCTTCAGTCTTATTTTGGTTCCTCTATAGTTATAAATTATAAATAATTATATTTATAATCAAGATTTGACTTAAAGTAACTACTAATTTAATTGGAAGTATTTTAAGTTGTGATAAATATTAATAAAGTTTTTACCTCGTACTCTATAATAAAATAATATATTTAATAATTATTATATGACTTATTTAAAGACAATTGTATATTTCTTGAAATAACTTAATCACTGAAATCAATATAAGTAAATTAATTTTGAATTTTACATCAGATATTTATTTTTATAATTTTTTCTACTTATAATTTCATAATATATGTTGAATAATTTTATTATTATTAAATTTATAATAACAAATTCAATTTTGATTTCTTTCTCTAATTAAATTTAATTTTAATAAAAAAACTAAATAATCAATAAGTCAAAAATAAACAAAGTATTTTTATTCAAACGGTAAATAAAAATAATACAAGTAAAACAATTTAAATAGTTTTACTAGAAAAAACAGAATTTCGTTGAATATTTTTCGAGTAGACCTTTTTTCTCCAATCAAATAAAGTAACTTATTTGACATTTTTCGAATGATTAAATTATTTCAAAAGAAATTGTAAGACATCCGATTCGATAGAGTAAAGTTAAACGTATTCAAAAGAAAACACAATCAGTTCACGAACTAAAAAATATTCAATTCAAATAATGTAGTATATAAAAAAAATATTTTTTTCGAATTGTGCAAATATTTACAATTTGTTTCAAGGACATTTTTTAAATGTACTCATTCCTTTTTACACAAATTAAATATATTTGTGAAAATCTTTTTTGAAGAGTTTAAAGGTAATATTTTTATTTACATTATGTTTTTTTATATTTGTTCATAAATATATTTACCTCCTAAATTAGTAAATTAGTTTTTAAATAAATGATAAATTTATTCCTTAAATAGTTTTTAAATATTAAATGTCGATATTTGCAATTATATGTTTTATTATAATTTGTTGATTTATTATATGATTTTCAATTTTTATAAACATTTTAATTATTCAAAAATAGTTAAATAAATTTAATTAATTAATTACTAAATTAAAAAATATCATTTATTAGTGAAATTTGATTATTACCTTCAATTTTTTATATTGTAACTTTTATTACTCAAATATACATATTATTAAAAAATATATATATATATATATATATATAAAATTTGTAGTTCTAAAAATAAAATTGTTAATATTTTTACATAGTATCTTATTTGTAAATTATATATTAAGAAATTAATTTTTTGTTGTATGTTAAAATTAATTTATAAAACAATAAATCAAAATCAAATTTACTTAATTAATAGTTTTTTTATTATTTACGATTTTTCTGAATTAATTTATGTTTTATTATTTATATTACTTATTTCTGTACAAATAAATTTATTTTAATACAAATTTGTAAATCAAAAATTAATCATAGCACAATTTATTAAAATATATATGTTAAAGTTAATATAGACTATTGTAATAAATATTTTATAAAAATTAACGGAAAACAACAAACTTTTTAAATAACAAAAATTAATATTTTGGCAAAGGTCCAAATATTATTTGAATTATATCCTTCCTGCATCAATATAACGCTGGGTATGTATGACTTTAACCGTCATAGTACAATATTTTTTTATCGCCATTTCCATTTTTTTAACAATAAAATAGTCATACGGTGGACAATTAAGCAACATGGTGAATGTTAGGTGATATACACTTTTTTTGGTTAAAATTTTGAACAAATATATGACCTTATGAGGTAGTTTATTGTCGAGCAACAAATACCAGTTTCCCGAATCTCAATATTTTGACCAAATTCTTACTATTTTGCATTACAAACATTTTTTAAAAAAGTAATCGTCAATGACAATTTTACATTTTAGAACAAGTTCACTATGAATATTTTTTTGAATTGAAAAAACAAATCAATATTATCTTCTCTTATGGCTTTTATTTAACGCATTTTTTTATTTTCTATAAACATGGTGACTTTTGTGATAAACTCGGATGCTTGAAACACCACATCTCTTTCCCAGTATCAATAAAATCCAAGAGATTATGATTTATTTTTACCATTTTAATGATATCCTTGCGGTGATCAATGCGTTCCTTTCAGTTAATTTGTATAGTACAAATTGAGTGAATATCTTTTTTTATCTAATTTCTTTATTAATATCTCATAAATTGTATTCTTAGATATGATAAATTCTTTACCAAGCGTTCTTCATCTATATTTGAATCAATAGCAATAATTTTGCGCACTTTTTCACTCAGTTCGCTGGTAGTTGTAATTACAAAATGGCCTAATTTTGAATCATTACTTTTGTCTTCCGTGCCATCTTTGAAACACATACATTCATACTATATGTAAATTTATGTGATACAATCATCCCCGTAAACTTAACATATCAATTCAAATGTTAATATTAATATTTTACCAAAATTAAAACAAAACTTAATACTTAGACGTTGTTCCATTGTATTTCCATGACAATGTAATAAATAGTAAACCATAATATTTCAAAAACTACTTAGAATATTTGGACTTAATTTCAAAAGTTTATAAAGGAGAAAGATATACATAAATATTGTTCTTTAAATCGTAATTAAAGTAAAAAATAATTTAATATGGTCAAAATTGTCCTAATTGCAACAAAATGGGAATATTTTAACCCTCAGAGTAACATATATGATATTTTATGTTTAATTTTTGCTTATAAATAAATAAAACAACTACAACTAAAAAAATATGATACTTTTGATGATAGGTTGGATGTCTACAAATATTTACATTGGTTTGAAAATTTTGCAGAAGGTGGCATTTATCTTTCTAATATACGTCAAAGTAAAAGTTGATATTGAGATCTTTAAATCTCTCCATGAGTTCAATATCAAATTAACTACAAAAGAATTATTAAAAAACTTGATCTCTATTGTGAAAAGTTCGTAGATATCTGGAAAAGAGTGATAATTTTTACATAAAAGGTAATGTGTTCCACATGAACTGTCTTTAGTTTTAAAAAAAATAAAGAATAACAATTTGTAACTCGTTATTAACGAAAACACATGAAATTATTTCTTTATAGTATTATAACTAGTGATAAAAAAAAGATTCTATGCACCAATTCGAAGTAAACTGAATAATGTCTTTCAGAAAATCAAATTCTAATTCTAACACAAAAGCCGAGTTTGTCTGTGAAACGTTTCTTTTGAGCGTTTGGTGAGATTTTCATGTAGCGATTCAATTTTAATTGCTGAAACCCGGAAGCACGATATCGGCTGAAGTTTAAGAAAATATTACCACATCTTCTTTACTTTCTGGACGTAATTCCATCTGATTATCATCTGTTCAGATGGCTAGAGCATTTCAACAGTTGATCAACATTGAGACTTCATCAACATTGGGAAAAATTCCCAAATGTTGATGAAGTCAAAAATCACCTCGAGTAATTTCTTCGTTGAAAAATCCAGAATTTTTTAAGACATTAAATCTTTAGACAGAAAGTAACAAAGTGTCATAGATAATAATAACGATTACATTATTGTTAAAAAAAGCATTTTATACACATTTCATTATGTATTTAGTTTCTCATACGTCATTTCTTATGAGATAAACTTTATTAAATAAGGTGGTCCAAATGATATTGAAAGATAAATGATAGTCTTATTTGGACCACCCTATATTTGTAGCTATATATTTTTTTAAACTTAATTTTTATTTCTTTGCATTTAGTAGATAAAAATTTTAATTATCAAAAAAGTATAAAAAGTTAATCTAAATGTAATTACCGTAAAATTAAATTTACATGAAGATTTATCAAAAAATAATAAACTAAAATTACAAAAAAGAATATAAACAAAATTAATATCTTAAAACAAACAAAATGAAAAAATAAAAAAAAATTTTACCTTTCATATTAAACAGTTTTAAATTAAATTTTTTTAATCACATAATGTATTTTAAATGTTAAATACATACATCCAAAAAAATGTCTGTACATATCTCTATAATGACATCATTATTTACTTTTATATAATATTTAAATGATATAATATTAAATATTTTTATTTCGAGTATAACAAACGGCACGATTAAAACAAATGTTTTCAATTAAATATTTTTTTGAAATACATATTTCTCGAACAGCAATAAAATTAATATTATATATTTATTATGATCGTTAACATAGTTAATATATGTTCTGTGTCAGACATTAAAATTTTCAATACAATTAAATAAATGAACATTGTATTATAATTTAATAAAATTTTACATTCCAGTTAATTAATTCGATTATGAAATTTTAGATATGATTAACATTCATTCCATGAATATGAGTCGTAATAAAGTATATTATTATAAAACCCACAATCACGAAGCTAAAATATATGGGAGCATCAGCAGTATCTGGTGCAAATTCGAGAATTTCACGGAAACCATGTTCATGCGACAGTAACTAAAACAAAGCGTACAGATGTACGTGTGCAATGTATGTATCAGTGGCGGTTCATTGCAATTTATTCTTAGGCATTGTTGATTATTACAATGTTACTCTCGGTATAGTGGTTTTGATATTGTGATAATATTATTTGGAAAGCTGTAATTTAAATTTAATTAAAACATCATAGTATTTTTTATTATTCCTAATGTGCATATATTTATATAAAATATGTTATTATTTACCTACATTTACATATGTTACTATTTACCTAGTATTTTATACTATAAAGACTTTATTATATACATATTTTCTGTAAAATTAATTTATTTCTTTGATAAAATAATTATTAAAAAATCAAAATAAATGCACTGCCAATGATACTGAAAATAAAAGTAAATATTTTCTCACAAGTTTCAGCATACGTTTTTTTCAATAAATCTAATTTGAAATCATTTTAATAAGGTTCTCCTACAAAACCGAATATTTCTATATTAAAATTTATAAAAGTATTTATTGAAGAAGAATTGAATGCTTTTTTCAATCTTTATATATATATATATATATATATATATATATATATATATATATATATATATATATATATATAATTATATATATATATATGCACATACATTCATTTACTAAATTGTATAAAAATGTATATATAGGGTTTTCCAATAAGCGCATCAAGAGTATAAATGGAAATGAAATAAAAGGATTTTATTAATTAATTATTATTTTTTATATTTAACAATATTCTCTGACATTA
The DNA here is from genome assembly GCA_029203775.1 of Neoneuromus ignobilis. NCBI lineage: Eukaryota > Metazoa > Arthropoda > Insecta > Megaloptera > Corydalidae > Neoneuromus > Neoneuromus ignobilis. The sequence continues at coordinate 43,424,180 of CP092090.1, forward strand.
ATGATAATATATAATTTTATTTATATAACCACCACGACTTCATTTGACATAGAGCATTCGTTTAGTCGAATTTTTAGTCACTCTTTCACATTATTGTGGTTCAATTTCATGAATTACATCTTTAATGTTTATTTTTAATGCTTCTGTTGTTTGTGATTTATCAGCATAAACCAACGATTTTACATATCTCTACAAAAAATCATCCAATGGAGTTAGATCACATGATCTTCGTGGCCAATTCATGAATCCATTTCGTGAAATAATGAACTTATTAAACTCTTGTTTCAATAATTCTATTGAAGTTTTTACAATTTCTAGGCATTATTGAAGTGTTAAACGTTTTATGATAATTTGTCAAACTATACTGTGTTGAAATGTCAAAATGAGCTTAAAAAAATTCAAACAAAGTTGCTACCAGCTGTCAAAATTTTGACATTCTTATTAAAAAACCCTATTTATATAAATATATATATATGTATATATATATATGTGTGTGTGTATATATATATATATATATATATATATATATATATTATATATATATATATATATATATATATATATATATATATGTGTGTGTGTGTATATATATAAATACTCAATATATAAAAGCTATTAAAATATTTCAATATTTATTAATCAAAAATATTGAATTAATTTAATTTTATATAATAACAAAATATAATACATTTAATGTGAAAAAAACGTAAATATTCTAAAAAATAATGTGTTAGTTTTTATAAAAACTATATATATATATATATATATATATATATAGAGAGAGAGAGAGAGAGAGAGAGAGAGAACAAAACTAAAAAGAAAGAATCAAGTGAATTACAAAGAAAATAAAAGTTATGGACATCAAAGTGAAGGTGAGAAATTTAAAATGAAAATTATCTGGTCGTATAGCATGAAGAAAAGATTACCAATTGATAAAAGAAGTTATTGATTGTGAACCAAGATCTCTAAAGTAGTATATAGATAAATAAGAAAGATAAAAAAATCGTCGTAATGAACTGGAAGAGGAATGCACTGGATTGGTAAAAATGGAAATTTATGGAAAAAACTTTCATTTAGCAGTGATTAGAAACAGTCTGATAATTATAATGGTGGTGATCTATGCATGCATGCATGTATATATATATATATATATATATATATATATATATATATATGTATGTGTGTGTGAGAGAGAGAATGAGAGAGAAAAAGACAGAGAGAAAGAGAGTAAAATAGGAGAAATACAGGAAGAAACATAATTAAAATAATATGTAGTACCATAAGAGAAAAAAATGAATTCGAACAAAAAATTGTAGATATTAATAGAAAAATGAATGTAGTTTAAAAAATAAATAAGCATTTTATAACAAAAAAAAACAATAGATAATAAAATTATCATTTAATGAACCAAAAGTATAAAAAGATCTAAAACGATTGGATTTATAGATAGATTTAATAAAGATATGAGAAGAAATGTCGATATAAATTGGAAAAGAAAGTTATTTGAAATGGAAAGTTTTAAAAATTGCCTTCATTTAGTATTAGAAAAAATGTGGTTGGTAATTTTAAATATACATATAGATGTTTGAAAATATTCCGATGATATAGCTAAAAAAGGCGACTATCTATAAATATGAGAAGTTATTAATTGAAAATCTAGATAAATAAAAAGGCCCGGGAAAACTTATACATACATAAAACAAAGAAATAAGGAAATTCGTCGGAATGGACTATAAGAGGAAATTATTGGACCTGTCGAAATGGGGAATTCTGAAAGAAGCCTTCATTCAGCAACAGACTATGATAAGTTGATAATAATGATAATTGTATATATATATATATATATATATATATATATATATACATACATATATATATATATATATATATATATATATATATATATATATATATATATATATATATATATATATATATATATATATATATATATATATATATATATATATATATATATATATATATATATATATATATATATATGCATACATATATATATATATATATATATATATATATATATATATATATATATATATATATATATATATATATATATATATATATATATATATATATATATATATATATATATATATATATATATATATATATATATTTATATATATATACATATATATATATATATTTATATATATATATATACATATATATATATATATATACTATATATATATATATATATATATATATATATATGACCGATTGGTAGCACAGTGGTTTGCATCACCGCGTGTCATGCGGGAAATTGCGTTCGAGTCCCAGTCGGAGAGTCCCTCATTTTCGAGGGTTGAGCATGAAAGCCGACAACCTCATCTTGTAAAAAATAACTATCGAGAAGGGAATAAACCCCGAATAAAAAAATTTTTCACCAATCCGCCTGGTCAGCGTGGTGAATATGACCAAAATACCAATAAATGGTAGCATTCATTGGGTCTTTCGTCCAGTAGTGGATTGATATGGGCTTTATGATGTGATGTGATATATATATATATATATATATATATATATATATATATATATGTGTGTGTGTGTGTATGTGTGTGCACACGTGTGTATGTGTTTGTAGTTGAATTAAAAAATAATGCATTTATTGTTTATAAAAACATTTTTCAACCGTTTAATTAAAATATTTTCAAAAACACATACGGTTATATAATTAGACTTATTATTACAGTTGTAACAAATTTTCTTTCTATACAATTTAATATCTTTATTTAATTATTCGATAGAGTTATTAATGCTTCTACTATGGTACAATCTGTCAGGTGATAATAAAAATACGCAAAAATTTACGAACAATATTTACAACATATAACCCAATAAACTAATTATATAGTAATTAAACCCAATGCTGGACAAAGATTTCTTTCGAAATTTTGCACATCAAACGAACTGACTTTCTTTTCTAGTTCATTCAAACGATTTTTCTTATATTTCTGTCCTATACATGTATAGGTCTTCTCTTGAGCCTTCGTATATATCCAGGTTCATAATGAATAAATTCCTTTGTCCATCGGTGTATATATAAGGTCATCCAAATGTGACGCCTAGATTTGTTTTATTGAAAAGAAATTATACACATACATCTCTATACACCACCCTATACACATGTTTCTTTTTAATAAAACACAAATCTAGGCGTTATATTTAGATTACCCTATGTATTAAAAAATATATATTCATATATATATATATATATATATATATATATATATATATATATATATATATATAAGTGCACTAAATCTCTGGTTGGAAAATATAAGCTAGGCATGGCTTTTTAGTCAAAGTGAAGCAATCTGCGAGTAAACCTTGAATAAAAAGTTCTCACCCTTCCCTTGTCATATTGGTTAGTACAACTATGTATCATTGAATAATCACATTTAATGAGATTTCACTCAGCAATGAGTTGATATAAGCAAATATGATGGGAATTATGATAAATAAACACACACACACACACACACACACACACATATATATATATATATATATATATATATAATATGTATAGAAACGAAGAATGACAAAGATAATAGATAAATTTCAGCATAAAATTTCAGTTAACGTTAAAATTATATATTAGTATGCAATTATTATGCAGTGAAATTTATGTATTGGCGTTAGGTGGTAACATTATAATGTATAATATATATATATATATATATATATATATATATATATATATATATATATATATGTAAATGTATACCGAACTTATTTGAATTCAAATTACAAATGTTGCATTGCTATGAAGATAATGGAAATTTTGTCAAAATATCAATAAGATATTGTATGCAATATCAAAATATAATTATAATGACAATTTGTTGCATCGTCATTTTATGTGAAATTATTTTTTTTAGTTTGAAAATATACAATTATTAAAAATAATATATTCGAAAATAATTCGGATTTCAAATTTTAGAAATCGATATAACATTGAAACATTGATTATTTTATAGATAAAATTTCTATCTTTCTCTAAATATAGGTATATTATAAATTTCTTTCAAATATAAAAACTTAGAAATCAAAAAAAAAAAATTATAATAATTATTTATATTTTTTTAAAGTTTTTTTTATATTAAAAACATTTTTATTATACAGATATTTAAGTTATAAAAAAACAATTAAATTCATATAACATATTTAGAATAAATCTAAAATAAAACTTTTTAATGAGTATTCGAAAAATAATTAGAATTTAAAATCCAATAAGCTTAAAATGAACAAAAGATACATTTTAATATTAATTTTTTGTTAACAAATTGTTTACTGTCTCATTATATCTACTTGTTTTTTTATGAATTGAACTTCCAACTTTTTAATTTGTTGTGTTTGATAATAAAATTGGGTTTTAATTGACTGTTTTCTCGCTAATTTTTAATTAGTGTTTGTTACCAGGCTATTTAAAAAAATCATTAATTTATTTTATGAATACAAATTGGATAATAAATAAGATAGATTACTATATTGATATTCTAATAGTAAATGAATATTTAATGATGCAACATTATCATTGTTATGAAAATTTTCGTCCATGTCTTATTTTTTTTAACACTAAACCTACCGACATATTATATATACCTATTTCTACCGATGGCGGTCAAATGACCGCTTTTGAAATAAACATTATAGTCTTTTCCAGTTGATTGTAATTAATACAGAATTTAGCATAAACAATAAACACAAAATAATTATCATATAATAATTAAAAAACATTTATTTTTCGGGCTTTAGGAGTTTTTTTAGAAAGAAGGCTTATGTTACTTTAATTTAATAACCCTTATTCAAACTAAAATAAAAAACTTTTTACAGAAGTAAACATTTTCCACAAACATATTTTTTAATTGAAGTTTTCGCCATACTTTCCATTTTTTTGTTCATGTATATCGCGGTATTCGGTGGCAAGTTCCTCTGCCAACTGAAATAAAAATTTTGTCGCGATATCCTTTCTCCAGTTGTTTGCTTATATAAAATCCAAGCATTTATAGCAGCTAAATCCAGAATGTTGAAAAATACCTGGACAGGCCATCTATTAGATTTAGATTTTGTGCTGTACTTTCTAGCCATTTGATCCGTCATAATTTGGTGTTATTATAAAAAGCAATAGAATTATTCGAACTTAGTAAGAAACTTTTTTGTTGTTTGCTTTTTAAAAATACAATTATTTGATTTGTAAAGCTGCGTTTGCAGGTTTGGGTAATGAATAGTTCCTACTAGTTCTTTTTGATAAAAAAAAACCCTATAAATGGTTAGTGTACTTATTTCATCTTTTCCCAAATACGGAAAATTATTACTTTCAATACTTTATTCCGAACTTATCGGGTTTATTGGGCATATATTGTGTAAATCGGCAATTTTTCGCAAATAGCTGTTCATCAACAGTAACATTTGCACCTAGTTTTGTCTATTTTCTATAAATGCATTCCATACCTTGGAGATGAGAGCAAATTTGTCAGTCTGCAGAACTCCGCTCGCTTCTTTAAAACGAATAAATCGCATAATTCCTGTGAAACGATTTCAACGAATAAATCGCATAATTTGAAACTGTTTTTGTGTTATTTCACTAATATCAGGAAAAACGAAAGAATTATTGAAAAATTAAACCTATTTGCAGTTAGTTCAAGAAAAATAAAAACCTGGAATTTAAAAATTTTGATTAAAGTCTCAAAAGCGGTCATTTGACCGCTCTGGTAGGTTTAGTGTTAAAGGAAGCTTATGAAGACTAGATACTATGGCTGGTAATGAAAATTTAAGAGCTGTTGTTAAAATAAATTCTTAAAAAACTAAAAGATCTATTCTTAAAGTTTTAAATATATTGTTGTGGTTATAATCAAGTACATAGAATTATTTCAAACATTACAAATTGAATATTTGATGAACTGAGAGAGACAAAAAATTTAATGTCTTAAAATTTACTCTTTATTGATATTAAAGAACAAAAGTTATTTTTAAAAAAACTGAATTGTTAATTGTGATAAAAAATTAATTTTTTATACCTAATTGATTATTAAAACCTATTTAAATATTATTAATGCTAAAGAAGTCTCCATTATTATAGAAATGTATTTCACAAAAAAAATATTCATTATTCTTTTTTAATGTGAAATCAAGAGTGAATATCAAATTTTTTTTTTTTAAAAAAAACAAATATATATATATTACACAGACACAATCTCATATGTCCTTAGAACAAAATTAGACTTCATTTTCACAAATAGTGAGATGAATTCCCAAAATTTTTCACATTTGTGATATGAAATTTTACCTCATTCACTTTCACGATTTTTCGTTGACTATTTTTCATCTTTACTGAAGCTTGAATTCAGTTTTGTGTAATAAGCACTTATCAACTTTATGTAATCTTTCAAACCTTTTGAAAGTTTATTTCAGTGAAAAAATAATAGTTCTTAAAAATGCTCATTTATTTAGAATTCACATATATTTAATAGTGTGGTAGAAGTAAATGAGTTATATTTGGATTATTAAAGTATATTACAACTTTATATATAATATTTTAGTTTTTTAGAAAAACCAGACATTTTATATAATACAACCCAATAATATATCAATATTAAAAGTTTTGAGGTATATGTTTATATGGGGTGGCCAAAATAAAACTGAAGAATTCAGATAAATACTTACTTTCTAACTATCATTTAATATGTTTTACTATCCTTAAATCTAATTTGACACATCCTATAATTAGTTACAAGAATGAAGCACAATTTAATCCTAAATCATAATTTAAAGATTAGTTTTGAATTTAATGTTATAGTATAAAAATCAATCATTTTTAATATATGTATGTATATAAATGAGAAAATAGAAAGAGAAAGTAACTATTACAAATATCATAATAAGAGAATTTTTATTATCATCTTACTTAATAACAACATGAATGAGCGTAAAACATATATACCATGCATTCATAAATGCCAGACGCCACTGAAACGTACGTATGTAATAGTGGTGACATTAAATGTATACGCGTATAGAGCTCTAGTTTAAGCTATAAGTAAATTTTATGGAAGCAATTTCCTTTAGCTTGGCTTGTTTAAGAAAAGTTGTGTGAACTACTCGCTCGACTCAACTTGGTTATCTATGATCAGTAAACATGGCGGCTGAAGCAGTCATCCGACTACACTTGAATGAAGTTAGCATACGTCTCTTTCGCAATATTTCTTTCAAATGCGACCACGTTGGCTGCGCGCGAGCAGCCTGAAAAAGCCAACTTCGCGCTTATCATTGTTTGCCATCTGAGTCACTATAAATTACATGTGAACGAGGTTGTCCTGAACAAGAACGTAATACAAAATGTGTTATTCTTTAGACAAAGAGGCAATATTATTCTGGTTTATATATTAACGAGGAGGACTCTATATGTAATGGAAATGTTGACTGTTACATTCATAAATGATTAGCTTGTGCGAATAGTTTGCCTTTATACGTTCATATAAATAAACAATTCATTTGAACAATTTTGATTGATATGTTTTTATTTCGAACTTTACTTCTATGTTTATTTTAAGCTTTGGCACACATTTTGTTATGTATATATTTATATTATTGATCACATCGTTTAGTTTACAATGACCTTTTAATTTTCTTAATAACTTTAGGTTTATTTATATACCTCTGCATAAAAAACAAATCAATGTACTTTATGTATATTGTATATAAACATACAACATACACACATACAAACACCAAACACATATGTATATATGTATGTATATATATATATATATATACAAACATATATAAACATATATATATATATATATATATATATATATATATATATATATATATATATATATATATATATATATATATATATATATGTATATATATATATATATATATAAATATATATATATATATATATATATATATATAAACTATATAGGATCATCCAAATATGACGCCTAGATTTGTGTTTTATTAAAAAGAAACTATACACATGTTTCTTTTTAATAAAACACAAATCTAGGCGTCACATTTGGATGATTCTATATATCATGAAATTTAAAAAAGAAATTGCTGTCGTTTTTTTAATTTGAATTAAGAACACTTGTATTTTTTATTTAAAATAACTATTTGTCAAAATATTTACCTACACGTTGAATTACTTTTACTCGTACTGACAAGAAGATAATTTATAAATTATTTTTTTATAAAATTCAAAACTTTTATTTTCAGAAAACTGAGAAACTTCTATTTTTAATGCAGTATCATCATTAAATTCTTTACCATTCATATGGATATTCGTAAACAAAATAAATGAAAATCTTATGGTGATATTTCAGGTGAATACAGGGAATATAGAAAAATTTACACCTTAAATTTATTATCTTTTCTCTTTTTTTCACCACATGTGACCGAGTGTTATCTTGTAAAAATTAAACTTTCTGACTATTTACCAGGTCTGATTGTTTTTATTACAACGCATTGTGTACTTTTTGTGGCTATTTATTATAAATATCCGTTGTGAGGGTTTGGTCAACTTGTAGACACTTATAATAAATAATTATTCTTAAAATCTACCATACACAAAAAATATATTTTTTGGAATTGATTTTGTTTTAGGTGCTTGTGTAAAAGGACAATTTGATGATACTAAGTAATAAATACGATTATAATTAGAATAAAAAATCCATTTTTCATCACTGATCAAAATTTAATCCAAAAAGTTTGGCATTTTTAGCCGTAAACTAAAAGTTCCAAAAAAGTTAATATACTGTATTTTATTATCGGGAGTAAAAATATAAGAAAATAATTTATTTTATTTCCACTTCTTCCCTATTTCATACAAATATTTTTTATTGTTTCTTCATTTAGTTTGAAGTTTTAGCAAACTGTTGACATTTTAAATTCGATTTTTTCTATTATTCTCTATAGTTCATCGATATTTATCTTCGATAATCTGGCTTTGTTTTCTGCTAATTCATTCTTTGAGTTTTTGAATTACCTCTGGGCCATTATTAATGTAAAACTGTCTCTTTTCCAAAACGATACAAATGTTTCTTGCAACTTCAGCAGAGTTAGAACAAAGTTTATATTTGTAAAGTGAATATGCACGTATTATACTATTTTACAAAGACATTTTAAAAAGTTAAAATTATAATTTAAATTAAAGTTAATACATCGAGTTGCAATGAAGAAACGAAACAAGGTAATACTTTGTTACTCGGTTAATGTGCCTGGAGAAATGAGTTATAGGATATAGGATATAAATAATTCTTGGAATTATAATATTCACAAAAACTACAGAACTTTCTTGGCTACCCAATATATTAGTGAAAGAGAATTTTATTAAGGTAAAAAAATCAATCTCACTAAAAGCGTACGAGTATTTTTTTTTTATATATTTGCATATTTTTTTAAAAAATATTATATATGATAAAATGATGGAATTTTAGCTGGATTTTTCATATTTTAAATATTTAATAACTAGGTTATTTAGGTTTATTAATTAGTGTTTGGTTTTAAAATGATATTTTTGTTTTTTTAATAAATGTTAAATTTTTATAGAACAAGATAGATAGGAATACTTTTGTTCCTGACTATATATGTATATATATATATATATATATATATATATATATATACAACCGTTCCTCAATTTACGCGGGACTTTTTTTATGCAGTATTGATTTACGCGGCACTTTTTATACGCGGTCAGATAGATTTCATTTTATATAATTTTTCATGAAATTTATTATATATCAGAGTGATGCAAATTCTTACTTAAACGTATAAAAGCACAATATAAATATATAAAAGGTTGATTGTTTTGAATTACAGTAGCAATAGTGACACCGAATAAAATTTATCTACTTTTGTTTTCTAAAACGTCATTATTTTTTTGTTAAGCTATGTAAAATAAATATGTATTTCTACAACTTTACTAGCTTTTATTTCCAATATTTTTTCTATTGTACTGACAGACTTAATTAACGCGATTTTTATTCGCGTAAAACAAATCCACGTGAAACGGATACTCCGCATAAATTGAGGGACGGGTATATATATATATATATATATATATATATATATATATATATATATATATATATATATATATATATAAACTAACCAATGTGTTTTATGGTGCGTTCATTAAAAAAATGTGTAATTAAATTTCAGTTGTATGAATGCTGTGAAATAAATTAAATATATTCGTAATATATGTGAAAAGTGAAATTATATATATAAATGTATACACATAAATATATATATATATATATATATATATATATTTACGTACAAATATATAATTAAAGTAATTTTCATTTCTTTTTCCATTTCATAGAACGGACGTGTTATTGTTTATTCAAAGAAACTGAATAAATATAAAGAAAATGATCAAACAAAGAATTTATGTTTATAAAACAAATGTTAAAAATAAAACGACATGAAAAGTTTTTCGCATTATAGAAATATTTCTAAGAATATCGAATAATATTTAAACTTTTTTCTCCGAATTAAACTTATTGTATAATAACTGTTTTAGAATGAATCAAGTAGAAAATTGAAAATTAACTTTCTTAGAATATTTCAACTGATACCAAGAAATCATATCATTTATTTCAAAAAGATAATTGTTTTCACTTTTTTTATTTAGAGAGAATATTGTATATTTCTGAATAAATAAAACTGAATGTAATGAAATGTATTTTTAGGAACGTGAATTATTTATATTTTTAATATTTAAAACCTATTATTACAATTTCAACATTAAAATATATAGCATAAATTAATATTATTACTTACGAAAATTATCTCAGGTATTTAAATAATTAAATATATATATATATATATATATATATATATATTCATATATTTATATATAAATAACTGTAGTGTTAAATTATAAAATAGATAAAAGTTAAAACTCATTATTGAAACATATTTCACAAATAATTAAGTAATGTTTTAATAACGCATCAAATGTATTGTTAACGAATAATTATGTAGACAATTTTTAAGATTAAATAATTGTCTTTTATTAAATGAGTTCCTCTCTCTCTCTCTCTCTCTCTATATATATATATATATATATATATATATTTATATATAGGGTGGCTTAAATAAGTCTAAAAAATAATAAATGATAGAAAGCAAATAAATGTATAGGAGGGTCGTTTGATAAGTATGGTAAAAAGTAAGAAAAACTAAACTGACATATTTTATAAAATTTATTAATTAATTAAATTAAAGAATAAATAAATTTACCATACTTATCAAACGACCCTCGTATGTAAACACTCCAGTTTCATTTGGGCTATCGTATATTTTAATACATATATATATATATATATATATATATAAGAAAATATATATATATATATAAATATATATATAAAACTAAACAAATATATATATAAATATATGTAATTAATTAATTTGAATAAACAATATGTATAATTTTTAATTGTGATAAAATATTTTAATTAGTATGGGAATACTCTTATCAAAAATATATATCAAATCTATATATATATATATATATATATATATATATATGTGTATGTGTGTGTGTGAGTGTTTTTAATTGTGATAAAATTTTTAATTGAATCCCTATCAAAAATTCTATCAAATCTTAAAAAAACACCTTTATCATATCTTTATATATATATACATACATACACAGACACACATACATACACATACACACGCACACACATGTATATATATATATATATATACATACATATATATATATATACATACATACATACATACATACATACATACATACATACATATATATACACCGTCTGGATAACACAGTGGTTTGCACCACCGCGTATCATGCGATAGGTTGCGTTCGATTCCCAGTCGGATAGTCCCTCACTTTCGAGGGTTAAGCATGAAGTTCGCCAACCTAATCTTGTAAAAAAATAACTGTCGAAAAATTAAGGGAGTAAACCACGAATAAAAAATCTTTACCAATCCGCCTGGTCAGTGTTGTGAATATGACCAAATACCAATGAATAGTAGCATTCATTGAGGCTTTAGTCCAATACTGAATTGATATATGGGCTTTTATGATGTGATATATATATATATATATATATATATATTGAATATATTACAAATATTTAAAATTCAAATATATTTGACTAAAAGTATATAAATAATTTTTAACTTTTTAATTTTATTTCGAAAATAAAACTAATTATCACTACAGTAAAAATAATATACTTTCCTATTAAATTAGTAAACAGTACAGTACATATGTAAATATATACAAAAGTTAGTCAATTACAAGTGTCAGATAAATATTAAGGGATTTTTCTGTACATTTTATTAAATTAATATTTTTTAAATGTATAAACAAGTCATTTATCACATAGTTTTTGCTAACATTTTAACAGTTTTATTCGAATTGACAAATTCTTGATTACTATATCGTAAAAATTAGTGAGGAATTTCTAAACCAATTGCACACCAAGTGTTCCATCTCTTTATCATTTTCGAATCACTGTTCTCTCAACGCCTCATGAAATGATCCAAATAAATGTTAATCACATAGCAATAAGTTGAAGCTATAAGAGGGATGTTCGACAGTAATCCAATCCATTTACATTAATTTATTTTAAGTTAGAGCGGCAGTTAAGATCTAGCATTGTCGTGTAAGAATAACATGTTTTTTTCGCAACTTTAACTTATTCCAAATAATGGATTATACACTTCCACGACATCCAAATTTGTATACAAATTTCATTCACCGTTAGTTGTCGATCAGCTTCAATAAGTTCCTAAAGGACTCGAATTTTGTATATCATAACTCTGGTCTTTGGTCGATGCAGATACGCCAAGTTTTGCACGTCATAAATTCCGCCAGTAAACGTCTTATGCTGCGTAAATACTTACATCTTCAATAATGTTTCATTTCCGAACTGTTTATGTAATTTTCAAAAAAACCTCGGTTATTCCCCCTTTTTCGTTCGTTAAAAACTTGATTATAATGCGTTGTGCAACGGAAGTAGGTACTGCTTGTATTTTTATCGTTCTACCTACTAAAGAGATAAATGTGAAATCAAGAGCACGGTAAAGAGGAAGTTAAGACACACCCATTAACATCCCCACTCGATCTTAACCACGAACTTTCTCTTGTTCAGCAATGAGAAAGATAATTCAATTTGTTTTTGATTTATCTCATATATATGTAAAAAATATATATATAAAAAATTAACATTTTATCTTGATACTATACAAAAAAAGGAAAAAATGTTTTATCTTCACTAAAAATCAACATATTTTAAATTATTTTTATAATACTTAAAAGTAATATTATGAAATTAAGAGCGAATTTAGATAGAGTACTATCTATTGTTAGTAACTCAATCTTAACGACATTGTTATAGAAAATAGACATTTAGCGGGATATGAATATTAAAAGGGTTCCTTTATGAGAATAAAGGGTACGATTTTGTGAGAAGGTAATTAAAGACTGCATGGAGAGATAATTATAGTTGATGAACTCAAGATGTTCAACTAGAAAATACAATCTTATCCAATTTACTATTGTAACTAATTCATTGACTTCATTTAGTTACAAAATATATTAAATTATAATAGTTTCAAAATTAAGTTAAACACTTTAACATTTGTAAATACTACATTTAAACATAAAAACTTAATGGTTTGAATTAATGTTTATGTTTTACAAATTAGTAAATATATTATAAAATAAAACTAAAAATATAAATATATATATAAGGCCATCCAAATGTGAAATCTAGATTTGTATTTTATTAAAAGGAAACATGTGTAGAATTTCTATTGTTTCTTATTAATAAAACACAAATCTCGCCGTCAAATTTGGATGGCACTATAATTTACTCACATATCTTAATAACTGAAGATAAGTATCAATATTTATTTTTTCTATTTATGCTAAATTTACTTTAACACAAATTAATTATTCACTCTATCAGAGCAAAATTTTATAATCTTTAATTTTATCAAAATTATTGAATATTTTTTCAAAAATATAAACAATATAATTTCTACATAGAAAACTATACCTGTATATATATATATATATATATATATATATATATATATATATAGACAGAAAGAAAAAGAGAAATTGAAACAAAGCGATTTACTCCACTCTTGAATTTATTTATCTCTAAAAAACATATACACTGTTCGCTAATTATGTTATTTTAGTGTGTATATACACAAATTTGCGCATTTACAAACACACAAGCATACAAATGTACATGCATATATCTCGTATACATATATATATATATATATATATATATATATATATATATATATATATATATATATATATATATATATATATATATATATATATATATATATATATATATTACCGACTGGGTAGCACAGTAGTTTGCATCACCGCGTGTCATGCGGGAGATTGCGTTCGAATCGCAGTCGGAGAGTCCCTCATTTTCGAGGGTTGAGTATGAAGGCCGAAAACCTCATCTTGTAAAAATAACTGTCGAGAAGGGAGTAAACCCCGAATAAAAAAATCTTCACCAATCCGCCTGGTCAGCGTGGTGAATATGACCAAATACTAGTGAATGGTAGCATTCATTGAGGCTTTCGTCCAGTAGTGGATTGATATGGGCTTTATGATGTGATGATATATATATATATATATATATATATATATATATATATATATATAATGGAAAAAAGGCAAATGGAATAAGTTTTTTTAAGGTAAAAAACCTATATTTTAGAACAGAAGAGTTTACACAAAATTATTTCTAATGATCGAAAATAAATTTATCGACGTGATTGGTGTGATTTACATCGATTGTAATGAAATTGTATTATTAATTTTCCAATTTTTGTGTCATTTACATGTTTGTTCTGTAAAATCATATTGTATTGTTATATAGTGCTTTTATAAAATTATATCACATACTTGCATATCGTTTATTTATAATAACAGAATGTAAATGTATAGAAATAGAAATTGTAAAAAAAATGTGTTCATATTTCACCATGACAATATTTTTATGTCTTAAAAGGATATGATACAAATTAATTGATATAATAAGAAATAATATATATCAGCTTATACCAATCCATTGCTAGATAAAAGCCTCATTAAATGTTACCATTCTTAGTTTAGATATGTACAGGTGATCTAAATGAAAGTAAAAGATGAAAAAAAAATAATAAGGACATAAATGTGTGTCTAAATCCTTTAGTTTTATTTAGGTCACCTTATATTCTTACCACGATGGCCAGAAGAATTCGTTTGTTCTTACCACGATGACCAGAAGAATTCATGAAGTTTTTTTCAGATTTTATTTCCTTAGGCAAGTCATCTTCACTTCAGCTAAATAATCTCATCTAAATTATTTCTCTGACTGGATATCAAATGGATTTTTCCATATAGCAGTCGGTGATGAAAATGACTATATCATTGGTCGGTTATATATGTATGTATGTATGTATATATATATATATATAAATGTATATATATATAAATGTATATATATATGTAATAATTATCAACTCCTTTCTATTCACTGATAGATAAGATTTCTCCTAAAACTGTTTATTTCGAATGATATAATGTCTTTTTTCCACTCTATATCGATAATTTTTCTTATGTTTCTGTTCTATCTATCCGTAGATCTCTTTCTCTCTCTCTATATATATATATATATTGTATCATCAGAAGTGAAAACTTATAATCACTTAAAAAAATCATCGTTCATATAAAAAAATGTATTTTATTTAAAAACTAAGTTTTGCGCTCCTGATTGGACACTGTATATATAGGCTGTTACTTAAAGCATAATAGAACTTTAAATTAAATTCCTTTCGAAAGTTCAATCTAAGCTAAAAACACTCTTCACTATATATTTTTATACACACACACACTCACACACACACACACACACACACATATATATATATATATATATATATATTAGGTAACCAAGAAAGTTCTGTCGTTATAGCGTACAATAATTCCAAGAATTGGAGACAATGATTGAAACAAATTCCAGTTTAACGTGTCAACAGTTTGTAGAATTGTTCAAAGTAAATGACGAAACAATACGGAAGCATTTACTCAAAATAGGAAAGAGGTGGAAATTAAGTAAATGGGTACCACACGAATTAATTGTCAATAACAAATTACAGCGTCTTATAATCTGTACATCTCTTACTTCACGACTAAAATCATAGAACTTTTTGGATCAAATTTTGACCACTTATGAAAAATGGATTATATATTCCATCTACAAACGTACTCACCGCTGGCTTTCATTAAGTGATCCTGATACACTAAGTCCTAAAGGAAAGTTAACACTACGAAAACTTCTTCTCTGTGTTTGGTGGACTTCAAAAGGAATTATTTACTATGAATATCTATGAGTTGGTGAAACCCTCACGGTAAACATTTACTCGTATAGTGAACAACTTCAACGAGCACACGATGCATTACAACAAAAACAGTCAGCACTGGTAAGTTGTAAAAAAGTTTTATTTTTCCTTCGACCACAGGTTTCAGTAGAAACCAGAACAAACATGATGAATTTAAAGTGAGAAATTCTCTCCAATCCCAAATATTCCCCAGATATCACCATCAGATTATCACCTATTTTTATCTTTGGACAATCATATGCGTGGTAAAAAGTTTAATAAAGAAGAATTAAAAATGGAGGTGTCTACATTTTTTGAAAATAAAAATAATCAGTTTTATAAAAATGGAATTTATAAATTATCTTCTCATTGGGAAAGGGTTGTTCAATGCGAAGGTGGATATTTTGATGAATAAAGTTATATTATGTAAAAATACACAAGTGTTTTTTTCTCAATTCAAAAACGATAGAACTTTCATGGTTACTATATATAAAGGTGTTTTTTAGGATAGATAAAACTTTCGATAGAGATTCAATTTAAAGTTCTATCACGCTTAAAAAAACACCTATATATAATATATTCACAAATCTGTCTATTCAGCGTAGTAAGTGCAATCAAGTACTAGAAATTGGTAAGAGTCAATAAGATTTTTTTCCTAGTAATGAACTAATATAAGCTGATATGATTTTTATTAGAAAATATTAGATATTGGAGATGTTCTTTTTATAACTAATTTTGTCGTGTATATATATAGCGCAAAACTTAATTTTTAAATAAAATATATTTTTTTATGTAATCCAAATGTGACGCCTAGATTTGTTTTTATTAAAAATATTAAAAAAAAACTATACACATGTTTCTTTTTAAAATAAAACACAAATCTAGGCGTTAAATTTTGATGTACTTATATTTTATCATCTCTTGGTCTTATTTTATTATCGAAAATAATTATTTTAATTTATAATAACATTTCCACTTTTGGGTCTTAATACTCAGGTATAGGATATTATGTTCTTATCATCAGCAGCCTTTTTTATTCACTACTAATGAAACCTTTTCCAAAATTTTCTACATAGACCAATTCAATAACTTTCTTTTCTAGTCTATTTTTAAGATTTTTTTTGTCTCTTTCCATTTATAAATATATATATATATATATATATATATATATATATATAGAGAGAGAGAGAGAGAGAGAGAGAGAGAGGGTCATCCAAATGTGACGCTTAAATTGGTGTTCTATTAAAAAGAAACTATCTACATATTTCCTTATATATATATATATATATATATATATAAATATATATATATATATATATATATATATGTTGATATATGAAAATAATATTTAACTATATTCTAATAAAATCTGTTACATAAACTTCAATTATTCTAATTCATTTGAATAATGTTTATGTCGTTGGAACCAATTTCAATAGTTGTTTAATTAAAGTAGTTTTCAGTAGAACAAGTTTGGAATATTATTCGCAACCAATGAATTAACCAACATTGAATGAGTAACGAGTGGGATTATTAAAACGATTTTTTTGTCGTACAGATGACACAAAACGTATCAACGATATTGTTTTTGTTATTGCTTTGTCTGCACATTACGCTTGGCTAGACGCGATGCAAACTGAATAATAATTTACTACGATATGACTATCTTTTGTACGTCTGTCTGTGCAGTGCGTCGCGAGTGAAGACAAAATGTTCAGACCCCGTTAGAACGTATAACATAAGGCATGGCTTGCTTGTTATTTATCATTTTCATTCATGCGAATATCTTGACAAATAACATATACGCCGGTAAGAAAAGGACAGAGTAAGAATTTTATGAAACATTCTTATATATCTGATCTTTTTTTCGCACGACTTACAACATTTGAATGCCGTTAGGGGGCGTTTTGTAGCAGACGAAATTTTGCACGCATCGATGATTTTGATTGATTTTTCGTATAACATGAAAATGGCCTTAATGTATTTATCAAAGAAGCACGCGGTTCACTTGACACTGTGTCTCTCTGATTTTGATGTACGGCTTTTCGGATGTGATGTTTTCCATGTCGTCAATTTGAACCGCTAATGGTTTGTACGTATGTGCCATGGTTACGTTATATTATCGTTCGTTTTTTTACGTATTCCAATAAGTCACTTAAATGTCATTAAAAAAATAATACTGTATCAATCAACATCTTAAATCCATCATAATATTCATTACTAGAATTTTAAATATATATTATTCTCGTATACATATATTTAATAACTTTAAACTACATTCTTTAATTTATTTCATCTGTCATTTATCTCTCTCTCTCTCTCTGTATTTCATGTATATATATAAAGAGAGAGAGAAAGATAGAATTTTCCAATAATCGCTTCAGAAGTTTAGATAGAAATAAAACAAAAAGTATTTAAATAACATTTTATTTATTTCTTTTTATTTTAAAGCATATTCCATGGCATTAATGATGGAACACAATTTTACTTATATAACCACCACAACTTCACATGATATAGTGCATTCGTTTAGTTCAATTTTTAGTCACTCTTTGATTAATTGTGGTCCAATTTCATGATCTACACGTTCAAAGTTTATTTTTAATGATTCTGTTGTTTGAGGTTTATCAGCATACACCAATGATTTCACATAATCCCACAGAAAATAATCCAAAACGAAAGTGAAATAATGAAGTCATTTAACTTTTGTTTCAATAAATTTATTGAAATTTTTACAATTTCTAAACTTTTTTTAGGAGTTAAACGTTCAATGATAATTTTATTGAGTACAAATGTCAAAATGAGTTTAAAAAAATTCAAACATGGCTGCCACCAGCTATCAAAATTTTGACATTCTTATTAGAAAACCATATGTTTATGTAAATTATAATTAAATTCCATTTTAAACTTTTTAGATATTAAAATAAATATAAAAATACCATTTAATGAGCTAATAATAATTTATTAAAATCAATAATCATAAAAAAATACTTGATAATTCTCTTCAATTAGATTTTCTAATGGAGCTAATCATATCACTTAATTTTCAATATACAATTTTATAAAAATATTAACACATATCTAAATTTTGATATTTAAAATAAAACAATGAATAAATATTTATCAAGTGCATTTAATTAAACACATACGAAAATATATACATAAAAATGTTATTTTGTGTAATTCGATAAGTTCTAATGAAATATCATCAAAGTAAATTTAATATTATAATTGACTAAACGTATTTCAACCTCTCCGTAAACTAATTGAGTAACTCTGGCGGGAATATTCTCTGTGTATAGTATGGGAATGCGTTACAGCATTCACCTTTGTCACTAAAAGCAAAGGGTTACATCTCACATGGAAGCACTCAGCGTAGTTGCATGAAAGTACAATTAATGTAATAGTTTTCTCATGTCGGCCGGTATAAGGGAGACGCTTTCAACCAGTCTTCCGAACCATTCTCTTGCATCCTTTTATCCTATACAACATCATTCGCACGAAATATACGAAAATAATTCCTTCGAGTTCGTACTGGATGCTGTTGTTCCTATCTGATGATTAACGGCGGAACTTATTCACTAGATAACAAATATCTATGAGTTTTGTTAGAACGTCAAATGCTTATAGAAATTCCTTTCCATACGTAAGTGTATTTATATTATATATTATTTCAATGAGTAGCAAATCCACGATTCAAATATTTTAATTGAAGAAAATAATATGAGTTTTATTTTATTTAAATTCAATAGAAGATATTTATTATTTTTTTTAAATAGAAAAATATGTTTTTAAATACTAATTTAATTAATTTTTAAAACCTTCTTAAGTACATAAAATAACATCTAAACTTAATTAAAATTGAAAACATTTTAAAAAATATATGAGAAGAAAAAGAACATATCTTTTTTTATAATATATATATATATATATATATATATATATATATATATATATATATATATATATATATATAATTATTAATATTTAGACACTGAAATTTATTTGTGAAATATGCAACCTAATTTATTACATTTTATGCTTTTAACTTTTTAACTCATTTAACTCTTTTTTTATCTTGTAAACAATCAAAACTTTATTTTGTATAAAATTTAATTGTTATGTTATTTGGTTGAATCATTTAACACGTTCAATGTTGCGCTAATATTACATGAATTGCCCAAAGCGTTGGAATTAAATTGTTATTATGCGATACATATAGCATCGCCGGTCACTGGTGAACCCCGCGACGCTGCCGACAAATTGAATGCCGGTCACCGGTGACCCCCATGCAATTCAATGTGTTAATAATTTCTGTTTTTGAATAATCTCATTCATGGTTACGTATGAATATATTTTTCTTTTGATATATTAGAATTTAAATATAAGTAAATTATAAATTATTTTTGTATAAATTACATCTGGAGAAACACAAAACATTTGACTTAAAAAAATATTTAAAGTTAATAATAGTTCTAACACTAAACTTTTTAACTACGTAAGGTGCACAAAAAAATATAATAGTGGGTATTGACTATCACAATGACGGCCGATGAAAGGATGAATTCTGATAATAAATTCAAAGCTGAAGAGTTTAAACTATTGAGTTGAGTCATAAATAATTTCCGTTTTTATATGTGAACTTTAATTTTTATTAAAAAAAAATAAAAACAATTCTACTTTAATCAGTTATATATTCGCCATTGTTTGCAATGACTTGTTGCCATTTGCTAGGTAACTCTTATATGCTTTTTGAATAGAATTCTGATGGTTTTGATTTTAAAAAGTTTTCAACTAACCTTCGAACTTGGTTCTCATTGAAAAAATTTGTGCCCCACAAAGCGTTCTGCAGCGGTCGAAATAGATAATAATCGGATGGTGCCAGAATTGGTGAGTATGGCGGGTAAGGGAGAACTGACCATCTAAGCTTCAAAATTTTTTTCTGCATTTCTTTTACTGTATGGTGTCCTGCGTTGTCATTGAGGAGATTAACTTTTTCTTATTGACGAGCGCAGAATATTTTTCGATCAAACTTTGGTAAACACGCTGCAGCTATTGAACGTACAATTTTGCATTTATTGCTTCATTCCGGTTTAAAAGCTTAAAATAAATAATTCCACATCAATCACCACACATACAATATTATTTTTCTTCCATGAAGCTTAGTCTTTAAATTCGCTTCTAGAGGCTTATTCTTATCTACCCACTGTCTTTTGTGTAAAACGATGTCGTATGTAAACTTTCCATCGATAGTAATGATTTTGTCCAGAAATTGGTCATTTATTTGTCTTGAAAAAAGATTTGTCGATGTCTATAAACGATCTGCTTTATTTTTTTCACTAAGATCGTGTAGAACTCAAACAACCAGCTTGCTGATCTTACTCATTTTTTCTAAGTACCAATATATGGTAGACTGTGAAGTGTTTAACTTGTCTACTAATTCTTGAATAATTTGACGTGGATTGCATTTCACTAATGATTTTAGAGTTTCTTCATTAAAGTCCAAAGAGCATCCTGGTCTAGGTTTATCTTTCAAAGACGTATCTCCAGAACGAAATTTTGCAATTTTTTTACATATATACCGCATATTTTTTATTTGTCACCGTAGTATTTTTCCTCTGCTTAAACTTCTATAAAATTATATGGCGAATGTGCACTTTCGATCCTTCCATTTTACAGCCAATAATTTATTATTTTAATATGATGTATGAGCTATCACTACCATAACAAGAATGAGCATTACTGACTTAATTCAAACAAGCAAAAAAATTTCATATGTGATGAATCATTAAAATGAGTAATTATTTATGACTCAATTCAATATTTATAATATGAAACAAATGAAAAATATTTTGTGTTACAAATGAATTTATACTTTCTAATAATTTATAATTGGATATAATATTATATATAGGTCATCAAAATGTGATGCCAATATTTGTGTCCTATTAAAAAGAAACTACACTCATATTTTCCTATACATACGTTTCTTTTTAATAAAACAAAAAACTAGATGTCACATTTGGATGACCCTTTATATTCAATAAATAAGGAATTAAAATATTTTAAATAAAATAGTAGATTTCTGGATAAAAAATGTTTCAATTTAAAAAAAATAATATTTATAATTTACATTAAAATTAACAAATATTAAATAAATTTAAATTTTTAAAACTTGTATGAATTTATTCATACCAAACACCATTATTTTATTTTTTTAAAAAAACATGAAAATTATTAAATGTATTGTAGTATTATAAACTGAATATATTTTGTTGTATAAAACAACAATGAGCGTACAATATTAAGTTTACAATAGCATAGTAAAGTAAATAACAAATCGATTTTTAGACCTTTAGAGAGAAAAACTCATTTCACAAAATTGTTTATCCAAGCTAGACTTTATGTTACTTCAGTACGAGAGATTAAAACTTTACTAAAACATTTAAATAAACTTGTATATTTACGTGATATATATTTTGTTTTGGATATATATTTTATTTTCAATTACATTTGTGAAATATACACCAAACTAAACAAATAAAAAATTTAAGCGGTATAAAATTTATTTTTAAACAATTTTATGTATAAGAAAATATACTTTTAATTCAACAAATTTATTTATATATATATATATATATATATAAATGGAGAATTTAATAGTAGTATATCTAGCTCGTTAATAAATAATAATTTTTCATTAGTAAAAAATATTTTTTAAATATGTAACTAACTGTATTTCTTGTTTTGGAACCGTGGTTGATTCACTTTACACAAATGAATTTTAACCCCAACACCACAATAGTTTAAAGTGTTCAATAATCATTTATTGTTTACTTATTTTTTATAATTATATAGTCTATAATTATATCGGCTAATGCATTTCGATGGCGACGCCATCATCATCAGAGCCTTTCTGTTAAACTCTAAATGTAAATAGGTTTTTCAAATTATATATAAGGATAATAAATTACAAATTACAGCTTTGCACTACAATTGATTTAATTTTTATTGCCTTGAATATTTAGTTCGAAAATTAAACATATTTATTTGTCAAAATATTCAATAAATAATTATTAAACATAATTCTACTACGGATATTTAAATAGTTTTAGCATTTAATTTATTGAAAAAATGCTGAATGATATAAAAATGTTAACTTTTTTATCAATATGAAACTAAATGATATAAGAAAAGAGCATAAAATTGTTAACTTTTTACTAAAAAGTAATTTATTTAGACTATTAATTAACTTTTAAACCATTATCTTATTTATATTATTTTAATATATCTTTATTCACCCTAGAATTATTTTTTTTCATTTTTCTCTCTTTGAAGTACAATAAACAAATTTTTATATTATAAAGACGTCAAAATGTGTGATTAAATATAAGTATATAAAGAAAAATTAACATAGCTGTGAAATGTGGTTAAAAATAAAATTTTGGAGGATAAAGGAATAAAAAAAACTTAGATTGTGAAAAATGCTGTTTAGAAATTAACACATGATTATGATTAAAAAAAAGTCTTTATGTTATATATATATATAGGGTTTTTCAAAAAGAATGTCAAAATTTTGACATCTGGTGGCAGCCATGTTTGATTTTTTTAAGCTCATTTTAACAATTCAACTTAGTATATTTTGGCAAATTATAATAAAACTTTTAATACTTCAACAAAGCTTAGAAATTGTAAAAACTTCAATAAACTTATTGAAACAAGAGATTTATGAATCTATTATTTCACGAAATAGACACATTAATTGGCAACCAAGATCATTGATTTAACTCCATTGAATTATTTCCTGTGGGGTTATTTGAAATTACTGGTGATAAATCACAAACCACAGAAGTATTAAAAATAAACTTTGAATGTGTAATTCATGAAATTGGACCACAATTATCTAAAAGAGTGACTAAAATTGGACTAAACGAACGCACTATGTTCAGCGAAGTCGTGGTGGTCATATGAGTGAAATTTTGTTCCATCATTAATACTATAGAATATGATTAAAAATAAAAAAAAACTAATTATTAAATACTTTTTGTTTTATTTCCATTTTAATTTCTGAAGCATTTATTGAAAATTCCCATACATAAAATGAAAAAATATATTATTTAAGTAATAATATATTGACAATATTTTGGCTTTGTTTTAACATTTAGGTTATGTAAATTAAAAGAATAATTACCATTCAGTTTTATTTTATTTATTTTCTTTAATCAAAGAACTGAATTTTCAGAATATGCTGGATTTCAATATTTAAAATTAGCAGAAAAAACTAGTAGCTAAATATTTTACACACTTACCTCACTTATTTATTATTATTCTATATAATGTTCAAGATATCTTTTTCAACACATATATAATGAGTTTTTAATATCGACCTCTAATTTGCCAATCTTTTTTATTCTTAAAATACCTTTACTATTATATATTTCATATCTTTTCTGTTTGCTGCGATTATGACCTGATTATTCACAAAAATTATAAATATAGATTCTAAATTATTATTTCCAAATTTTTTTATCCATTCACAATATATTTATCAATAAATACTATAAATTTATATAGATATTAACTATGGATTATTAGAAAACTTTATACAGATTTTCTTCATAAAAAATACTTTTCTCTGAACCATTTTATTATTATTTGGTTTAATGTGAATAACTAACTGACTTAAACTTAAAAATAATTAGAAAAAAACTACATAGATTATCTAAACTAAATCTGTTCTTATAGAATTTAATAATTAATTTTGAAAGTATTCTGCTCATTTCGAAACTTTACTTTACTAACAAAGTATTTTATTGTCTTTAAATTTAACTTACAAATTACTTAATATTAAATATTGTTTTTTATAAAAAGATATAGATTTTATTCTAGTATTTTGTTATGGAAATGTTTGTGTATTCAATATAAAAAAATAATAGAGAAGAAAAGAATATTAATTAAAAATGTCACTATTTTTATTTTATACATATAAATATTAAATAAAATTACAAAAGAACTCTTGAACAAAAAATACACACGTTAAAAATCAATAAACATTTAAAATGTTTGATAGTATATACATTATTGATTCTCTTTTATACAGACATATTATTCATAACTTGAATAAAATATAAGTAAAAGAGTCTAGATCACATATTTCCCTCATACACATTCAATTTCATTACAATTCCGCCAGTTTGATATGAAATAACTCCCTCATACATGTACCTTTTCAAAAGAGTCGGATATTTATTTTTACATATACTCTACAACAAATAAGCAAAAGAATATATACATTTTCCCCTATATGAAAACCATTTTGAACGCAACTTGATAAAGCAACTTCATTGATATATGCCAACATTCAAACGCAATCCCTGTCAATACGACCGATGTCGTAATATTCAGTTTTTTCCCCTGTCTGTCGGACCACATTACACATTTTCCGAGGACTGCGAATGTTGTCCCAATCCACAGTTGACTTTATATGCTGTTCGGTATATGGAGCGCCTATCGCCTCTCCGTTTGTTGTACCCTTTCGAAAACTTACTGCCCTTTTTATGCGCATTTATTCCCGTGTTTATGCGATCGTGAATTGTCTTTAGACTTCTCAACGACTAGCACCAACTGGATGCCAGTCGCACCCTTCGCCTGTTGGTTAGCTATGCTGTCACCATAGCAAGGCAAGTGGAGTGTTCTATAGATTTATTTATTGTTATATTATACTTAGAGTAAGTTATAACTAAAATGCGAGGAAACGAAATAGATGTATAAAACATTTTTCTGTATATCTTGATATTTTATAACTCACTATAATATTTCATTCATATAAATTGGTTTTAATTAAAACGAATCAATGAATATAATTTAATTATTTTAATTAATTATTGAAAAGGTTATTTGTTCAATTAAATATATATATATATATATATATATATATATATATATATATATAATATATTATGCATTTACATTTAATTATTATTAATTATTTATTCTTTAGCAATCTTTACATAGAAATAAAAATAAATAACTGATTTTTTTAAATAAATAAATATAAAATTATAAACTTTTAGATTTTTGAGATAAAAATTTAAAAATATTTTTAAAATTAAAAATATTTGCCTAATTGTTCTTTAGGAATATTTATTTATTAACAAATTAATCAAACAATATATATATATATATATATATATATATATATATATATATATATATGCCTTTGTAATTTATACATGATATATATATATATATATATATATATATATATATATACAAATTTAAAAATTTCAATTTATTAAATATATAGAATATTAATTATTTACTCAAATTGTTTGAATCAGATTTTATACCCAAAAAATTAGAAGACAACTCGTTCTCTCTCTCTCTCTCTCTCTCTCTCTATATATATATATATATATATAGGTATAATAAATAGAGAGAAATATAAGAAAAACATAAAAAACTGATATAACAAACATAATTTAGATAATAAGAAAAAAAGCCAATATTATAGAAATAAACAAATCATGTTAGCAACAATGAGGAGATGGAGAGATTATAAAAACGATTTTTATTAAACTAAAAGTATATACTTATTTATAAATAAAAAGTATAAAAAATTTCTCAATAACTCAATAATATAATTTACACATTTAAAAAAAATGCATTGACAATGATGAAATTGCTATTGAAATGTGCATCACCCGATATTGTTATAAACAAAATGTGAACAATAAGTGATTATTAAACACTTCATAATCATTGTGGTGTTGGGGATAAAAATCATTTGTGTTAAACAATAAATTAAATATTTCATAATGACAAATACTTAGAAATAATTTTTAATTTACAGAGAGAAATTGCAATTATATAAGAAAAGTTTTTATTCGAATATAAGAAGTTAAAATAATAATATAAAAGATTTATTTAAGAAAAAGGAAAAATAATATTAAATTGAACTAATAACAAAAATTAATATTTTATTAAATTATCTGTTCTTCTTTTTTTAACGAATATAAGAAAAAAAACATTTCGTATTTTTTATCATATATTTATTGAAAAAATCATAAATATATTTTTCTGGTGTTTTGATAATTTTCCGGAAAATAAAGTTATCTTTTTAATTTTAGTTTTTTAATGAAATTTAAAATAAAAAATTAAATTTCGTTTAAAGAAACTAGTAAGTAATTCTAAATAAAAATGCATGTAAGAGATATACACATAATTTGACAGAAACATTACAAAAATTGTCAGTATGGAGGGAAAAAAAGCAAAATCTTTGAAAATAGAAACATTTAACCCTTTAACTGTTTAATTTTGTTTCGAAAAACTTTTTCTGCCTGCTTAATTATTTTCCAGCGAAGACAAGTATACTCGAAATAAACAGAGTAAAATGTTTCTGCCTATAAAAGTAGGCAATTATGATTAAAAATCAAAAGTTGCGTGTTGGTTTCTTAGAAAATATATATTTTTTATTTATAAATATATATTTTATAAATATTTATTTTTTAGAAAATATACAAGCTATTGTGTATTAAAATAAATAAGGTTGCCAGACTAACGAATATTCTAAAATGTACATTTTTTAAAAGATCTTTATTTGCCCTTTTTCAGGGAAAAAAATTACAGTTGATTCGTTTAATAATAATACGAATGCGATTTTTTTTATCTTCACGACGAGTATACTTGACATTATGTGAAAAATTTTCGTTTCGCTCTGACGAGTATACTCGACATAAACAGTTAAAGGGTTAAGAGAAGCTTGTGAGAAGAAATAAATATAATTGTTTTTTTTATAAAAATAATTCCCCCTCCCTCTGTATATAATTTAGGGTTTTCCAATAAGAATGTCAGAATTTTGACAGCTAGTTGTAGCCATATTTGAATTTTGTTTAAAGTCAATTCTGACATTTCAACTCAGTATAGTTTGGCAAATTATCGTGGAATATTTAACACTACAACAATGCTTAAAAATTGTAAAAATTTCAATAGACTTATGAAACAAATGCTTAATGAGTCCATTATTTCACGAAATGGACCCATCAATTAGTCACCAAGATCATTTGATTTAACTTCATTGGATTATTGTCTGTAGGGTTATGTAAAATCATTGGTTTATGCCAATAAACTGCAAACAAGAGAAGTATTAAAAACTAAAAATTGAAGTGTAATTCATGAAATTCGATCACAATTATGTGAAAAAGTGACTAAAAATTTGACTGAATGAATGCCCTATATCAAGCGAAGTAGTGGTGGTCATATGAGTGAAATTATATTCCATTGTTGATGCAATAAAATATTCTTAAAAAATAAGTAATTAATTAAATACTTTTTGTTTTATTTCCATTTAAACTTCTAAAGCACTTATTGAAAAAATATATATAATATTTTTAACGTTTATTTAAAATTATATGAAAATTTTTACTGCAATATTTATTTCATCAATTATTGAAGTAAAATATCTCAATTATTTCACATAAATTAATTATTAATCTCAACACTATAAGATATTAGAACATGTTTAATAATTACTTATTTTTCACTTTGTTTTCTTATAATGACAGTAAGTTAGTCCGCAATTCGATGGCGATGTCATCATTGGCGGAGGTTGTATTACATATTTAAAAGTTACAGTTTCAACACAAAGGGCCTTTCCACACTAGTCAACATGCATACAGTATTCACGACCCATTACCACTTGTCTTACACGCTCTTACTTACCAGAAAACTGATTTTTTTAGGTGGAGGAGTTTGTCGATAAGAAGGTGTGAGATCAGCGGTAATAGGCGTGAATATTGTACGCATGTTGACTAGTGTGGAAAGGCCCAAATAGTAACAAATGGTTTCTTTATATTATTAATTGTGTAATATAAATATTATTATTAAGTTGTGTAATATGTAATGTCGGATTATTATATCAGAAATAAAATATAAATCCAATATTTCATATCAAATACCCTAATATTTATTATAGTGATTTCCACTTTATTTTGAAACTTTTATTAAAATTAAAATTTCATATTTATATTTTTATTTTAAACTAAAAAGTATTGAAATTAATTTTCCTTGTGAACTTTTTAAAAAAAATTATATGAGTACATATAATTTATGAATAATTTAGAAATATAATTGTAAACATTTCTCTATAACCATGGTGTGCTTTTTTATGAGAAAAAAATAAAAATAAATTTTAAATTTGGCAACAGTCAAACACAAAATAATCTTTTGTCAATAAAATAAATCTTTAGTGAATAATAAGTGAATAAAATTTTATATCTACAGTAATATAAATTTTAAATATTAAAACGTGTATATATATATATATATATATATATATATATATATATATATATATATATATATATAATACATAAATTGAAAGATAATAACCTGTTTTCGTACCTAAAAAAATATATTCACAATTTTCTTTATATGAAAGATTTTTTTATAAAATGGAGAGAAATACTGAATGATATTAAAAACCTATTGAACTATTTATTGCTCTTAGAAATATCTTTATTACATACGTTTTTTTTAATCCAATATCAATCTTAACCTGTTCAAATTACTACCATTCAATAAGTTTCTATAAAGAAATTGATCATAATATATATTGGGAATAAAACACTTTTTCAACGAACGAGAAAATCTAACAAACTATAACAATAAAAGAGATATAGAAACGACGACGTCTGGTCTTGTGTAGGAGTATGCAATAAAATAAATTACTTCTCTAGATCTGAGACCTGCTGGCCGGTGATCGATGAGTGCTTGCAAGAGTAGATGTATCATTTTTGCGATTTCTATTTGATTTGTGCAGCTAAAAGGAAATAACTAGAAACGGTCAGGAAACTAATAATAATAATTACTCGATGTTATCTTTAATGAAACATTTTGGTTCGGAAAAACGACATGATTGATTATTGTTACCATCAGGGATGTTAAAATTATTTCTATACAGAAATATGATTCAAGAATATAAATCAAATATACATACAGACATCCATTTAATTATATATATATATATATATATATATATATAATATGTGTGTGTATATATATATATATATATATATATATATATATATATATATAAAATAATTATATAAATATAATTTAAATATATATGTAAATAATTATAAATAAGATTTAAAATATAATAGTAAAAGTTTAAATAACTCGGATTATATTATGAAATAAAAAATGAGCTATTTATATAAAAGGTTAATAAATATAAAAAAAAATATTCTAACTATAATTTTTTTTTAAAATTATTGAAAATACAAATGAAATGAAATTTTCTATTTTCATTACATAAATAGTATGGAGTAAATTTCTTTATTTTTATATTACCCTTAAGATTACAGTTCGTTATAGGTATTTGCAAAAAATAATTTTGGTATAAATTCACATTTTTCATAAAATTTTATAATTACTGATATTATTAATAAATAATGGCTTTAAATCATTTTAAGTACAAACATATTATATAGGAATCATCCAAATGTGACGCCTAGATTTGTGTTTTATTAAAAAGAAACAAAAGACACTATACTCATATTTCCCTATACATCACCCTATGCACATGTTTCTTTTCAATAAAACCAAAACCAGGAGCCACATTTGGATTACCCTGTATATATAAGGTGTACCGAAAAGTTCTGTTTGTTTAGCACACAGTAATTTTACCCATGTAGAAAAATCTTTTAATGGAAGATATTTGACTCATTTTTTACAGTTTTATATTATTATTATTGATGCCTTCCAACACATAAATTGATTGCTAAGAACAGGCAGGCTCGTGTAAATGTTAGTTTGTTTCTACTTTTATTGAAAAGTATATTTTACCATGGAAGAGTGAGAGAAAAATGTCTGTTAGTAAGGTTTATTTACGACTAAAAATGATTCAAGAAATTAGAATGGAGACTCCAATTTTAAAGACGAACCACGTTTTGGAAGACTTGTGATCGATGATGACAATCTTCATAATATTTTGGTCAAAGATCAATTTGTGTCCTTTGTTATTATTATTTAAATGTCAATATTTGTTCCACATAAATTGATTGCTAATAACAAGCAGGCTCGTGTAAACGTTAGTTTGTTTCTACTTTTACACAATAAAAATGAATCATTATTAAAATTCCTTGTAACTGAAGACGAAAAATGGATTACATATGAAAATACAGTATATAGATAAACATAATTTTATGCTGGTTAAACCGCTCCATCAACAACTGAACCGAGTTTAAGTGTAAAAAAGAGAATATTGTTTATATGATAGGATATGATAGGGCCAATTTATTATGAATTTATGAAACCAAAATAAACGATTAATTCTAAAAAATATTATCAAAAATTGGATAATTTTTACAAAACACTTAAAAAAGGAGTCGAAATCCAGTTAATAGTAGGCAAATTATTTTATTTTATGACAACGTAAGATCACATGTTACTTTAACAAGTCCAAAAAAATAGTGAAACTTGATTTGGATTTTCTAAATCACTCAAAATATTGTCCAGATATAGTACCTTCTCACAAGTATTTATTTTTGGATATAAAAGAATTATTAAATGAAAAAATCATGAATATGAAGATCTGAAAAAGAAACTGGATGAATATTTAACTTATAAGAATGAGTAATTTTATCAGAAATAAATCCAAAAGCTCTCAAAATAAGAAGTGGTAATGAAAAATTATTATTAATTAAATATTAATAAAATTTATTATTTTATTTTACTTACAAAATGGGCAGTACTTTTTTATAGACATATAGAATATTTATTTATATATATATATATATATATATATATATATATATATATATATATATATATGTATATATAATATATATAATAAAATATCGTATAATTAGACATGTAGGAAAAGTTGAGTATTGTAAAAAATATATCTTATTTATTTATATAAAAGTTTTTCAATATTTTATATAAACCAATCAAAATATTATCCATTAAAATATAGCATGTGAAAATATCACATTTTATATGTTTTATTTATTACTAACATTGTATATAAGAGTATTTGTAAAATTTATAGAAACAGATTTTAACTTTATTCATTTTTCCACATATTTTTTTGTGAAAATAAAGTGTGAATGAAATTATATAATAGTAAAAAAAATAGAATTGAATTTATCTAGTCTAGTGAATAACTTCTGTCAAAATGTTTTCAAAAATTGTTATGGAATTGTATGCCATATGTCAGTTTTTCTTCTTGTTATCCGACAAATGCTTACTGAAAACAAGCTACGAATAGACCATCTGTTACATCTGTCCAGATTTTCTATACAATGATTTTACATATTTTCAATTCTGATCTAGTTTTTGTTTGAATAACTTTCATAGTTTAATCCTGTTTATATATATATATATATATATATATATATATATATATATATATATGTGTGTGTGTGTGTGTGTGTGTGTGTGTGTGTGTGTGTGTGTGTGTGTGTGTCTATGAGTATGTATTAATACAAATTTATTTCAATGTGTTTTTTCTAAAAAAAACTTACATCAAACAAAAATAAACATTAACATTTTTTTGGAATAATGTTAATAAGTAAGTTTTAGAGTTAATAGATATTTTTTTATAAAATATATCATATTCATTTTTGGAAAGAAATGTTATAAAACACAATATCAGATATTATTCAAAATTATTACTTTTAATGGTTAATCATTTTTTTTTATTTATTAAGTACTTTTATGTATTATTTTAGGATAATTGTTCCTAATTCTTACTTGTGCAGATCAAAAAATGTCTGGTGTGACAAAGAAAACAATTTTAGATTAAACTGATATTTATTTTTTATATAATCTGTTTTGAGTTGAGTATATTTAGTTCAACGCTTTTCAAGAACTTTCATTTCTTTAGTAAAATAAGTATTGTCCAAACCCTGAAATTATCTACTAACAGTTTTAATCACTTTAGTATGTAATAAAAAAAATTCCACTCAGATATTTCTTAAGATTTATAAACAAAAATATCAGAGGGGCAAAATCTGGCGATGCATATTAAGTAATTTCAATCGTAATTTATGCAGTTTTTCTGTTGCAATTACCGACTTGTATAATGGTATATTATCCTGGAGTAACAGAACTTTTTTTTACCAAATGAGGTCTTTTACTTTTAATTTCGTCTTTAAAAAGATACAATAACTATACAAAATTCTAGCATGTTATTGTTGTTCCTTCTATTTAAAAACCATTATAACCTTTCTGACTGATAGAACCGTTTTTATCTTCTTTAGAACTAGTACATCACGTGATGTCACTCTTTTGACTATCGTTTTGTCTTTAGTGCATAATCATGAATCCATATTTTATTGAAAGTCACGAAATAATGCAAAACATATTTTTTAATATGCTTAAATGTATTTAAACGTTACTAATAAATAGCCATTTAAACTAGGTTTTGTTCGATTATCAACAAACATTTTACTTATCAAGAAATGAGTTTTCTCATACCTAAATGGTCATATAAAATGCAATATATATGGCCAAAATAAATACCTGCAGTCTTTGCTATCTCACTCAACTTCAATCTGCGACCATTTACCACAATTCCGTGGAATTTTTTAATGATTTTTTTATCGGTTTCTCTTTTTAGCCTTCTTGAACGTTTATATGACCTGTTTAAATTCAGGGATCAAATTAGCAACTTTTGCATTTAAGAAAGCAGACTCGCCATAAATTACATCTAATTCGGCTTTTATACTTTTGGTCTTTGAGCCTTTCAAAAAAGGTTTTATTATAATTAAATTTATATTAGAAATATTTTTCGATTTTATTTTTATTATTTCTATGAAAGGTTACCGCTAAAGATATATATTTATTATAAAAATCGTTTTTAAAATACTTTGTAGTTCACTTCATAAACATCAAATTATTTTCTATGTGACAGCAAATATAAACAAAAGTTAAAAATAAATAACGTGAATACATATAGTTAAAAGGTTTCTTTTTACTAAACGGTAAATACAGAAACCAATATCTAAAGAAATGTCAGCACTTTACAAGAATATTGTTTATAGAAAGTATGAGAAGAAATTTGTGACTTTAAAAAATGAAAAAAATATCGATAAAAAATTAAAATTCTGTAATGGAAATATGTCATGTATAATTTTTAGAATTATTGAAAAATGAAATTTTAATAAAGAAAAATGTCAATTATAATATATTAATATGATATATTGTTCTTTTGATAAATATTTTCTAATTGAAAACAAATAAATTTCATATTTTATGAAACATAGTTCTTATGATTGAGACATCTATTGTGATCGTCGTTAGTTTTTAAAAAAATAAAGTATAAGTAATTATTGGAAACATTTATAAAATCTTGTAGTATTGAGAATGGGTAATTTATTTTTATAGAAATAAATTTGTCATAATACAAAAATAACTAATGAATAGCAATATTTTATTACTGAAAAATTGTTTAATGAATAAATAAAATGTGAATGTACAAATGAATATTGATTTATTTGAAAATTTTATAGAGAAGGTCACATGTTTTTGAATGGATTAAGTACCTTTTGATTTTAATGATCTTTAGAACTAATTTATTAGTGATACTTTAAATATAATGATCGAATCTAATATTATATAATCAAGGAAATTTTATCGTTTTTGCATATATCATAATTCTTAAAAATGTTTATGTATCGCATAACTCATTACTGCAGGCACATTAACTGAGTAACAAAATACATATATTGTTTCATTCGTTTATTGCATTTCGAAATGTTTACTAATTTAAAATATATTTTCAATTCTTCAAAATGTCTATATAAAGTTGTGTAATACGTGCATATTTACGAATTTCAACTTTGTTCTAACGTAGCTTAAGATCAAGAAAAATGTGTATTGTACTTAGAAAAAAAAACAGTTACATCAAAAACAGATCAAAAGAAATTTAAAAACATTGTTTCAGGGAATGAATCATTAGAAGACAAAGTTGTATAAAATAAATCAGTCATACCATCATATGTAAATATAGACGAATTACAACAATAACTAAACAAATTCGAATTCAATATATCAACAGCTTGCTGAAAAATTCAAAGTAAGTGAATAAGGAATACAAAATAATTTAAATAAAATAAAAAAATATAAAAATTAGGTAAATGGGTATTACATGTCTTTAATACTGACAACAAATTATAGCATCTCAAAATGTGTGCATATTTTATTTCAAGACAAAATTCTCAAAACAATTACAATTAAATTTTAATCTGTTGCGAAAAGATGATTGTTTATTTTAACTATATACGCAAAAGTATTTAATACTGGTCATCATCAATTGATCTTTTGTCACAGATGCTTAAAGAAAAATTGACTCCAAAAATAATTCTCAATTTTTTATGGACTTCAGAACAAATTATTCATTATGAGTATCAACAAGAGGGTCAAACCCTCGCAAAAAACAATTACAGTAAACAGCAATAAAGAATGTATAATACATTACAAAAAAAACAACCAGCACTGATAAGTTATTTTAGGTAAAAAATAAATGCGTTTTTATTTTAATCTCAAAATCTATAGAACTTTTATGGCTATTTGTTATTTAAATTACTGTTTTGAAATTCTTAACACAAATCAATATTAAAGAAACATTGATTCTATAATATTGTATATGAATTTAATAAAAGTGCCAATGCTATTTTTTCTACATAAGTACCTATGATATCTACGGAAAAATTGAATTTAATACATATCAAAAAAAAAACTACTAGGTTAATAAAATGAAACTTAATACTCAAGTTTCAATACAGACTAAAATTATTCAAACGGCAAAAATAAATCGTATAAAAATTTAATGAAATATTTAACACAACATTAATAATTTGTAATCAAAATATTTAATATGAATTATTCATACCCAAAAACACATCTTATAATGTTGGAAGTGAATAATTATTTATATTAAAATTAAATTTTTACACTACCAAAACAAATAATTAAAAATAATAATCAAAATATTACAATTTAAGTTTAATTTCAATGACTAAGTTATATAGCAGGGGTGGGCAAGACGTAGACCGCGGTCGGCCGGTCGACCGCAAGGCCTTTGGAAGTCGCCCGCGAAGCTAACGTGAACATTGATAAATTATAGTGATAAATTTATATTTCAATGCATTTTTTGGTTCAACATATTTGTACGAATCATGAATACGATAAAAACTAAACATAGGTCACAATTATCAGATCTACATTTGGAATCGTATTTAAGAATTAGTTTAAACTAATTCTTCTCGTATGAACTTAAGTTCAGACGAGCCAAATTTTGACAAACTTGCCGAAACTATGCAATACCAAGTGTCATCAAAATAAAAAAATTCTATTTTTTTTTATTTTTTTACTTTGTAATTTTTTTTTGTAAAATTTGCATCTAATTTATTTTAATATAATTCTAAAACAATAATTTTTTTTCTCTATATTTTCTGGATTTTTTTTAAAAATTCAGGACCAGTTCTAGAAAGTAACTATTTATAGGTAATTTAATAGTAGTCATAGTAAAATGTCTTTGTCAGTTCGTGTCTTATAGAAAAAAAGTCACCAATTCGTAAGTACATTCTAAAAAAACGTAGTCGTCCTCAAGTACACTTTCACCAAAAAAGTCGCCCCCAACGTCTAAATGTTTGGCCACCACTGTTATATATGATGGTCAAAATTAGATTGAAGGATATAAACCAGGACTAAAAATTAAATTCTTTAATCTCATTTGACCACACTGTATAATGTTCTAAAAATTAAATTTTTAGGGGATATGCATACATACATCTTATTTCCTAAAAATAAATTTATATTTAATATCAGATGTATACCATTGATTACAGAAAATACAAATGAAATAAAATTAAGTGCATCCAAAGAATATGACTAAAATAATTTTAAAATAAAATTTATAACTGAAAGATATGAGACTTTATGTTTGATAATATTGTAAATATATAACATACAATAAAATTCTTAAATATACTAATATTATAATTAAAAAAAAACTATATTCAGTTAGAAAATCTGTACAGATTTTTTTTAAAACTGCCAGGATATAAAAATAAATACTGTAAAATATTCCACTCAAATAACAGAAAACTTTACAATCATCAATCATATAGATGAATAATCACTTAATAAATTCTCTATACTACTTCAAGTAGAGTTTTCTAGGATATCCAAGATATTCATATTAACTAATTCCAACCGATTTACATATATTCATATTATTATAACAAATTACCTGCTGCGAAGAGAGAAAATATGTGAACGATTTAGTAATATATTTTCAAACATTATGTTTGAGACATTCATTTTTACTAGAGAAAATTTTAAAATAAACTTCAAAATTGACGAAAGTTGTACACTAAATGATACTTTTTGAACTCAATAAAATAAAGTTTTAACGAATAATAAGTGTACAGAATTTTAATTCACATAGAAATATAAATTTTACATATCAACATTTTTTTTTATTAATTAGAAGAAATATGAAAAAAAATTTTTACTTCTTATTGATAGTTGACGATAATAAACTGTGTCAAAATTAGGCAGTAAATATAATATTTTTGAAAATATTTCAAAAATATTTGTGTTTTTTAAATAATTTAATTTATTTTATATTCCCAAATTAGAATAAAATAAAAAGTGAATAATATAAAAAAATATTATTATATTGATAATAAAATATATTTGTATTATATAAGATTTACATTAAAATTAATCATTATTTTAATAGTTCTTATAAAATAATACCAATTTTATTTTCAAATAATGATATTTACTGTTCGTTTTGATACTATGACGAATTTATTTTCAGTAAATAAATTATCATCTCAACACCGTAAAATGTTAGTGTTAAATAATTACTTATTGTTCATTTTATTTCTTTATAACAACGATAAGTTTGTGTGCATATCAATGGAAATGCCTTCATTATTAAAGACCCGCTTGTAAATGTTAATGATGATAATATTGCCATGAAAATATGTATCAGTTTACCATTGTTATAAACAAGTAAACTGAACAAGAAGTAATTACTGAACATTTTCTAATATCTTGTGGTGGAGGAGTGATAATTCATTTCTGTTAAAAAGTAATATTTATCTAAAGGTACTGGAAGGAATAATTAAATAATAAATAATATACTTTGGAAATAATAAAAAATAATGTGAATAAAAAGACAAAGCTAAGTACAATAAGATTTATAATTATTCATGATAATAATTATTATTATTTGTACCAAGTAATTTTTAGCAATGTTTTAATTATTAATTCAATAAAAAATTCAAAACTTGAATTAAATTAAATATAAATGGTAAATAAAAATTAAACACAAAAATTCTAATAATCACTTTATTGAATTCATATTAAATAAAATCGATAAACTATGATTCAATTAATATTTGTCATTTTTTATTACAATTGCATTCCGTAGAATTGTCATAAAATAAAATATTATTGTAAAAAGTAGATAAAATATAATTTATTTAAATTAATTGTGTATAATTAATTACAAAAAAATATTGAAGATACTAAAATATTGTATAAATTTTTATTATAAACGACGACTTTATTTTATTGGACGATTATTTTATATTTGATATCGATAAACTATATTTTCCGTATAAGGAATTCCAGCATGCATTTATGTTACAATGAAGTATTTACTAATTTGACCTTATTTTATCGTTGTTTATGTGTCGTAATTGCAGTTATAACACTAGAACTTTCCGATTACTACCGAACACAACCCTCTTTATAGCTCAATATAAACACGGCCGATCTATTAATATGGTTTTGAAGGCTCGTTTCGATTAAGATTACGACAGTGATTACGATTACGATCGATCATAAAGCAACAGTCAATGTCACAGTTCAAAACAACACAACTATATTTCTTTCGTTTACGATTTTTTTCTTTTTCAATTACATT